>BTPG01000004.1:181275684-181602737 GCA_036245525.1 Semisulcospira habei
TTGTCCTTAGTCTTCTGCTTACAAAAGTTAAGTAGGGCCTCCGGGCATGTGTAAGACGCGTTACCGCTTGAGGGTATGATTGACTCGACAACAGACAGAAAATGTTTATTAAATGTTTCTGCAGTAATACTAGAAGGAATGGCTGACGATTTCTTGCTGTTACCTCGGGTGACGAGATTAACCGCGCGCCAGAGTGCGGCAGTATCTCTGTCTTCTTTAATCATTCATTCAAAGAGAGACTTTTGAGCCCTGCGTACCATAGACTTGACACGGTTACGTTGTTTTTTGTATTCGCTAAATAGCTTGTGTCTCCTTAAGTCATTTCTCAATCTCATAGCTTCGATTATTTCTTGGTTTAGCCAAGGCGGTAACGTGTGGTTTTTTTACCCGCTTTTGCCGCAAAGAGAGAGAGAAAGAGGGAAAGAGAGAGAGAGAGAAAAATGAAATGAAAAGAAATGAAACTTTATTTCTCAACGAAAGAAGCAGTTAGGACATATGCCATATTTCACGCTTGCCGTTGCTAATCTACAAAAGTTCAACTCCTCTGCTAAAGGTACAAAGCTACTAACATACAAGTGCACGTAATATAACAAGTCATTCAAAATAGATGGTTAGGGCAAAACGGAGGGCACCGGTTATAATTTAGCTAACAATGTGAACGGGAATAGGATATTCTTTAAAATTCCTTCCTTCACTGACGCACGCGCACGCGCGCGCACGCACACACACACACACACACACACACACACACACACATGAGTTATCGCCCCATCAGCCTGACAAGTTGTGTGTGCAAGACCATGGAGCGCATCATCAACAAGCGCCTGCAGTGGTACCTGGACTCCGAGAGCATTATCGTGCCAGAGCAAGCTGGCTTCAGAAGCCACAAGAGTACAGAAGACCAGACAACACACCTTACACAGGTCATAGAAGATGCCTTTCAAGATCAGAAGGTGACATTAGCTGCCTTCATTGACCTACAAAAGGCTTTCGACAAGGTCTCCTTGTGAAACTCCTTCGCAGTGGCATCCAAGGGAACATGTATCGGTGGACCAAGTCATACCTGTACAATCGCAGAGCCCGTGTGACAGTGGATGGGTACTGTGGCCAAAATGTGCTGCTGCGTCAGGGGGTGCCACAGGGGGGAGTCCTGTCACCGACCCTGTTCATACTCTTCATCAACGACCTTGTGCCAGAGCTACCAAAAGGAGTCCACGCAGCCCTGTACGCAGATGACCTGGTACTCTGGTGCACAGAAGAGTATGCAACAACTGCTACACACAGGATGCAGCTAGCCCTGGACAGGCTGACAGACTGGACCAACAACTGTTGTGTGACCATCAACACAGAAAAATCATCAGCCACACTCTTCTCTCTCTCCAACAAAGCAAAGGCTGGCAAGCTAACACTGGGCAACACCCCACTGCGTATGATGACCAACAGACATACCTGGGCGTCATCCTTGACAAGAGGCTGACGTGGAAGCCGCACATTTAGAACGCAGAAGCGAAAGCTAGAAGAAAGCTGAACATCATGAGGAAGCTGGCTGGAACACAATGGGGAGCCAATGAAAAGATTCTCAAAAATGTATATCAAGGCACAGTGAGACCACACCTTGAGCACGGATCCAATGCATGGTTGACGGCAGCCCAGTCACGCCAGCAGACCATTGACAGAGTTCAGAACCAGGCGTATCATCACCGGCGCAATGAGATCCACACCAATTGAAAAGATGGAATAGACAACAGGCATCCCACCCCTGCGCATGAGAAGAGATTGCAAAGCCTTGATACAGTCCACAAAGGTTAAGTCTTCCAAAGACCATCCTATGAATGCCAGGATGAAACAGCCAACCTCAGGGAGACTGAAAAGATCAAGCTTTGTGAAGGAGACGAGAGCTCTGCAGAGAAAACACCAGGCAAAGCTCCCTGCGCAGGTAGAGGCTCTGAATCCTGCTAGTGACCTTCCACCCTGGGAAAGTAAGCCAGAAAACATCACCATCTCTTCCACGGTACCTTACATCACCACCAAAGATGAGCACAGCACTGTGAGCAAAAAAGCCCTGACAGTGGCCATGCTCGAAGAAAAGTATCCCCAGGAAGCATGGATACGGGCATACACCGATGGATCAGCCACAGATGCAATTCAGAATGAAGGGGCTGGGGTGTACATTCAGTACCCAAACGGAAAATGGCAGGCAGAGGCAGTATCAACAGGCCTTCACTGCACAAATTACAGAGCTAAGGTGGAAGCCCTGGTCCGTGCTGCAAACACCCTTAGTGGCACTGCAGACCCTGATGCCCAGATTGTCTTTCTGACTGATGCCATGTCTGTCCTTGAGGCAGCAACAGCAAGCAAATTGCCACGTCTACAAGAGGCACTGCAAACATCAAGTGCACCAGACTGGTGCTGCAGTGGATCCCTTCACACTGTGGCATCTACGGCAATGAAGAAGCTGACAGAATGACAAAAGTGGGTGCAGAGAAAGAACAAGACGAAAATGGAGTCAGCTTCACATAAATGAAGACCATCAATAAGTCTGTGTACAGACCACCACAACGGCCCCTAGACAGTTACCATCAGCTGTCCAGACAAGAGCAGGTGACCATCTTCCGTCTGAGGACTGGGCACTACCGACTCAATTTCCATCTGCACAGACGCCTTCACCTCGTGCCATCTCCCCTGTGCCCTTGTGGAGAAGCAGAGCAGACCACAGAGAACATCCTCCAGGACTGTGGGAACCACCAGCTGCTGAGGGAAGAGATATGGCAGAAGCCCGCCACTCTACAAGAGAAACTGTACGGGCCTGTGGAGGTGCTACAGAAGACCACAGATTTCATTTTGAGAGCCAAACTCCAAGTGTGACGGCGTTCGAGAAGAAGAAGAAGAACACACACACACACACACACACACACACACACACACACACACACACACACACACACACACACACACACACACACACACACACACACACGTGCGCGCGGAGGTTAATATCAAGGCGTGATGCGATGGGGATACCCTAACCAATGAATGAGCTGTTAGATAACAGGTACTTGAAGAGGATTTCCTTGGTTTATTCCAAAACGAGGCGCTCGAGAATGAGAGGGTGGTTTTAAATAAATATATCCTCGGGCATGGTGTGATGAAGTTACGCCTTGATGTTAAATAGCCTGAAGCTGCCTTGGTGAAGAGCTTACACAAGTATTCTGGGTGGATTTCATTCAAAATTGTATACATGCCTATCCCTTTGTTAAAGAGATGGTGCCTGTCAAGCGGAAGCATTTTTAGTTTTTCAAATTTTTGGTCGGTAGAAAGGGCTGGATCAGGCAGGATCTTCTTCACTGCCCTGCGATGCAAGGAGTTAAGCCTCTTCAAGTGTATGTCACCGCTGCCATCCCATGTCGTGGAGGCATAATCGATGTGGGATTTGACATGTGCGTTGTAGAATAGTTTGCGAGCGTCGACATCAATAAGATATTTTAGCTTAGACAACATAAAACGTTTCTGGATACAGCTTTACAGACTACATTGATGTGAGATTGCCATTTCATCTGGTTATCAACAATAACCCCAAGTGACGATGTTCAGTTACTTGCGTTATGGTGTGGTCTTGGCTGAGCGTAAGTGGCTCGAGCTGGTGCTTCTGACGGGTTGCTATCGTCATACATTCGGCCGGTTTTGTTGGGATTAAGGGTCAGTGCATTGTTTTCACACCATTTGGAAATTTCGCTCAGTCACTGTTGCAAACGACCAATTTTAAAGACTCAAGACATTTATCGGGGGTGTGGATTGTTGCCAGCTCCAGACAAGGAGCTGGACAGCAGGCTGGCAAAAACAAACAGCGCTTTCGGGCGTCTATACAAGCGGGTGTGGCACAATCAACAGCTGAAAACAGGCACCAAGATCAGCGTGTACAGAGCTGTCGTCCTCATCACCCTGCTGTACGGTTCCGAGTCCTGGGCCCTCTACCGCAGCCAACTACGACTCCTCGAACGCTTCCACCAGCGCTGCCTGCGTACAATCCTTGGCATTCACTGGAGTGACTATGTCACAAATGTCGAGGTCCTTGAACAGGCAGAAACTGTGAGCATCGAGGCTTTGCTGCTGCGGACACAGCTCCGCTGGGCTGGGCACGTCTCCAGGATGGAGGATCATCGCATACCCAAGATCACCCTGTTCGGTGAGCTCGCCACTGGACACAGAGACAGAGGGGCATCAAAGAAGAGATACAAAGACTGTCTCAAGAAGTCACTTAGTGCCTGCCAAATCGACCACCGCCAGTGGTCTTCACTTGCTGCGGATCGTGACACCTGGCGCTCCACCATTTACAAGGCAGCTGTCTCCTTTGAGGACTCTCGCAGAGCTAGCCTTAAAGACAAGCGGCTCAGGAGAAAAAACAGAGATGCCGCAACTCAGAACCCTGGCCAGACCTTCCCCTGCAGCCACTGCGGTCGAACCTGCCTGTCCCGCATCGGCCTCCGCAGTCATGAGCATGTCTGCAGACATCGTGGACAACCCCTATAGAATCTTCGTTCGCGAAGTCAAGGCAAGAGGATTGTTGCGTCATCGGCAAACAAATCACATGCAATTTTGCCGCTCGTGAAATGTAGTGATACTAGCAAAAGAGAAGAGGCCTCAGGACAGAGCCCTGGGGCACTCCTCTTGTTACTAAACCACTTGAAGAGTGAGATCCATTGATCATCACGCACTGCTGTCTGTCTGTAAGATAGGAAGCGAAGAACGAAGTTGTTTGCAAGGAATGAATAGATGCCTGAGAACTGGCGTCTGATGTATGAAAACAGTTACTTGAAAATGAACTGTCCATATAATAATATACTGAGCTTGGAAAGGAGAATTTCATGATCTACCAGGTCGAACGCTTTCCAAAGGTCTATGAAAACATAACCCGTAAATTGTCCTTTGTTCATTGAACTTAGCCACGCGTCTGTAAATCGATCTAAGGCCGTATGACAACTATGCATCGGGCGAAAACCTGACTGGACGGGGTGGATTAATTTGCGTTTTCCCAGGTATTCTAAAAGATGCTTATGAATGTGTCGTTCAAGGGGTTTACTTAAGACAGACAAAAGTGAAATGGGGCGATAATGAGAGAGAGAGAGAGAGAGAGAGAGAGAGAGAGAGAGAGAGAGAGAGAGAGAGAGAGAGAGAGAGAGAGAGAGAGAGAGAGAGAGAGAGAGAGAGAGAGAATGAAATAAAATGAAACTTTATTTTCAACGGAAGAAGCCGTTAGCGCAAGTGCCATTTTAGAGAGAGAGACATAGAGATTGGTTGGTTGGTTGTACATTGCTTAACGTCCCAACAGCAAGCAACAAGACTTTCTCAGGACGTGCCTGCACTGCTTGTGAAAAATAAACTAAACAGAATATTGAATGGATGTCGCCAGCCGGTCTAATACGCTAAAGACCATTTAGCAAAACACATCCAATATCAAGAGCTACAAACAGCGCAGACAGTAGGGAGCGTTTTAAAAAAAGAAAATGCAGGTGAATGGACCAAGGGTAGACAGAAACACATGCCCCAGAATACAGGGGAAACCCCACCCTGTGGGGCTGACCAGGATGACCCTGGGAACCAAAAGTAGTTAATCCCACCCAAGACCCCCAGGGCGAGACACAGAGAGAGAGACACACAGAGACAGACAGACAGACACAGAGACAGACAGACAGAGAGAATGGAGGCGGGAAAGGGGTTCTGGACTCCACCCCCCCCCCCAACCACCACCACCACCACCACCCACCCACCCACCCCCACCCACCCTCCCCACCACCACCACCACCCCCGACACACACACACACACACATACCCTTTTTCCAGCACACACAAAAATGACAAAGAGAAAGCAAAAATAAACAGGGGCGGATCAGGGAGGGTGGTTTCTACCCCCCCCCCCCCCCCGCTATCCCCCCCCCCCTCGACACACACTCACACACCCTTTTCCCAGCACACACAAAAAATGACAAAGGGAAAGAAAAAAGAAACATCTCAGGGGCGGATCAGGCCAGGTGGTTTCTACTCCCCCCCCCCCTCCCCCGCTCTATCAAGTCCCTGACACCCACGGACCTAAAACAAAGTAAATAACGTAATATAATTTAACTTAACCTTTTTTATAGTTTGGAAGTCTGCTCCCTCCACCCCCCACCCACCCACCCACCCACCCACCCCCCCACCCCCATCCCCCTCACCCCCATCCCCCTCACCCCCCATCCATCCCCCTCCACTCCCTCCCCCCGCCCACCCCTCCACCCCCCGCTCCCCCTCCACCCCGCCCCACTTTTGAGATTGCAAATCCTCCACGCCATCCAGCCCCCCACCCCGTCTTTTGACTTTTAACGCAAAGTGAAGTGGAACGGTCCTCCTCCCCCACCCATCTCGCCCCCCCCCTCCCCCCCCCCCCAGCTCCTTTCATCCCTGGGGAGGTAACTGATTCACCCTTGAAACGTGATAAAAATAAAAATACGCAGTTGAGAGCAGTTTGATATGTTGGACACTTCGGTTCATTGGTATATCTAGAGGCTGGAGAGCACGATCTCGTGTCTTATCGCTTGACGTCTCTTGTAAACATTTTTTTAACATATAACTTATCCACCCTTGGGGGGAGGAGGCGGACAGGTAAGGGAAATGCAGCTGTCAAGCGGGGAGGTCACCGTGTACGAGTGAGTTATTACCTCCCCCTTTTGTCTCCAAACTTCCATTTCCATCCACCCACGCAAGACTGAAAGAAAAATAAAAATCCTCACTCTCTCACACACCTCCGTCTTCAAGAGGCAAAGATTCTCATGGGCCACTGCGCACTGCCTCTATCTATGCCTCTTGGAGGAGTGTTCGGCCATCTGCCCTGCCTCAAACGGAGGAGGTGGTGGAGGTTAGGCTTGTGGGCGGCTTGTGGAGGTTAGGCTTGTGACACTGTGCCCTATATGGCGATGCGACAACTGTGCGTAAGACCCATGAGCATTAGCTCATTCGAGACGTTCCGGAGGCGGCACGTCTCGAATGAGCTAAGACCAGTGTTTTCGTGTGGAGAAGAGTACATTAGTCATAGGTTCGTGCAAGTTTTCAAGTGACAACATGCAATGAAAAATTGGCATTGGCCGGTCTTTTTAGATCTGTATAGAGGACTAACAATAGTTTTAATAAAATCATAAAATCTTGTTTTTTAAACAAATCTTCACAAACGAAAAAATATTACGTAATAAAATAAATAAAATAAATAGAATTAATAAAATAATAAATAAATAAATAAATAAATAAATAAATTGGTACCGGTTTCACGCCACTTTATAATTTCAACGCAAGTGATCAAAATTTCTGAAAACTTAATAGCTTAGCTGACCCTTCGAAAAACGCGATTGTCCTGTGTTTGTCTGTACTGTGTTTGTCTTCAGAGTGAATGCGTATAATTCACGTGAGCGTGCGTGTTGGCTTCAGTTCGCGGCGCTTTGAGCCGGTTCGCTTAATTGGGTAAAGCCTATATAGTGACCGGTATTATAGATTTGTTATTTAGAAATAATACATAAATACATAATGCATAAATACATAATAAATAAATACATAAACGCATAATAAACAAAAGATAGATTAATTAATTAATTAATTAATTAATAATAAATGCGCACAAAACAAAAAGATAAGCTTGATTAACTCAATCTGCCCGCGACACACCACAGCAAGATAATGCTCGACCATGATAGTTCAAGGATGGTGGCAGAATAGCTTGGCGCCTATCGGCGCCAAACTATTCTGCCACCACCCTTGAACTATCATGGTCGAACTGTCTCCTGAATTGAAATGAGGTCCTCAGAGGATAACTCCAAAATGTGGTATTTCGTACCTCGGGCACAATGATTTACTAGTAATCTGTGGTCCACACCTATAAATCATTGGCCTGAATAAATACAAAATACATAGTATATAAATAAAGTGGAAGCTAATAAACAATAAATATGCAAATGAAGAAATAATACAACAGGAGAGAATACCGACTAAAGCTTTTTTTTTTTTATTTCATTTCAGTGTCACTTTTACATTTGTTTAAATGCGAATTTCGTCTAGATGGACAGTTCGAAAATGAAATGGACATTTATTTGCCTGTTCTACATATCTACCAGTCTACCAGTGTGTATGTAGCGTTTGGCGATATGCGTGTGTGCTTGCGAGGTTGTTTCTGTGTGCATGCTTTTTAGAGTCTGATTATCTAATTAAACTATATGTATAGATAATTTTAGCGCGCATACATGGACACACATCGTTGTAGACAACTACAGCTGTTTGCTTTGTTTCGTATATTTAGGCGTTCGGCGGTTGTATTTTTTTTTCTTTTTTGTCTCTTTAACCCCTTTACTGACCGTGGACGCAGACCATGTTTCTGAAATCATTGTTTATCCAACGCCGAAGACTCCCAGCCGTCTAAGGATCGTGGTCACCAAGAGGTGCCAGCAAGAGGCATAGATCCTCATGAGCCCCCGCGAATGCGGGGGCTCATGAGGATCTATGCCTCTTGCAATGAGATTGTCATCCATTTTCCTCGACAGTGAAGGCCGCACTAGCAAAAATGTTCCCTTTTTTTTTTTTTAATTCCACAATATATATTTGTTTGGCAATAATACGACGTATTTCATCTATCAGATTTCTATCACACTGCGTTCTTTACACAGGACGGTAATCATCACAGAGGTGCGGGCTGCAATTGGCCGTAATTCATTCTATCTGTGTTGTCAAATAATATGGCCGCCGCTACATCTTAAATAAGCGTGAATTAGTCACTTTTCGCCGCTAAGGAACGCAACAGGAATTCACCAACCTCTTGTGTTCGAAAGTCAAGCAGTCCGTTGTGATGCATACGCCAATGGTAATAGTCCGCGCGTGTGTGTACTGACCCCTTTGTGCATGCAATCACCGGTACTGTGAACAGTACCGGTGGCTGCACGCACGAAATGGTTAATTATATGAATAAGCAGGCTGTACGTATTGGCATACGAGTAACGACAGGGTATACAAACAAAACAAACAAACAAACAAAAAATAGGGTTGTTTGGTGGACGTGCAAAGTTTACATGCGTTGCGTTGCGAGGAGGACCGAGGAGGACTGAGGCGTGAGAATGAGAGAGATATAAAAAGAAAGTTTAATTTCGCGAGGATGCATAATAAGTGGCACAGCCCTACCTGTTTTCATTTATTTCGCGAGAGAGAGAGAGAGAGAGAGAGAGAGAGAGAGAGAGAGAGAGAGAGAGAGAGAGGAGAGAGAGAGAGAGAGAGGGTGCAGTAAATGCATGGCTTAGGAACCCAGAGGACATACCTCCTCTAGACAAGCTATACCTCCTTTTTGACTTGCCAAGCCTCCTATTCGCCTGCCTAAATGTGCACTTGGGCCCAACTTCCTCCGGAACGAACTGTCAATTAATCCTTTGCGTGTGAGTAGCGGTTTTTGTCGCGCTGATTCCTGTAGGAATCATTGCGTGTCTTTAGCTGTTTTTTCGTCGCGATGATTCCTGTAGAAATCATCGCGACAAAAAGCCTACCGACACTCAAAGGGTTAAAATTGCTGCTTTGAAAGCTGCTCTTCTTTCGAGCGCAACTGAAAGTATCATTGGCCAGGAAAAAAACAGACTAATGCGAAATGGTAACTCATTGTGCCCGAGGTACGAAATACCCCCATTTTGGAGTTATCCTATGAGGACTGCATTTCAATTCAGGAGACAGATAGACCATGATAGTTCAAGGGTGGTGGCAGAATAGCTTGGCGCCTATAGGCGCCAAGCTATTCTGCCACCATCCTTGGACTATCATGGTCGAGCCAGATGCTTTGGGTATATTGGACATGATACCCTTGTTCACCCCACAAACCATCCCAACACACCACCCAGCAGCCACCGTCCGTTTATTTTCTATGCGTTTGTGCCATATATCCCCCGAAATCTTCCTACAGCACAGTAAATGAAATTCAATATGCTGTTGATAAGCTTGACATAGCGAGACAGCAACTTCACTACTGTCTCAGTTGCATCCGTGTTCTGAGATTTATTTGTGCGAACCCACACCGAAACCCGGCAACCTCCATCGTCTGAGGTACACAGATGTCAGCATTTAGGGCCACTCCTTCTAAACAAGAGCCATAAAACTCTTATCAGCCCCTGCGTCCGCATGGGCTCATAAGAATGTATGTCTCTTGTAGAGTTAAGGATTTGCATGGCGACCGAATTACACGGTAAAGTGTTCGGGTTTTGTTGAGTTTTTTTGCTGATGCTCAGATCCTCATCAGCCTCTGCACCTGCAGGAGATCTTTGAGAATCTGTGCCTCCTGCAGACAGGTAGGTTGACATTGGGTGTTTAGTGTCACAAGATAAAGTGTCCCAGTCACCGTGGGGAAGTGAACAAAAAATAGCATAGACCTCAACATATGCGTGCGGTTAAAAACAATGGCAGCCTGAAATTAATTTTCAGGTCTACCCAGACATTACGCACAGTCGTTGGTCTAATATTCAAAAGTGAATGGCTCATTTTTTTTTCTTTTAAAACAGTTTTACTCACAGCTGTCGTCACATACTCTTGAAAAATTATCAAACTACCTAAGTATCTCTCACTCCCCCACCCCACGGCCACCCCAATCCCACCCCAACCCACCCCCACGTACACACACATTTAAAGCTAACGTTGTGTATTGAATTTTGCATTCTTTTCTATTTACCCCCAGACAAGACATTTGACCCATAAAAAGGTGAATGCAATGGAAATTAAAGGGTAATTCTCTTATGTTAAAGGAAACTTAAGCAGCGTAGAGGTTGTGTTTTTTTTAAGACAAAATTTATCTGTAGAAGAAATAGGTCAGCAGTGCACGTGTTTCGACAAAACAGTGGATTAAAAGCCCGGACAAACATGCGACATCGCATGTTTGTCCGGGCTTTTAATCCACTGTTTTCGTCGAAACACAACCGACTGTGACCCCCTTCTGACGTCTATGGCTGCATTACATCGAGGCTGACGCGGATACGCGGGATATTGCCCTGCATAAATTATGTGATGTAGGTAAACAGTGACGCGCGACACGCGGATGTGTGACGGCGTTCCACAGGCAACCACCACCGCCCGCCTGCCTATGACATCACTCAACACTGGTTACCTCTCATAGTGCGTATCGGATCGAGGGTGGTAACCAGTGTGGACCTCACCCTTTCCTGCGCGCCCCGCGTGGGTAGGGGTGGAAACGGATCTGTTTGGTCCGGACCGTGGTATATAAACACGTATACCACGCCAGGTAGGCCAATCATCATCAACTGCTTTACAGGGCAACAACGGTGTGGAAGCCTACATTCTGATAGCGGCTAGGTCCACGTTTTCAACAAAATAACTTATCTATTCAGGGTCGTTTCTGTGAAATTAAAGTTAGTGAATAATTTTGAAGGAAAACGCAATTTTTCATAGGAACTTCATCATTTACAGACTGTGTTTTGAAGAGGAAAATGGGAACTCCATCGACAAGAATGCTGACGGTGGCACTGAGCATCGTCTTGGGTAAGTAGTTTACTTGAGTTTTTATCGATTTCTTGTCATGTTTCTCTATATACATATTTATATATACATATATTTGGAAGAGTACTATATGCATACCTCAGAAAATTTGTTTTAATTTTTTTTTAAAGAAAAGAAAACAAAAGAAACCGCAGATTTCAGAATTTTGTTTACAAATCATTTTCTTCAGGAGAGTAAAACAAATGATTTTGATAGGATGCGCTGAGATATACCGCTATAAAGTAACGCATGAGTAGTCAAATTTTAAAAAAATGAAATAAAAAACAAACTTTTTAAAAATTGCTTTTTTCCTCAGGGCCAGCTTGACTTTCACTCTTTTACATAAATTCATTTTTGGAGGGATGATCGTTACATTGTAAGAGCTGAGCACACATCATTCAAGGCGCCCCGCGTCAACAGCTGCGAGAGCCCGTGTCATATAGCGTTGCTAACGGCAACGCTATATGACACTTCCGTAACTGTTGATGCGGGAGGCCTTGAATGACTTAAAACCAAGCCAGCCTTTGCTTTTTACCTAAGCATAATATTGTGCTGATAGCCGTAGAAATGCCGAAGAATAAAATAACTTCATAAATAACTGTGCTTCAAAAAGTGGATCTTCAAACAAACCTGTTTAATTCTACATTGATGATAAAAAGAATCTCAGAGATATTCCACTGAGAACACACACGGAACTTGTTTATTTCAGTGTAGGAGTACTTGTGTATTGCCAGTGCGTCTTCATAAAGTGCTGAATAATTGAAAGAGAGGACATTGAAGTCGAGTACAGGTCCAGCGATCGAGAACGAGGAAACTGTGCTCAAATTTGTTCAGAGACTGGAAAGAAAATTCTCATATATCTCATTTTGAGAAAATAAATCAAACCTCCGATATATTTCTATTGGAACAGTTAAAACAGTTGTGTGTGATGATCTTGACCGTTAAAACTATATGCGGTCACAGTAAAGATAACCCATTTCTTGACATAGCCTCAGAAGAAACAGGAAGTTGATAGGTCACTCAGAGCAATTCATACTCCAAATGTTTTTGCCAAGTGGCACAATAGAATTTGAGATTTGTCATCATTGACGACTAACCTCGTAGACCGATTGCGGGAGTACTACCAGATAGATCGGACCATTCACGGAGTACGCCACAAGCACACTTCTATTCAAATGAGATGTTAAGCATCTCATTTGAATAGAAGTGTACTTGTGGTGTACTCCCCGAGTGGGTCTATCTGGTGAGGACTTCTACAAAAAGTTAATAGTACAGGAACACTGCGTAGTATATAGTGTGTGCCTAACGGTTCCATCTGGTGATGGTGGCCTCTGATGGTGAAACTTAAGAGACTAGTGATGCTTTAGCCAGGTTTACGGAATTGTATGCAACGTTTCCCGTATACGCTTTTAATTAAAAGACCACGTCGTTGTTCATCTGTAATCAGTGGAGAGGACACTCCATAGCAAACCTTCAAGTACCAATTATTTTGTCAAAAGTATTTACTAGTAGTCCGCAGCCTAGCCGCTGCGACCAACTCGCTGTGGCCGGAACACTTTGTTCTTTCTACAGAAAACATCAAGTACAAATTATTTTGCCAAACGCAGTTAGTCAGCCCACCAGCTGGGATGAATCCTCGGTGGCCGCTGCTCCTTGTACTAAATGCCAGTGACCATATAGCCACGGTCATATTATTTGTTGAATAAAAAGAAAATTCCGAACGTCTTAGGTCTGCTTCACCAGCCTTGTTAACCCCTTCCTGCCAATGTGCTTACATTTCAGTTTCTGAAATCTGTGTTCACTAAACGACCAAAATTGTCCAAAGGACATAGACACAAACTGGTCTCAAGCAAGCAAGAGGCATAGATCCTCATGAGCCCCCGCAGTCGCGGGGGCTCATGAGGATCTATGCCTCTTGCAGTTAGATCGCGTTCACCTTTTCAAGGCAGTGAAGGGGTTAAGGCAATGGTGCCATGTAACAGGAGCAAGATATCGGTGTTCTACGTCATAAGTCACTTCTGATTTTTTTTTCTTTCTCTAAACTCAAAAAGAAGCCAGCGGACGTTTCCAAGCATCCAAAACCAAGCAAAAGCTGTAAATAAATTCAATATACCCTCCTGCCCGTGCCTAATCAGAGTACTATATATCCCCGGTGTGAGTACTCCCCAGATAGAGCCACGTACAAGTACACTTCTATCCAAATGAGATGCGAAGCATCTCATCTCAGTGCATACAAGTGTACTTGTTGCGTGCACAGCGATTAGGACTGTCTGGGGAATACTCACTCAAAGGTAACGGGATAATGTCTGGTAGAAGCAGATAAGAGAGTTTGTCAACAACGGAGAGAAGTGCAATAAGGAGATATGAAAATTGGGCCAACGGTTTCTGTTGAATGACTCAACTCATACTATTTTTGCGGTATCAGGGGCCTGTGTGGTGACCTCGTAGTATCTATAAACTGCATGAAGTAACTGCATTTTAGTAAGTAAAGAAAAATGTCTTGAACCAAGTGCATTGTAAAATAGATTCTAACTTTATGGTCAGTCTGATTAATTTATATTTTGTTGTTCTTGTTCTATGAAAAAAGAGACTTTTTTATAACTAACAGCGTGTTCACTAATGATCCCTTGTCTGACAGTATCGGGTGTAAAGGCTGCCACAACAATGCGACCCGTGGTTGATCCCCAGTTACAGCAGCAGCAGCAAACACAGAGCAACACCTTGCCTCCAGTCACCACCCAGTCGGCAGTAGACCCTCAGGTTCAACAGCAGACACAGAGCAACACCTTACCTCCTATCATCACACAGGCCTCAGTCACCACACAGGCCCCAGTCACCACACAAGCCCCCGTCACCACACAGGCCCCAGTAGACCCTCAAGTTCAACAGCAGACACAAAGTAATACTCTGCCTCCCGTCACCACACAGGCCCCAGTAGACCCTCAAGTTCAACAGCAGACACAAAGCAACACTCTGCCTCCAGTCACCACACAGGCCCCAGTCACCACACAAGCCCCCGTCACCACCCAGGCCCCAGTAGACCCTCAAGTTCAACAGCAGACACAAAGTAATACTCTGCCTCCCGTCACCACGCAGGCCCCAGTTACCACTCAGGCCCCAGTCACCACCCAGGCCCCAGTAGACCCTCAAGTTCAACAGCAGACACAAAGTAATACTCTGCCTCCCGTCACCACACAGGCCCCAGTTACCACTCAGGCCCCAGTCACCACCCAGGCCCCAGTAGACCCTCAAGTTCAACAGCAGACACAAAGCAACACTCTGCCTCCAGTCACCACACAGGCCCCAGTCACCACACAAGCCCCCGTCACCACACAGGCCCCAGTAGACCCTCAAGTTCAACAGCAGACACAAAGTAATACTCTGCCTCCAGTCACCACGCAGGCCCCAGTCACCACACAAGCCCCCGTCACCACACAGGCCCCAGTAGACCCTCAAGTTCAACAGCAGACACAAAGCAACACTCTGCCTCCAGTCACCACACAGGCCCCCGTCACCACACAGGCCCCCGTCGTCACCACACAGGCCCCCGTCACCACGCAGGCCCCAGTCACCACACAGGCGCCAGTAGACCCTCAAGTTCAACAGCAGACACAAAGCAACACTCTGCCTCCCGTCACCACACAGGTCCCAGTCACCACACAGGCCCCAATCATCACACAAGCCCCCGTCACCACACAGGTCCCAGTTTCTACACAGGCAACAGACACTACACAGGCCCCAGTAGACCCTCAAGTTCAACAGCAAACACAAAGCAACACTTTGCCTCCAGTCACCACACAGGCCCAAGGCACTACACAGGCCCAAGTAACTACACAGGCACCAGTCACCACACAGGCCCCCGTCACCACACAAGCCCCTGTCACCACACAAGCCCCAGTCACTACACAGGCACCAGTCACCACACAAGCCCCTGTCACTACACAAGCCCCAGTCACTACACAGGCACCAGTCACCACACAAGCCCCTGTCACCACACAGGCCCCAGTCACATCACAGGCCCCAGTCACCACACAGGCCCCAGTCACTACACAGGCACCAGTCATTACACAGGCACCAGTCACCACACAGACCCCCGTCACGACACAAGCCCCTGTCACCACACAGGCCCCAGTCACAACACAGGCCCCAGTCACCACACAGGCCCCAGTCACTACACAGGCCCCCGTCACGACACAAGCCCCAGTCACCACGCAGGCCTCAGTCACTACACAGGCACCAGTCACCACACAAGCCCCAGTCACCACACAGGCCCCAGTCACTACACAGGCCCCCGTCACTACACAGGCCCCCGTCACCACACAGGCCCCAGTCACTACACAGGCCCCAGTAACGACACAGACACCAGGCACCACACAAGCATCCGTCACCACACAAGCCCCAGTCACTACACAGGCACCAGTCACTACACAGGCACAAGTCACCACACAGGCCCCCGTCACCACACAAGCCCCAGTCACCACTCAGGCCCCAGTCACTACGCAGGCACCAGTCACCACACAAGCCCCCATCTCCACACAGGCTCCAGTCACTACACAGGCCCCCGTCACTACACAGGCCCCCGTCACCACCCAGGCCTCTGTCACTACACAGGCCCCAGTAACTACACAGGCACCAGTCACCACACAGGCCCCCGTCACCACACAGGCCCCAGTCACTACACAGGCACCAGTCACTACACAGGCCCCCGTCACCACACAGGCCTCAGTCACTACACAGGCCCCAGTAACTACACAGGCACCAGTCACCACACAGGCGCCCGTCACCACACAGGCCCCAGACACTACACAGGCACCAGTCACTACACAGGCCCCAATCACTACACAGGCCCCAATCACTACACAGGCCCCAATCACTACACAGGCCCCCGTCACCACACAGGCACCCTTCACCACACAGGCACCAGTCACCACACAGGCTCCAGTCACCACACAGGCCCCAGACACCACACAGGCCCCAGTCACCACACAGGCCCCACTCACCACACAGACCCCAGTCACCACACAGGCCCCAGTCACCACACAGACCCCAGTCACCACACAGGCTCCAGTCACGACGATGATTCCAGATATAACCACAGTCATACAAGTCATTACGACAGGTGAGTCTTGCGGCATACACTTGTGTCTTTATCTTGACTCATCTTTCATCTTTAATTATACCACCCATATCTCTCTCTCTCTCTCTCTCTCTCTCTCTCTCTCTCTCTCTCTCTCTCTCTCTCTCTCTCTCTCTCTCTCTCTCTCTCTCTCTCTCTCTCTCTCTCTCTCTCTCTCTCTCTCTCTCTCTCTCTCTCTCTCATGGGCATATGCGAACATGCCTTTTTATTATGTTCTCCGTCGTTATCTGTCTTTTCTCTGTGGCGGTTTGACAAACCACCTGCATTAATATATTGCTGTAATCTTTTTTAACAACATTTCTTCTTGTTGCTCTGTCATCTGCTTTGCATCGCATGTAACTCATTCTACCCCCAACACCGAAATCCACAAATTTTGCCGTTGTCCTCTGAAGACTGCATTGCAGTGCAGGACACAGATCGACCATGACAGTTCAAGGGCGATGCCAGAATAGCTTGGCGCCCATAGGTGCCAAGCTATTCTGGCATCACCCTTGAACTATCATGGTCGATCCATATCTTGCTGTGGTGTGTCTGGGGTAGAATGAGTTAACCCCCATGGCCGCATTTCCCGGATTTCGGAGGTGTAATCTAATGACCAAGCACCATTTGCAGGAGGTGGATCGACCGAGATAATGCAAGGATAGTGCCAGATTAGCTTGGCGCCTTTTGGCGCCGAGCTAATCTGGCACTATCCTTGTATTATCACGGTCGCTCCATCCTCTGCTGTAGCACATTTTAGCACTATTTGTGTTTGTTATAGCTTGTCGACACACCTAATGAACTTTAACAGCAGTATGGACACGCAGCAAAAGCAAACGCGTAATCACACTTATTTATTCTGCGCAGCCGTTAGCGTGTCAGTCTATTTTAACCGCTTCTCGCACTAATAAGCGTTGTATTTATAGAACGGAGTGAAGTCATTGTCAGGTTACTTGATATTAAGACGATGTGCGCTGAACTGGACTCTCCCGTGTCTAAATGAACCATAACTAGACCTGCATGTAGCGTTTCGAAACCATCTATTACAGAAGTGTATCTTTGAGCAGTCACGGCGGTAGTGGGCCTTTAACCCATATCATACTGAGGCTAAAAACTTCAAATTTTTACACTGCCATAATTATGCAAGTACTTACAGATAAGGATATAGACCAATGGCTTTAGTTCAAGGGTGGTGCCAGAATAGCTTGGCGCCTTAAGGGCACACTTGAACTATTTTAGTCAAACTTATTCGCACACTGGTGTATTCCCAATGATAAGGGTTAAACCGTATTTATCATGCTTGTGCAATGCCCTCTGTGCGCAGCTGCCGGAGGTAACGCTGGAGGTACCGCTGCGCTAACGTGCGACACAAGAGGAGCGACTCAGTGTGTGAACTCGGCGTACCAGGAACTAATGCCGGCAGTTTTCTACTTCCTCTTTGATCACGACATTGACAGGCTCATCGGCACTGTTTGCCGGTAAGTGACGTGACTGGGGTTGATCTCCGCAACGCAAGAGACATACATTATCATGAGCCCCTGCAGTCGCGACTGCACTGAGGGGCTCACGAGAATGTATGTCTGTTGCAGCTGGAATTAGGGGCATGCCAAGGGAATGTAACTATATACCTACGGTTTTAGACATACTTTCAATAACACCTTTGGCCGATCGATTATTATTAGTTGTGTAACTCATTCAAGGGGCTCCGCATAAATAGCAGCGGAAGTGTCGTATAGTGTCGTATAGTGTCGTATGCGACACTTTCGCATCTATTGATTGCGGAGCGGCTTTTGAGTGAGTTCAGATCCGCGACAAAAATAATGGCTTTTAGGCGCTTCCAGAGTGTTTCCTGCTCACGCAAGAGACGACGGTAATCTCTAGTGGATTCTCGACAGTGGATACGTGTCAAAAAGCCGTCGTTATTGTCGTGGTTGTCTAAACAACGAATTTCCTTCGATTCGTTTCTTCATTTCGATCACCAAAAAAAACCGACATTTACACGTGAGATCCATGATTTTTTGTGAGGAAATCTTCTCCCAGTGACAAAGTTCGCAACAAAAAAAATTTGACAAATTATAATGCTTCAGTCGATGACACTCGCTGCGACTCTGAACGAATTCATTGATCATTTCAGCCAGAATGGTCCCCGCCAAATCACGTGATATCAGACAAGATATCACGTGATTTATCCATGATTACGTGACATCTCCAAGAGGCACAGATCCTCATGAGCCCGGAGGGCTCATGAGGATCTGTGTCTCTTGGAGATGTTTGGAGTGGTGTCTATGCTTAACAGTTATCCATCGTGGTTTCGTTGTTGGGAATCGTTTGTTGCAAACAAAAAAGCGTACTAACATGACTTGTGAGACGGACTCAGGCACAAGAACAAGACATTTAATTCAAACATTGGACGCTACTGATAAGCCGTAAAGGTTCACATAATTATTTGGTTTGTTTGTTTGTTTTGCAGAAAATACACTAGTTACCGGCAGTGCGTGCTGATGTCGCTGTCCTCCTGTGTCGGCCCGCAGCGCCTGACGTTCGACATGATCGTCGCTGGTTTTGACTCCATCTGTAGCGCCAGCAACAAGCAAGGTAATTATGGCGTCACATCGATTTGGGACACTTAGAGACGGCCGCGTCGGCAGCTGGGCTGGGCGCGTAATTGACGTTGTCTATTTATGGACAGCTAACAGTTGAAGGCAAAACAGTCAGCTCACAAACTGAACAGACAGTAGGCCTAACTATCCCAGTAAGAAAAAGACTTCTGGTCGACGTTGGCCGCATTGGGCCCGCGCACATTCGTGCGCGGACCCAGGTCGGCCGACGTCGAACCGAGGACATTTCGTTTACTGGGAGGCAAGCATAGAAAGGTATGCTGGACAGTGATGTCATATGAGTGTGGGATAAAAAAATAAAGTTTTGGTTTTAGAGGGCTTGAGATGTTGAATAACATGAAAAGAAAATTACTTAACCCTTTGGCTGTTAGCAGCGCTTTTGGTCGAAGTGATAGCGGTCGTATATTTCTATTTCCTATTTTTTTCTATTTTCTGTCTTCAGTCTCTTCCTTTTTCAAATCAGTTTAAGACCGTTACAAAATTATGTCCATAGACATGCTGGTTATGTGCTGGTCTTTTATGGGGGGGGGGGGGGAGTGGGGGGAGGCGAGATGGGAAAAGGCGCAGAGAATGTAGCTTATATTGCAATTGTTATGTATTATCTGCCAGTAATTGGTAAAAGTAAAATGGTGAAATTCTGCCTTTGTGTTCAACAGCGATTTCCTTACTCCTGCCCTGTCTCGGCAAACCAGGTTTGAGCCAGAAACTTCAGGCCTGCTCGGACCAGATCCCACAGAACGCCCAAAACTTCGGCACTTGTGGGTAAGTCAGCTTAAAATGTACATTAAAAAAATAAAAGCCAGGACAGAGTATACATCATGACAAGTTCTCCAAGTGCCGAGCAAATTAGGAATAACTGTACCTTTGCACTGTCAGATGGGTCAGCCTATTTGCAAGTACCAATAAGGTCCAAATTAATTTTAATATGTGTGTGTGTGTGTGTGTGTGTGTGTGTGTGTGTGTGTGTGTGTGTGTGCGTGCGTGCGTGTGTGCGTGCGTGCGTGTGTATGAGTGCGTGCGTGCGTGTGTGTGTGTGTGTGTGTGTGTGTGTGTGTGTGTGTGTGTGTGTGTGTGTGTGTGTGTGTGTGTGTGTGTGTGTGTGTGTGTGTGTGTGTGTGTGTGTGTGTGAAGTGATATTAATTTAGAGCTTTTTAAGCTGTGTACACACATCTCATTTTCAGTCGGGTTTTTTTTTTTTTTTTCTCTAAGATATTGAATTATTCATGCATGTATTTTTGTTGAACGGTTGCGTGTGTGTTTGCTCACCACCAGCCCAGCGCGTAAAGGCCATCGGGGCAACGTCGGCCGCCGTTGGCCCGCGCACGGCAGTGCGCGGGCCAACGCCGGACGACGTCGCGCCGTGGGCCTTTTGCGCTTTGGGAGGACACAGTCGTTATTGGTACTGCCAATATGGTAAATATCCTTGACAAAGGAAAAATAATCTAGAATCTTGAGAACTGGACTGTAATTGTTGTACCTTGCTTCGCCTGACAGTCTGGCCAGTGCGTACAGCGACTGCGTGATGAGCGTGGTCCAGCAAGGCTGTGACAACTCCGCGGCGCAGGTCATCAGCCAGCTGCTCTCTGACATCTTCCGGCCGTTCCGACAGCTCTTCTTCTGCCCGGACCCCACCACCACCACCACCACCACCACCAGTACTACTACAATGACGACCACGAGGACGACTACTCCAGTCCCAACCACCACAACATCAAGATCAACGACAACAACCACAACTACGCCAGCTCCAACAACAACCACCCGAAGGCAATCCGGTGGGTTTTTAACTGTAGAATTTTTTCTTTTAGTCTATGAGTATATGTGGGCTAATGTCAAATGTGAACGAGCATTTCAAATTTCACGGAAAAATAGAGTGTTGTAAGACTGCACGGATCGACCCGTTTGTAGCGGCAGATAGATGGATCTACCTAGTAAGCAAAAGACCCCGGGCGCGACGTCGGCTGCAGTGGGCTCGCGCACGACTGTGCGCCGGCCCACTGCGGCCGACGCGGGCCCGAGGACCGTTGCTTAATGGGTACCGTGTTAGTTTAAGAGTACTGCAAAGGTAGCTTATCAGCCGGAAAGGCGCCCCGCTTATCAACGATCATGGTCGAACCATCTCCTTCACGGTGTTTATAGACGCTTCTCAAAGGTTGGAATGTACTGATTTATTAGGTTCGAAAGTGTTACCACTGTAAAATAAATTGTGCTTACCATAACCCTTCTTTCTAAACTGTGTAGTATAACTCATGGTGCCCGAGGTACGAAATACCCACATTTTGGAGTTATCCTCTGAGGACTGCATTACACTTCAGGAGACAGCTCGACCATGATAGTTCAAGGGTGGTGGCAGAATAGCTTGGCGCCTATAGGCGCCAAGCTATTCTGCCACCACCCTTGAACTATCATGGTCGAGCCATATTTTCCTGTGGTGTGTCGCGGGCAGAATGAGATAATGCAAGAAACTGATTTACCGCCAATGTGTTGATTATTTTGTTTTCAATTTTTGAACGAACTGATCAGTTTTAGTGTAAACATACGAAGTAAGAATATTACCAACATGACCTTGATATTTTCTGTTACAGCCACGACCAAGTGTTACGACTGTAACAGCGGGAACCCCCAGGGTTGGCGCAACCCCCACTGCACGGATGCCGGCAAAATACACCGGAATCGCGTGACCTCTGTTACCTGTACCGCCCCGTGCTTCGCTAGAGTGTCACGCTATCCCGCTGGAGGTAAGTCTCGTAACTTCTTTAACTGTATACAACTAATACAGATTATAAGCTAACAAATGAAAGAATGAATGAACGAACGTAAGGACGAACGAACGAAAGTACGAACGGATGCACGGGCGGACGGACGCACGGATGGACAGACAGACCGACAAACAAACAAACAAACAAACAAAAAACAAATAAATAAAACGTAACTCTGTGGCGGTCGGCAGCGGTTTTTGTTGCGATGATTCCTGCTAGGAATCATCGCGACAAAAACCGCTGCCGACAGCCAAAGGGTTAACATTTGTGAATGCTCAGTCGGCGTATAATTTTCTTCAAAGAGGTGACTGCCAAGCGTGTAAAATGCAAAGAATTTCCACCAAAAAAAAAGAAACACTGAATGTGTTGCACATGGCCTCTCAACGCATGTTTCTTTTTCTATACTGTGGAGCCAAAGAAATGCGACATTTTTTTTTAATCCAAAAATGTCGCATTTCTTGTTGCCCGGCTCCGTGGTTTTTAAAATAAAACGTGTTGTACTCGTCCTTTCTAAGCGTGTTTCTTTATTCATTGGGCATTTTTTGTTTTCTTTCTCTCTGGACTTATACATTATTCCCTCGTGTCTGCAGCTGTGTACCGCGGCTGTGCGCGTGGCTTTGAATGGACGTTCCCTGAGGGATTCCCCAAATCAGGCTGCCACAGCGCCAACGGGGAGCTCTGGTGCTTCTGCACGGGATACAACTGCAACGACATGGACATGACGTCCCACGTCAGACGTTACCTCCCCTAAGTTGACTGAGCCATTAACGTTGTGTAGCGGATGGAGAGGAGTCGCCAGCGCTGACTTTAGCTAGCTAGTGGATGTTAGCTAGAATGTCCGAGACGGCATGACTTTTTCGGCATTTTATTTTCGATCCTACAGAAGCTTATTTTGTGACAGACTTTTTGGGAGGCGTTTGTTGTTGTTTTTATGAAGTTTAGACACCTTTTAAGGGTAAATAGGACGATTTTTTTTTTTTTTTTTTTTTTTTTTTTTTTTTTTTTTTTTTATGTCCAAATTATGTGATATTGCAAATGATTAAAAGAGAAACCACCTTTCATGGCCGGAGGAGGGGAGAGGACTGGGGAGGTTTTTAGTATCATGTGTGTGGTCTCCCCGGATATGCCTTATCATTTGAAATCCTTGTGTTGCTTACTGCACGCCTTTAGTGTTCAAAGCTGCTCGGAGACCACTGAACTACAAGATCACTCATATCTTTTCAATCTGTTTCGTGTCAGTCGGTAGTTTTGTTTGTTTGTTTGTTTGGGTTTTTTTTTTTTTTTTTTGTCTTTTTTTCTTTTCGATCGTTGATCGTTCACATTTTCAAAGGAGAACTCATTCAACTAAATGGTCCTCGGGCCGACGTCGGTCGCTGTGGGCCCGCGCACGTTCGTGCGCGGGCCCACTGCGACCGACATCGGCCCGAGGGCCTTTGGTTAGATCTGTCAGTGCATCTGAAGTGCCATTTTCTGTATGTTTCCATAACAGGCGGCGAGCGAGACGTTCAGAGTTACAAACATGTTTCTGAGACGTCTCGCATGCGGTAGCATATTCATTGCGACTGTTTGAGAGACAACTCTGTAAGCGCACCATTCGATGCATATAAACTGTGCATTAGTTTTCACCAAAGCCATCTGTAATATTGAGTTTT
This sequence comes from Semisulcospira habei, assembly GCA_036245525.1. NCBI lineage: Eukaryota > Metazoa > Mollusca > Gastropoda > Semisulcospiridae > Semisulcospira > Semisulcospira habei. Next base: position 181,299,356 of record BTPG01000004.1, read on the forward strand.
GTTTGCTTTACGTCGATGGCTTTAATGAGCATCAGTATATATAGTTTTCGTTCGCTCTTCTTCTGTGATAATGTGTTTCGTGTTTGAAGCTGATCTGTTTTTGATGTGCGTCACTGTGACGTGACGATTTATCGTCTGTTTATTCTTTTTTAATGTGTGTACCCAGCACTTCAAACAGAGGTAATTCGTTATCTTTTTCACGCAGAATCCAAGCATTTAACTGACAAAAAGATATATACTGCATTTGAGCGTCAGTTCAAGCTGTCTGTTTTGCGTGCTTTTGTAGACAATCTTTGCCTTTTTGGTGAAAACGCAAAAACCGACATCATTAAGACTCAAAGACCCTCATGAGCCCCCGCATCTGCGGGAGCTCACGAGGTTCTTTACCTCTTATTGGCCCTATTTATATCCATGTTCCTTGGATAGTGGGGTCAGTTATTCCGCGTTGAATCTGCCGCCGTGGTTTCAATGACTGCGCTGGCAGTATATTTTTTAATACTTTGTATTACTGTGAAATGTGCATGTATGCTGTTTTTGTATTGCCGGTGTGGCGTTGTCAGTGCTGTGGTATACTTTCTTTTTCCGAGTGAATTTTGAGTATCCTGTAATGTGCATGAGGTTTTTGACCATCAGTGCTCTGTATGTTTTTCCTTTATATTTGGATTTTAATTTGTTGTTCTCCATTTTCTGCAGTAAATACTTTCAAATCAAACACATGATACGTCAGATTTTGTTTCCTCTGTGTGTGTGTGCGTGCGTTCGCGCATTGGTTTATTACTACTAAAATCACACACACACACATGCATTTACGCACGCCCACACACACACACACACACACACACGCACGCACGCACGCACACACGCACGCACGCACTGATATGCACAGACACACAAACGTTACAAAACAAATACGCACACAGACACTGACAAAAACACAGTAGTCGTATCAAGGGGATCGATTCACTCACTGAACGCTGGGATAACACTAACACACACACACACACACACACACACACACACACACACACACACACACGCGCACGCACACACACACACATAAACACACACACACACACACACACACACACACACACACACACACACTAGCAGTTAGCTCCCTTGACCCCAACTTTACAGCCTTAACCCAAGAAAATGTGAACACCACCCAACTGCAAGAGGTATAGATCCTCATGAGCCCCCGCAGTCGCGTGGGCTAATGAGGATCTATGCCTCTTGCTGACATCACTTTGAATCCATGTTCCTGATACATCGACGGTTTTTGTTGTTGAATTAACGAAGATTTCATAAACACAGCCTGCGTCAGTTGGTACTGAACGGCCGGGTCAAATCGCATCCGGCGACAAAAACAAGTAAGGCATACTATAGACACTCCACATCATCAACCGTACGTTTCCAAAATGGCCTGAGAGAGGATCGAGTTCATCTGTGTACTCTAAACTCGACTACTGATTTCGAAATGTTATCGAAATTCCATTGTAGCACTGTAGACATGGTTACATCCAACGCACGTGTATATTATTCAGTAGCGATCAGATGTGAAATATTTTACCTGAAGGCGCACGCGAGAATATATACCTGCGTGTTTCACATGTGTTCTCGAATGGGCCGCAAGGTATAAGGTACTGTTTACATTGAGCGGTACTTAAATACCGATTTTATGGATTTTGTAGTGCCTGATAGTGCTGTAGGACGCACTATGGTCTAGAAATACCTTTTTTCATAGGTGTATCGATTTGCAGGATCAAACCAGTGTGCAAAAGGCTATCGGGCGGAAGTCGGGCGCAGTGGGCACGCGCACTGTCGAGCTCGGGCCCACTGAGCCCGACTTTTGCCCGATAGCTTTTTGCATACTGGGAATCTTCTCTGTTCCACTATGCTCAACGGAGCAGAAGACTTTGATACTGTCATGGGTTTCAGAACCCAAAGAAGGCATCAGACGATAGCTCTCGGTGTGTGATGCTTTGGTGAGTATTGATTGAGAGCTGACGTACTTTTCATGAAGTAAATTCCGGAACTGTGTCAGATTCTCATGCAACGAAAACGCACTCACACAAGCACACACGCGCAATCACGAACGCACGCACACACAAACACACACACACGCACTCACGTAAGCGCAAGTGATACGCAAACACTCGCACGCGTACGCCATCATGAACGCACTCACGCAATCACGCACACGTAAGCGCAAGCCCGCAATTCCACCAAAGATCCTGCTGTTTAGGATCTTTGATTGCACACACTGACTCAGGCGCGTACGCCACCACGCACACACAAACACACAATAACACTATCGCACACATACACACAAACAGGTGCAGGCACACAATATAGGACAAAAAGAATTAACAAAAACACGACGCCAAACACATCCAAGTAAGTGTACTCTGCACTGAAGCCATCTCAAAACATTTTCTAACAAATAAAAGGCAAAATGTTGCTATCTTGTGGTTTTGGACTGGTCCCACAACATAAAAAAACTCACTTCTCCTACAAACACACACACACACACACACACACACACACACACACACACACACACACACACACACGCGCGCGCGCGCGCGCGCGTCATTGTGTGTCCTATGTACAAATTATTACCAGTCTAAAAATCCACGATTCCAAAAGAATTCCAAGCATAACTGGAACACCCACTGCTACTGACGGTACCGTCGGGCTTAACTCGTTCCAGACGTATGGCATACGGATACGCGGCCATGGCCGCGTATCCGTATTCCTAACGTCTGGAAAGAGTTAAAAGACGCGTAGTCGAGCGATATCGTCGGTGACAGTCAAAAGGGTTAATCAGTTTAAAAACGATCAACAGCAAAAGTGTTAAAATGGTTCCTTTTAGGTGTAAAAATGAACAAAGTCAGTGTAGCAGCATACATAAGAAAAATGAACTTCTTGGGTTCCCCCCCCCCCCCTGTTTTAACCCCTTGACTGCCGTGAAAAGGTGAACACGGTCCAACTGCAAGAGGCATAGATCCTCATGAGCCCCCGCGACTGCGGGGACTCATGATGATCTATGCCTCCTGCTGAGACAAGCTTGTGCCCACGTTCCTTTGCACTGTTGCAGCTTTCAGTTCTTGAATGAACACAATTTGCGTCCAGTCGCAGGGAAGGGGGCAATGGCTACTACAGCACGTCTTGGTGGCCATGTGCATATAACAATGAAGGATATGACGAACAGGTCTGCAGAAACAGCTTGTATGCGGCTCGGCCCCCACTCGTGCCGGCAGACGTGGTGTCGTACAAACACGCTCTCTCTGTGAAAAGAATACTGCCTCGCACACCAGCGCACATGGCTCATCAGCCCCCTCCCCCCCCCCCCCCCCCCCCCCCCATCTTCTTTCCCTCAGGACGTGTGTCATAATAATTATGATACGCGCCCTGATCTGTGATTTGGACTTGAAGACTCAACGCCGTATGTTCCGTAACCACAGACCATGACAAACTCATCGTAATCGATGTGGCAACGTGATTCAGTGACACGACATTGTCATCATCATCAATCATTACCATCATCATCACATGGGTTCGGCCCTACGCCGCGAGGCTTCTCTGTATAGATGTAACTTTGAGCTCTCTTGAGAATGCCGTGACTTATCATTAAATTAGTATTAACCCTTTGCGTGTCGGTAGCGGTTTTTGTCGCGTTGATTCCTACAGGAATCATCGCGACAAAAACCGCTACTGACACGCAAAGGGTTGGTGTGGTGTTTTTTTGGGGGGGTTTTCACATTCAAATTTTCGACGCTAAACAAATATTAAAATGACTCACACAATATTGTCAGCATGTTATTTTTTTTCAAACAAAAGAACAAAAGATACCTTTATGAGATATCTGCATCACACAAGCCAAGCGATTAAGCGCAAATTGAAAGCAAATGATATATCCACAACAGCAACAATATACAACAAAACAGTTCTGTGAATCACATTCCAAACAAAATCAAAGACATCAAATGTGCATCGTTCCTTTCTTGTTCCCCAGCGTAAAAACATGCATGACCACAACAGTATCTCAAGGCAAAGGTGTTTTCCAAAAGTATGTTGCTGCATAGGGGGCTGATGAGCGATGCGCGCTGGCATGCGAGGCCTCGCACACCAGCGCGCATGGCTCGTCATGACTCTAAGTGCTGGTGCTCAGCTTTGGTGTGGTTCTACCGTTTTCACTGGTTAACGCCTCATTGTCACTTTCGCTCCTTTCGGAAGCGTCTAGAAAGACTGCGTGCCAGTTGCTGGGGATGGATCGGCTATGACAATTCAAGGGTAGTGCTAGATTCGCTTGGCGCCATCCCAGGCACCAAGCTAATCTAGCACTACCTTTGAAGTAGTAATGTCAGATCCATCTCCCGCTGCGGTGGTGTCTTCACCCCTTGGCTCCCACAACTACATGATTTCCATTCTATGGAATGGAAGTCATTTACTTCTGATAGTCAAAGGGTTAAGGGCGAATGTGTACAAGGTGGACAATAAACTTAGGCCTGGCATAAGAAAGTAGTTCTAGCCTACATGACGTAGCAATGCACGCGTTCCGTTAACCCTTTAAGAGTCGGTAACGATTTTGAATCACCTCGAAAAAAAAATCGCTGCCAACACCCAACGGGTTCAGCTGGATGGCTTTAACCCTTAGGATGTCGGCAGCGCGTTTTGTCGAGGTGATTCCTGCAGGAATCACCTCGACAAAACGCGCTGCCGACATCCTAAGGGTTACGTGTTTACATCGCTCCGAAAAGCAAGTTATAGTGTGAACGCACAGTGCCTACCTCTATCATTCAACTCGAAGCGATATAAGCGGCGGCAGGGTTCTAATGACAGTCTATGTCTTGTACAGAGGAAATCACTGCTGAAGACTGACAAGGCTACAACTAGGTTGTAAGAAGTCAACTAAGAATAACTTACTAGAATGTAAGCACCTCATGCATACGAAACCAGAGAAGTCAACTAAGAATAACTTATAGCAAGATCAACATGCAGCTCACAACTGGGTAAATATCTGAACACTCGCTTTAACACAGTGATTTTAAAATGAAGCGATAACTTAACAACAAACAAGATGAAAGAAATTGCAAATGAACCGAAAGAGGCGTGGTCGGTTTGCAGGCAGGAACAGGTAAAATGTACCATCGGCAACGGTGTAATAGACAGACATGCTTCAGTCATAGCAAAATCTACAGTGTACTCATTGAGTACAATAGTCAAACCTGAATATAATAACGAGTACAAGAAATTCCCAAGAAAGAATTCTTAAAAAGCTTAAAAAGTACAAGAAGACATTGCGTTGCACTTTGTCCACTATAGCGTCTTTCTTTCTTTCTTTCTTTGTTCTGTAAAATGTAAAATAAATTCACAGCTAAAACAAGAAACACGCTTTGTAAGCGTGTTTCTCTCTTTGTTGGAATTTCTTTGCATTTTACACGCTTCGCAGTCACCGTTTTGGGCTGGATTCTGAACTACGAGTAAAAAATAATTACTAGCCCTGTAACAGGTTACTGCCAAAAACGTATGAATATTTCATGTTCAGCAACTAGCTACTGCCTAAAATTGAAATAATGTATTTAGCGCAGCCCCAGCAAATGGATGACACAGTTACTATTCCTGCAAAATCGTCAGTACATAATGTACAAATTCAGATCAGTCGGCATGTCCTTTAAAGTCTTGATATGTTAGTTCACACAATTTGCCTCGTGAAACCATTGCATCGATACCAGCAGAAGGCGCTTCACACGCATACAAAGGAAAGACAAGATCATAGGAGGGTTGACGGGAATGAGATAGCAAAAGCACAGGTTCTGGAATCCTACACAAGTTAAGTCCTTTTGACAGTGGCTCCTGTGTGAGAAATAGTTACTATGCAGCGATTACCACGTAACAGTAATCACCATGTAATCAAGTACCATGTAGATGCAACTACTTCCGGCAGAAGAGTCACTGCGACCAGAATTTCTAAAACATGGGGGAAAGCGACCTCCAAAAGTTTGGATTTGTATAAACCTTTTGCATGTCGGAATCATCGCGACGAAACTTTTACCGACAGGCAAAGGGTTAATTTACCATGCATTACATCACAAACGCCGTCGGTGAATATATTTATTATTTCTCTAAAGTAAAAAATAGGCTGGGGGTAAAACCGTTAAAAATGGTAATCGTGTAGGGAGTTTTAAGTCTTTTGCCACAACGAAGATTATTTCAAAGACAGGGCACTGAATAGGGTCTGTACACATTTTGACTCCACCGCGACTAAAACCGCCACAGAAACGCACAGGGATAAACATTTACCTGAAAAAATTCCCCGTATCTATCGTTTACTTAATCACGCTTAGCGGTACACACTTCACCTTTCAGCGTTCAGAAACTCCAAAACTTCCGGCGATGGCACACTGGTTGCCTCCCTCGATTCGCTGCCGCTAAACAGCGGTAGCGAATCAAAGGAGGCAACCAAAGTGCAGGCGATGTTTGAATGAGTGGAGAGGTTTAGTGTGTTCTTCACCAGCAAAAAGGTGATCTGAAGGACGGGTCAATAAAAAAAAATTTTAAAATTAAAACTCCACGAAAGGTCAGATCGAACACATTAGTTGAGGTCGGGTAGAGAAGTTGTTGGTCTGAGGTGTACCTGGAACGTAGGAGGTGTAAATGAGGTGTGAAATAGTCAAGCTGGCTCGGAGATTCTTTATGGTTCAAACACACCTGCCGCATAAACTGACCATCTGCAAGAGGCATAGATCCTCATGATCCCCCGCATTCCTGCGGCGGCTCATGAGGATCAGTGCCTCTTGTTGGTCCCATATTCGTCCTCATGCAGGCGGACAGGGCGATGTAGGAAGGCCCTGGTGTTGTACAAACATTTTCCTACGTGTGCGTGCGATCCCAAACTTGGAAGAAAGGGCACTTCTTGGTCATAGCAGTCTTCTACGAATACAACATCACTGGCAACGAAGGGGTTAACATGGGAATATCAATCAATCAATCAATCAATCAATTAATCAATCAATCAATCAATCAATCGACCAATCGATCAGTCAATCAATATTACCATGCTGTCTCATGTTACCATTCCATATCTAGGGTAAAAATTGTTGTTGCTGTTTTCTTGAACGCGTATCTACTACACCAAAGAATGGCTGATCACAAATGTTACAATTCATATCAATGGCGGATCACAAATCACTTAAGTCTAACAACTTAAACAAGCCACCAAGAAACAAGAGAATTTTTTTTAATAGCTCACCCGACCCACAGGCATTGGATAATGTTTGTTTAGTTGGTCAGTTCTTAACATGTGCAGTAGTTTTCTACTAAAAGTGTTAAGAGGTGACTAGTTCTTAACGATGTTCCCATGCCTGTGATCCGAGCTGATAAACTGCGCGACTTGCAATATTTCAGATCTGCATAAAGGAACATTTCCTCCTGCGGTAAATCGTGAACACACGGGGATGAGATGGACGGCTTATGTGAACACGTGTATACAAAATGACGAACACTCGTTAGAAAGACAAACTGAAACAAACTTAATTCAGTCCTGATACTTCCAGAACTAAGTAAAAATGGTTCACGTTTTAACCCCTTCAATACCGGGGGGAAATGAACACCACTCAACTGCAAGAGGTATAGATCCTCAGTTGCGGGTGCTCATGAGGATCTATGCCTCTAGGTGAAATCACTTTTTCCATGTTCGTATGACAGCTTGGCGTTTAATTTTACAGTGACATTTTTTTAAAATAAAAAACACACACACACACACACACGCACAATCTGCGTCCAATGGAAGTGAAGGGTTTAAGTCCATCTGCACATGTCGCAGGAGATGGATCAAAAATGAAAGTTCAATGGTAGTGCCTATAGAAGCGACAAGCTGATCAGGCACTACCCGTTGCGCTCTTACAGTCGATATATCTGATATCTCCGCAGTTGGAGCCGGAAGTGCAGGAGGTATTCCGTGCAGCTGCAAGTCAAGACTGTGTGCTGGCCTGTGAGTTTGGACCTAACGACCGAGAGCTGAAGGTCCAAAACCATAGACCAGCACACACTTGTATTTTTTTTTAAAATCAAACCAACAACAACACAAAAATCTGCTGTACACAAAAAAGCAAGCATTAAAATAAGCACCGGAACACAGGCATGCCGAGCTGCTGACTGTGATAGTGCAAATACAGCTCATTAGTAGTGCTGTCTGCAGGAAAAAGACAGTGTTATTTGCAGTAAGGCCAGTCTTGCACAACCTTGGCTACCCGCCAAACTCAAGTATTGGCGCGGACAGTGTCGAAGTCGTGTATCATATAGTACAAGGCGAAATTGAAGTCACGGTGTAATATATTTATGGTGTAATTGACTCACACAAAGATATGTGTCTGCCACAAGTCTAAATTTCGCTAATTTATGTTTAAATAGTCCATCCATCGTTCGTCAGGGCGTACATATGTCATCGTGCAATAGTTACGCAGACACACATCATGTTCGCGAAACACGTCACAAAATGACTCGCGCAATAGAGTACGTCACTGCCTCTGTTCAGATTCACTTCAAAGAGTGTCCTCTGCGTTTGGTTGTCCACTATGTTGACCTCATGTTTAAGGAAGTCAATACGTTCACTGCCGAAAACATTGAACACCACCTAACTGCAAGAGGTATAGATCCTCATGAGCCCCCGCAGTCGCGGGGGCTCATGAGGATCTATGCCTCTTGCTGCAACCGCTGTGCATCCACCTTCCTTTGGCGGCTGGAGGTCTTTGTCGCAGAATTTACCAGGATGTCAAAAACACAGTCTGGCGTCCCGTGGCGGTGAAGGTGTTAACCTCTTTACTGCCGGGACATACCACAACAACCTGTAAGACGCGCAGACCCTCATGGACCTACGCCTCCTAGAGATCTAGGCCTCTTGCGGGCAACATTTATGTTCATGTCCTTCAATCTGACTGTCAGACTGCTACGGTGTCGTAGACACCAGTTAGTCACTGGCAGTGAGCAGGCTACATCGACACTTTGACGTGCAGTTCTGCCGAGGGCATGGACGAGGGACCTGCCGCAAACGATTAGGAACTATGTGAGACTGAGAGGTTCCAGTTCAATAGAGCAAGCAGTAGAAGAAGTATCCATAACTACCCGTTGTCGCCGTTTGCGGATAAACATATTCGGGGAGTATGCCACAAGTACACTTATATTCAAATGAGATGCTACGCATCTCATTTTAATATAAGTATACTTGTGGCGTACTCCCTAAGTATATCCGGGGGGAAATTCCCGCAAACAGTTCGGCTGTAGTCAAGGTAACGTGCTTCAAAGAAAAGTATCCCGTTGTCTTTAACTGCCGCGTGTGCCTTTTCCTTTGCGAACAGCAGTACAAAATGGCGGGGGGAAATCAAAAAGGTGTCACGCCAACGAAACAAAATGACGTATTTTGTATCTTGCGTTATCGCAAAACTGACGAAATGTTTGGAGAAAAAAAAAAATGTGACACATACATTCCAAAATCCAAACAGGTGCACGTGTGGCTAGAAACCCATACAACACCGACATCACTTACTTTAAAACCCTCAAACTATCACGGTCGACCCGTGTCATGGTGCAGCGAGTCAGGACGATGGTTTAACCCCCTTTGTGCACGCAGCCACTGGTTCTGTTTACAGCACCCGTGGATAGATGCTCAAGGCGGTTATGCAGAGCTGGGACAAGTTGCATGAACGAGCTTTAATCCAGCGCATGGCACTAAGCAAGGTGCTCCGCTATCGCGGAGCACCTTGCTTAGTGTCATGCGCAGGATTTAAGCTATAGTGGAGCACCTAGTTTAGTGTCATGCGCAGGATATCAGCTCACCCATGCAGCTGAGCCCGAGTCTAGCCAGTATGGTTTCAGAATGCCTGATCCAGAGCAGTAAGTCCATCCAGGAAAGGTCCCACTGTGCTTTGGCCACTGGTTCAGGACAGGTCGTACTTCTTAAAGTGAGCGTTCAGCGCGTCGTGATACTCCTCGTTGGCGCCTTGCCCCAGGGAGGCCGGGCGCTTCTTGCTGCGTTGCTTGCTGTTGCGGCGCCGGAACACGTTCTTGAAGGACTTGAAGGGGTTGGACTCGGAGCCCCCGGGAGGCACGGTGCTGGTGGGGCTGGGCGTCATGGATACCTTGTTGGTGGGCGACACGGACTCGCTGTTGAGGGACGTCAGCTCCACGCCTCCTAGAGAGTGAGGGCGCTGGCGCGGCGTGGCGGTAACATCGTGCTCATAGTTGCCGGACAGCGCGTGAGGTACAGAGGCCGACTTAGCCAGTTCACCGTACATCCGCCCGTTACGGAACACCGCCTCCTCCTCGTCGCTATGTGGGTTGAGGTCACGGGATGTGGGGGTCAAGGACAGATGGTTGGGGGAGGCCGCGAGGGAGCGCTGGTCGGGGGACGCCTGGGGTTCCGGGGTCAGCTTGCCCCGCTCCACCTCCGCCGACACCTCGGGCAGGTCGTTCAATCGGAAAGGGTAGTCCACCATGCTGCGGCAGCGCTCCTTGCGGTCCTGTAGCCTGCTGCGCTTCAGCTCGTCGCTGCACATGCCGGGACTGGCTCCGCCCCCTCCCCCAACCTCGGGAGTGGCTCCGTCAGACAGGTTCTCCTGGCTCCCGTAACGCAGCGTGCCCTCCATCAGCGTCTCCAGCGTCTCGGGCCGGTACAGCTCCAGACTGCTCTTGTGGCGCCGCAGCTTGTCCTTGACCAGGCCGAACCTGACCTTGTGAGAGCTATTACCCTTGTCTTTGTCTTTGTTGCGCAGCAGCACCTGCTGGCCGTTCATCGTCACCACGCCGTTACCGCCCTTCTCGCCGCCCACCACAGGGGAGGGGAAGGGTGAGATGCCGTTACCGCCCGAATACCCGTGTGCCTCTTTCAGAGCAACCAGCAGTCTGGAATTCTTGCTGGCCAGGTCTTCTATTGCGGCCCGCTGGCGGCGGATGACGTCCTCCTTGTCGTGCAGGGCCAGCACGATCTCCCTCTGCTCCTGCTTCATCTGGCCCTCTAGGTACAACAGGTGAGCCAGCAGGGTGGACATCTGCTGCTCGTGCTGTGCGCGTGCCCTGCCGGCTTCCAGGTCCTTCTTACGCAGCTGTGTGCGGAGCGCCATCGTGGCGGCGTTGGAGCGGACCTGCTGCTCGAAGAGAGACGTCTGGAGGCGCCGCACCGTTGTCGCCTTGCTCCGCACCTCCTCTCGCAGGAACGCTAACTCCTCCTCCATCTGCACACACACAGAGAAAGAACAGATTTCGGTTAGCTTCGTTGTAGCTGAAATTCTACAGCAGGAATACGTCAGCTGAACACTCAAGAGACAGCAAAAGAATTGAACCATTTGGCTGTCAAGCTAAACCTTTTTTTTTTTGTCACTGGATTCATGTTAGTCCATTCGCTGCCGGTAGCGGTTTTTGTCGCGATGATTCCGTCAGGAATCATCGCGACAAAAGCCGCTACCGACAGCCAATGGGCTAACACAAAACCACTCTGCGACTAAACATGTAACCTGCGCGTAATCCTTTGACAGTCGGTAGCGCTTTTGGTCGAAGTGATTCCTGCTGAAAACACCTGAAACAAAAGCGCTTCCAACAGCCATAGGACTGTGAGTAAATCTGAGGACTTTAACTCCTTTAAGGCGCCCGACATCAACAGCTGCAAAAGTGTCGACTAGTGTCGCCGGCGGCAACGCTGTATGACACTTCCGTAGCTATTGATGCGTGGCGCCTTGAATGAGTGAAGGCTCTTGACTTGTGGACAAAGCACACACAAAGCACACGAATGGCGACTGGCATCTGGATAACGTATTTTCGAGAACAGACTTCCTGAAGACACCACAGTCACACAGAAAACACAATCGACTGCATCATTACCCGTACTGTTTGCGGGAGAACTAGCCAGATAGACGCACTCGAGGAGTAGTACGCCACAAGTATACTTCTATTCAAATGAGATACTAAGCTTTTCATTTGCATAGAAGTGTTGGGAGTACTTCTCAGAGAAACCCACTCGTGGAGTACGTCACAAGTGCACTTTTATTCAAATGTGCTACGCATCTCATTTGAATAGAAGTGTACTTGTGCCGTACTCCCCGAGTGGTCTATCTGAGGAGTACTCCCGCACACATTACGGATTAGCGGCATTGCTAAAACAAACAAATTAACCACGACATGAACACTAACAGAACTTCTGCCGACCAGCTCTGACAAAGACTGACAAACTGCGTTGTGTGGTCTCGCGTGTCGCTTGCAACATTGTCCCAGGAAAAATATGTGATTCATTCACGTCAAATGAACAACCATCCAGGGAATACAAACATGTCACTGTTTGCAATTTTATAATAACAATGTGCCTGCCTGTTTGTTTTGGACCTTACAGTTAAGATCGCTAAGGACCAAAATCACAGCGCTGCACTCATATGATAAATCGTGTATTTGATGCTTGTCGCTACTTCCTCTAGAATTAACTATCAGCAAGGCCGAGTCTGTTTCCTCAACAGGTTTCCGCCGGCAGATAAAAAGGCAATTGAAAATAATTGTGCTGTGACCGTCAATGAATCGTGGCAGTGTTAGAAGGAAGCAGGAAAATGGCTCGAATCCAGGCCTGGGTCAACAACGAGCTGTTAGCTAACCAAACACTGCGTGACAAAGAGACATTCCTGGTATCGATACTGATGCTGTAGTGGCGTATGCTTGCATTGTGGAATGGGATAACAGGATCTAGAACAAATCATGACCGTGCGTTCCCGAGCTGTCTGCGGGAGTACGCCCTAGACATACCCACTCGGCGAGTACGCCACAAGTATAATTCTATTCAATAAGATGCGATACTATTCAAAGGAGATGCTAGGCATCTCATTTAAATAGAAGTGCACTTGTGGCGTACTCCCCGAGTGGGTCTGTCTGAGGAGTACTCCCGAAAAGGGTAGCGCTCTCTCTCTCTCTCTCTCTCTCTCTCTCTCTCTCTCTCTCTCTCTCTCTCTCTCTCTCTCTCTCTCTCTCTCTCTCTTGTATGCTGTGTTTGTTCTCCTCTTGTGTTTTGGTTTGTTTACAGGACAACTTGTAAGACAGGCATTGAGTTGCCTAATAGCTTTATCCTGAATAAAAGATTCCTCTCTCTCTCTCTCTCTCTCTCTCTCTCTCTCTCTCTCTCTCTCTCTCTCTCTCTCTCTCTCTCTCTCTCTCTCTCTCTCTATGTGTGTGTTCTGCCGTTCACTTTTTGTCAAGAGGACGCGGGTCTCGAGCACCACAATACGGAGGAAAGGGCAAACCGTGCAGACAAAAATCGATAAAAAGATGAATATAAAATGATTATCGACCAAATCTTTTTCGTGCCAGGCCCCATTGTCCTTCTACGCTATATACGAGACAAGACGGACATTTGCAACGGCGAAATCCCCAATCCAGAACCTTCCATCTACGAAGGATTTAGACTGACGTGAGAATTGGTCCGGTATAAATGTACTTCCTTGTTTAGTCGCTAAACCCATTAACCCCTTCCCTGCCACTGTACGTACATCTTTCATTCCCAAATCTTTGTTCGTTCAACGAACAAAAAGACAAAACCGTCCAAGAGACATGGGTACAAACTGGTCTCAGCAAGAGACATAGATCCTCATGAGCCCCCCGCAGTCGCGGGGGCTCATGAGGATCTATGTCTCTTGTAGTTGGCTCGTGTTCACGTTTTCTCGGCAGTGAGCAGGTAAAAGAAAGCACACACCAGTAGCGTACGACCACCACACTATGGCTTGACACGTAAGATTTGAAAGTAAAATTCAGCTTCATACACTACTGCATACGCAGTTTTATTTTCAAGAGCTCATGCGACCAAGGGAATCCAGACAATGTCAGTTCAGATAGATGGGATTCAGTGAAGGACTGCGTGTTTTACTCCGAGACTGTATCTCTTTATTCAAGTCATACAAAAACCCTCAGAGACGAGGCAAATACTCCAATAAGGACTTCTAATCCTTGGCCATCACGAGAATAAAACCAAGCTTCGCGCAGATATAAAGGCCTGGCGGAGGGGTGGGGGGTGGGGTGGGGGGTGGGACCTGGACGGTATTGGTGGAAACAGATTCCCAACAAAAGAAGGAAACACACTTAGAAAGGACAAGTACAACATAGTCGTGTTGTGCTTGTCCTTTCTAAACGTGTTCTCTCTTCGTTGAGAATTTCTTTGCGTTGCAGACACATTTTTTGGGTCTGGATATTCGGTATTGAACGAGATTATGGGAATCTGTACTAGATGGAGATGGGAGAAAGTTGCGGACCGCAAAGGCTACTCAGTACTGTATCTCTTTATTCGGGCGATCAAACCCTCTGCCACTGCTTTACCCCCCCCCCCCCCCCTCCCCCCCTCCCCCCCCCCCCCCCCCCCCCAATGCCTCGCTCACTGTGGGTCCAGCAAACTCCAGCTGTTGGCTTCTTCCAACATCCTAGTATCAACACCCTCAGTCACGTCACTACACGGATGAATGAGGCTGAGGAAGAGGCGCAAACAGGCCAGCAAGACGAACGTTTTTATCGACCAAGACAAACGGAACAAAACCCAACTGCAAGAGGCATAGATCATCATGAGCCCCCACTTTCGCGGAGGCTCATGAGGATCTATGCCTCTTGCAGATACTCTTCGATGTTTCATTGGCCAAGGAGGGGCGGGAGTGGGAGAAGAGAAAGCGGGGTGCGGGAGGGGGAGGGGGAGCAAACATGCAACATTGGCAACAGCGGCCGCGCAGTCAGTGTCCCAAAAACGTCTTGAGGCACGAACGTAACAAGGCAAACTTGCGCATTGACGAATTGCCAAGTCAAGCCAGTGATGTCAAGCCCTTTTCAAGTCATCATCAAACCGTGATAGCACCTGACAGCTTTTCATGCACCCCCTTCACCGTTGTTCTCTAACTCTGATTGTTTCTGTGACAGCCGTCCATGCACATCCCCCACCCCTCCCACCCACTCCCCTTCACCGCTGTTCTCTAATTCAGATTCTCGTCACATCTCGCACCCCTTCAGCCTGACTCAACTCGATTCTGTCTCACCACCTTCAGCACCCCCTTCAGCGTTGTTCTCTAACTCTGATTCTGTCTGTTACAGCCTTGCATGCACTCCCCTTCATCGTTGTTCTCTAACTCTGATTCTGTCTGTTACAGCCTTGCATGCACTCCCTTCATCGTTGTTCTCTAACTCTGATTCTGTCTGTTACAGCCTTGCATGCGCTCCCTTCACCGTTGTTCTCTAACTCTGATTCTGTCTGTCACAACCTTTCATGCACCCCCTTCACCGTTGTTCTCTAACTCTGATTCTGTCTGTTAAACCTTGCATGCACCCACTGCGTCGTTGTTCTCCAAGTCCAAGTTCCTATCTCAGCCGTCCAAGGAACATGGATAAAAAGTAGTGTCAGCAAGAGAAATATATCCTCATGAGCCGGGGTTAAGGTATTAAGACCAGCTGCCGGCATCGACTTCTCCTTGGCCTTGACGACGTCATTATGAGTGTAATCCACGCTCGTCTGGGTGCACAATTATTGAACGGATTCAGCTGTGAATTTTATAAGACTGCTATAAAGCTGGCAACATATGCAGTCGTAAGACGGATTACGTGCGAAGGCAGAAAGAATCGCTACATCTGGGTGCACCATCAGGAGAAAGCAATCTCTCTCTCTCTCTCTCTCTCTCTCTCTCTCTCTCTCTCTCTCTCTCTCTCTCTCTCTCTCTCTCTCTCTCTCTCTCTCTCTCTCTCTCTCCAGATGTGACTAGGGCCCATTACATGCATAGAGTGCGTCAGTTTGACAGGTCTGTCACACAGTCAGTTCAAAGGGGATGCGCGTGACAAAGAAATTCATGAACCCTATGTCTGTCGGCAGCGGTTTTTGTCGCGATGATTCCAGCAGGAATCATCGCGTCAAAAACCGCTACCGACAGCCAAAGGGTTACAATTTGGGAATTATCTATTTTTAATTATTTACTGTTGTGTCGTTTAAGCTCATCTCTGTCAGCAGTCGTTTTTTACTATTCTGAAATCGTTGCCAATTCAGCACCAAAGACCGTAAGCTATTTCAAGGATCGTGAATTCAGAATAGTGTCATCAAGACTCACATATCCTCATGAGCCCACGCAACTGCGGACGCTCATGAGGATCTATGTGTCATGCAGGTTGATTGTGTTCACTTTTCCTGGCTGTGACGGAGTTTTCTCTAGTTTACGCCATTTAAAACTGATCTGAAACTGGATTCCATTATTTGAATTCCGTTACAAGTTTCTCACGGCTTCTTGCTAAAATCCGCGTTAAATTTAGTCGACCTGAACAATGTAAGAATGCTTGAAATTTAACATGGAATTCGGGAAACGCCCTTCCATAAAATGCCTGTGACAAAAGTAATATGTCGTCGATGGCTGGGGCAGAAAGGCAGTGATATAATCTAAATATGTGTTCATTTCGACTATCAGTTTACAACAATCTTGGAACGTATGCTCTGCGAATGCATCCGGTTTGAACTAATGGCGTTTCTCTTAACCGATTTAGACCCAGCGTCCTACAGCAGGAGGCGGATTGACCATGATAATTCAAGGGTAGTGCCAGATGAGCTTGGCGCCTTCAGGCTGAAGGCGCCAAGCTCATCTGGCACTACCCTTGAATGTATGCTCTGCGAATGCATCCCGGTTGAACTTATAGAGCGATGACTATAGTACACAGCACCCATTTTTACCCTTTTTTCATACATTTCATGTACCTGGTTTTACAGATGGGAAAGGTAAACTAAGCATGGATAAAATAAACACTTGCCACTCGATATTATACGTCAGTATTCAAAATGTCTCTGCCAAAGAAGCTTGTATACAGGCCTGCACGCCGTGGTCCCTTTTCTCCTAGTGTGTGTTGACAAGTCATGTCAGGTCAGGTCCCAGGTACCTTCGATGACCTGCAAGAGGCAGAGAGTTTCATGTGCCCTTGCAGCCGCAGGGGCTCATGACAGTCTATGCCACTTGCTGGTAGGCCTGACAGTGAGTCCTGTCTCGTCCCGCGTTCGGGTGCTCGGCGTGTGACTGCAAGGGTGTGTTTGGTTACTTCAAACTGCTATCACCTGTTTCAAGATAGCGGCCCAGCTCTCAGAGCCATTAAATATTTTTTTCGCAGCGGTTACGTGTCGTGCTGTAAAAAGATCAAGTTTGCCTGCGACTCGGAGATATGGCTTCCGTCGCGTTATCGTCCCAGTACACAAAAGGCTATCGGGGGCACAGTCGTGCGCGGGCCGACTGCGGCCGGCTTCGCCTCGATGGCATTTTGCGACCACTCCAAAACAGTTGGCGTTTCTCTTAACTCCCGTATAGCCCCAACGCCCTACAGCAAGAGACGGATTGACTATGATAATTCAAGGGTAGTGCCAGATGAGCTTGGCGCCTGAAGGCGCCAAGCTCATCTGGCACTACCCTTAAGTTATCATGGTCGATCTATCACCTTCAACAGGTATATAGTCCATAAGTACCACCTCCAAAATTTGGGAAATGTGGTCTTGGGGTTAAATGGGTTACCGTGTATTTATACACCGTGCCGCAGTAGTGAGTACACACACCAGATAGTATTTAAACACGCACGCCAGACATAATATTTTCAGTGCATAAGAGATGCCCCTCATAAATCAAAGAAAATCTCGTAAATAAGATGACGGAATACACGTATTCGTTAATTATTGCAGTTTAATGAGTCGTAAAATCGCGTTTTTATTAAATATTAAAAAGTGTCCCGCCTAGGTACTTAAAAAGCTATGAAAAAGGGCTTGCCTTTTCTTTTCTTTTTTAATGTAGATCGTCTCTTGTAGGGACACACTCAACTTTTGGCCCCAGAATAAAAATCTGAAGAAATCCTTGCTGAATTGCACTAATTGCGGATAATTTAACATTATTGCGTGATTTGGGGTTTTTCTGCTATAGATCGTGAGGTAAAAATAGAACTAAGAGGAGATGTCTACAGTCGTATCTTCTTCTTCGTTTTTAACCTGATAAATAAAAATCTGAAGAAATCCTTGCTGAATTGCACTAATTGCGGATAATTTAACATTGCGTGATTTCGGGCTTTTCTGCTATAGATCGTGAGGTAAAAATAGAACTAAGAGGAGACGTCTACAATCCTATCTTCTTCTTCGTTTTTTAACCCATTTAGCCCCAATGCACTACAGCAGGAGATGGCTCGACCATGAAAATTCGAGGGTAGTGCCAGATTAGCTTGGCGCCTAATGGCGCCAAGCTAATCTGGCACAACCCTCGAATTATCATGGTTGATCCATCGCCTGCAACTAGTACATAATTGTTAAAAGACACCCATACAATTTAGGAAACTTGGCCTTGGAGCTAAATGTGTTAATAGCAGAATGAACCCTATGAGAACCCCGTTCTATAATTAACCACTTCACTGCAGGTGTTTGCAGTTTTTGTTTCTGAAATATTTCACAACTCAACACCAAAGAAGCCAAGCCGTCCAAAGAAAATGGATGCAAACTGGGGTCAACAGGAGGCATACATCCTCATGAGCCCCCGCACCTGCGGGGGCTCATGAGGATCAAGGCCTCTTGCAGTTAGGTGTTCACTTTTTTTCGACAGAGGAAAGGTTACTAAAAATGTGTAACTCTTTCTACCCCAGACACACCACAGCAAGATAAGGATCGACCATGATAGTTCAAGGGTGATGCCAGAATAGCTTGGCGCCTATGGGCGCCAAGCTATTCTGGCATCACCCTTGAACTATCATGGTCGATCTGTGTCCTGCACTAGAGTGCAGTTTTCAGAGGACAACGGCAACATTTGGGGATTTCGGTCTTGGGATCGAATGAGTTAAGCTACGGTAAATGTGTCGACCAAGACAGGTGCAGGAGACAGGCGCAAAGCTATTTCAGATACTACCCTTGAACTAACTGTCTTGGTGGAAGTTGGTAGGTGGAAGCGAAAGGGATATTGATAGTTGTTTTACACCTGTTCACCGCGCCTCAATCACATTTTAATGCAGCAAGGTAGTGACGCCATAGCAACCTCGAGAGCTGAACTTTCATTATCAGTGTGCTGCCCCTTTCATGGTGAACAGAAAACAGGAAATCGAGTTTTTAGGGTCTGCACTTCAATCCGACGTAATGTGGTTGCCCCCCCCCCCCACACACCCCCACCCCCACCCACCCACCCCACAGCCCCCCTCCCCCTTCCTCCCCGCTACACACACACACACACACACACACACACACACACACACACACACACACACACCACCACCACCACCCCCCAAACATATCTCTCTCTCTCTCTCTCTCTCTCTCTCTCTCTCTCTCTCTCTCTCTCTATTATGTATACTTTTATATATAAAATTATATGTGTATTTACGTGCGTGCCATAGCTTAGCAAGGACGTGATTGAAAAAAGGTCATTGCAGGTACCAAATCATTTATCCTTCATCAATAAAGTTTCATTTCGTATCTCTCTCTCTCTCTCTCTCTCTCTCTCTCTCTCTCTCTCTCTCTCTCTCTCTCTCTCTCTCTCTCTCTCTCTCTCGTCCTATTAAATTTGCTCCTATCGCTACAAAAAGCGTCATACAGGATTGACAATGTTACTAGAACACAATGACTCATGTTTCCTCCTAATCGACTTAATCTGTTTTAAAGATGAACTATAAAGATGAAGGCTGATGACAGCATTGTGAAGTGTATATCTTTTTACTTTCACAACAGACGACGGAGACAGCCACTGAATTCATAAAGTGCATCAACAGTTTGATTGTTTTTCTCGTGACATGAGCCACCACCAAGACAACCGCACCGCAAATTGACTTTATGTGTACAAGGGGCCGTCCTGTGTCATATTTGCATCGGTTGCGACCTCCGAGCAGTTCCCAGTGAGCAACAGGTCGTCAGGCCGACGTCGGAAAATCAGCAGGCCTACCGCGGCCGACGTCGGCCTTGGGACTTGTCGCGCACTGGACCCTTGCTATCAGAGACGGCGCAATAATTGGGTTCAGTAACCTCCTGTATCAGGAGTAGCGACGGAAGACAAAACGCATACTGACTTCCAGTGTCAAGCTGAACAGAGCCGTTTGTGGCGAAAGCAAGAGGCATAGATCCTCATGAGCCCCCGCATATGCAGGGGCTCATGAGGATCTATGCCTCTTGCTAATTTGCTATTTGGGTGGGGGGGGGGGGGGACACACAGCACGCAAGAAACCAAAGCGCGTCATATATAATGGCAAAGTAAAGCTGCCTCCAAGAGTTCACGCGACTGAACGTCTGCTGACCTCTCCCACCTGCAGAACATAGATGCTAATGGGTCAGCCAGAGGTCTAGATCCCTCCCCCAAAAATGACATATCCTGCGAATTAACCTGCTCAGTTGTTCCCCTGGCTGAAACCTTTTAACACCTTAACTACCGGCGGTCGCGAATTAAGTTTGTGACGCCATGGCGGATTCAGAACCAGTTAATCCTATCCAGCTAAAAAAAATGGATGTAAAGGACCGCATGTGCCCCCGCAGCTGCGGGGGCACATGTGGTTCTTTGCCTCTTGCAGTTGCTTGGTGCTTGCATTTTTCGAGCAGTTGCGGGGGCACATGTGGTTCTTCACCAGTTGCAGTAGGTTGGCGTTTGCATTTCCCTGGCAGGGAAGGGAGAGAAGAAACTACAACTGACGGTCACTCGGCACTGAGTTGTTTCAGGTAAAAATCCGATCCAAGTTTTTGGCTAATCAGGGTGCAGCGTCTGTACTCTCGACATCAGTCAAATACAAGAAATGTTCACCTTTACAGAGAGGTTAAATCCATACCCGCAAAACGTTAAAAAGACGTGTTGAGAACAGAAGAGATGCAGTCCGCGCAGGTGTCCAGTATCTGTCCACAAACCATGTCCACAAAAGCTGTTGAGACCAGGAAATGGCTGCGCATGCTACACTGATACGTTGAAAAACGAAGTCTAGAAAACACAACATCTGATCACAGACTCTGCATGTGTACAAGTGGTTTGGAGGACATATCAAGATAAACTACGCTGATACAAGGTTTAAAACTGTATCCCTCAGTCAATAAACTCTTGATACAGTCGTACACTCACATTTAGATGACTTCCTTAAGCGAATGGGGTTAAGCTCTGTTTGCCAGAGGCACAGATTCTCATGAGCCCCTGCGGCTGAAGCCGCAGGGGCTCATGAGAATCTATGCCTCTTTCAGTTGAAATTGGTTTGAGCTACTGGATACACACAAAAAAGTATTTGTTCTAAAGTCGTCTATACAAGAAATAAATCTACACACCGTTGATCGATACTGATCATGAGTGAAGAAGTTGAGACTAAGCCACTCTACGCAACACAGCTATGCATGCTTGATAACGATGTTATTATACCGCACAACTTACTTCATCTGCAAGCGGCACAGAGCCTCATGAGCCCCTGCTTTCGCAGGGGCTCATGCGACTGTATGCCTCTTGACAGCTGAAGCCAGTCATATTTATATCTACGAAATGAGAGGTTACATCATTATAAAGCGAAGTGAACGTACAAATTCCTGTTCTAACCACCGTCGAGTCCTCCTGGGGAAGACGAACTTACTTTTTATTAACACGTACAAGATGCCCCGCATCAATAGCTGCGAAAGTGTCATATGGCGTTGCCGGCTGCAACGCTGTACGACACTTCCGCAGCTATTGATGCGGGTGCCTTGAATGAGTTAAAGAGAGTTTGCATTAAGCAGATTGTGATGTGAAAGAAATGATTCCTAGCACTGTTCGTGCTAACCATAAGTTTGTGTCATCAGAAGTTCGTCTAAAACTAGATAGGACACAGACAGTGTTAGTAGGACAGTCAGGGCGTCTAAATAAAAAGTGACGCGTCCGAAGCCGTCTTTGACTGGAAGTGGTCCACTGATCACCAGGAGAGGCAAATTAATCAACTACACACCTCAAGCTTTCACAGTAACTCGTTTCCTAGCACACACTGTGATCTTGTTGATGGGTTGTTGGTTTCGTTCGTTCGTGGTTTAAAGTCCACGGCACCAGAGTGATAAAGGACGGCTCTAGCGGGCGGGTTATGGGGACAGGGACAGCTATTGACTATGGAGTACGACCTGAACACTGATCAATTTGGCCGCACTGCAACTGTGCCACTTTGATTTACCAGTACCTTATAACGGACATGTTATCTAAACAGTCGTTTATGTAGTTACACGACCATTCAGTTACCCCTTTGTCTGACTGTCGGTAGCGGTTTATTGTCGCGATTCGCGACAGAAAACCGCTACTGACAGTCAAAGGGTTAAATCCAGGACGCTCTGGGTGACCTTCGTACACGCAAGGTCACTCGTGGCTTTATTTCTAATTCGCAATTTGAGGTATCGTCCACACATCATGTTTCTGGGCTGTCACGATCTAAAATGTAGTGTAGTTAACATATCGCTTTACAGCTCACAGTTCACAACCTGCGGGGGTTCGTCTGCAAGCCACTGGGACGGTCCGCGGCTTAGTAGTAAAGCGCCTGCCACCAATGCTTAAGAGTTGAAGCGAGGTTCGAAACCCGAGTGGACACTTCCTAGAGGAGAGGAGTCCGACGGCTATCGGACGTAAGCTCCAAAATCATAGATCAACACACCCGCAAACGTGCCATGCAGCCTTAACCAGTTCAATGCCGTGGGAAGAAAACTGAACATCACCCAACTGCAAGAGGTATAGATCCTCATGAGCCCCCGCAGTTGCAGTGGGCTCATGAGGATTTATACCTCTTGCTGACAACCACTTTGTATCATGACGTCTGAAGATCTTGAACATGGAATTTACGATGATGTCCCAAAAACACAATTTCCCCGGCAACACAGGCACTGAAGTGGTTCACGAGTTCAAGTTGACAGCGTGCATTCGGCGCGTCCAGGCGGTATAATGTAACACGTGTAGCGTCCCAAGTCAGCTGTCTCTCAGGTAAAAACCATCAAAGTCCCCGTGACGTTGTCCCCTCCATCTCTGCTAAAACCCTGTCCTGTGCGGAATACTGCCTCATCCACCAACAAGCCGTCCCGTGTCACCCGCGATGATATAGGTCTTTACAGACCCTTGCATCAAGAGGGGCGGATCTTCAAGAGCATGCTGCAGGGGATCGTTAAGATCTGTGCTTCTTTGGCGCGAAAGATGAGAGCTGCGTTGTGCATAATTTATACCGTATGTACATATATCGGTTTCCCCGGCGGTAAAGGTCACCGGAATATTATCTCCCTTGTATGTGGGTCAGTGAGAGGAATGCTAACGCAGCAGCCGTGTCTTCTAACTCATTCAACTCCGACACGCCCCAGCAAGACACTGATTGAGCATGATTGATCAAGGGTGGTGCCAGAATAGCTTGGCGCCTATAGGCGCCAAGCTATTCTGGAACCACCCTTGAACTATCATGCTCGATCTGCCTCTAGCATTGTAATACAGTCCTTCAGAGGGCAACTTCAAAATTTGGGGATTTCGGTCCTGGGTTAGAATGTCAGTGCTAAGCAATGGGTGTTCAGGACACAGTTGGCTTCACTGGTGGTTAGCAAGACTTTTTTTTTAGGAGGGTCACTGGGTACTATACCTCGTTCACCTTGGGTCAGCTACACGAGTGCGATTAGTCCTGCGCAAGCCACTAAGCAAGGCGTCTTGCTTAGTGGCTTGCGCAGGACTAAGCAGAAGCTCACTCATGAAACTGTGGCCTCAAGAGCACGAGTTGTTTAACTCTTCCCACCGAGTGAAGACTTTCGCAGCTTTAACCCCGTGACAGCTACCCGTCTTTTCCGCCGAACGGGATATCAGCAGCAGTCAAGGGGTTTAAAGATCATATGCTATCTTCTCATGAGCCTTTGCAGCCGCGGGGGTTGACGATAATCTGTGTACAACACCTGCTTACTGATGAGGTACGGGCAAGTATGAGACGGCAAGGAAAATTCAAAGTCAACGCGGAGTAATGAAATTCAACACCAGATGAAATTATTCTGTGTACTGCGTCAGTCGTGCGTAGATGATGATTGACAGCTTGTCCCGACGCACAAGGCTTTCTAGGACGTGCGCACTGCTGTGAAAAAAAAAAAACAGAACATGAAGTATGCGCCAGCGGTCAAATACATAATAACTACACTGGGGCAAATAAGCTAGACTTAGCAGTCAGTCGTGCGTAGATGCCGCTGTGTCACCCAGCGACCGGAAAAGAGAGAGAGAGAGAGAGAGAGAGAGAGAGAGAGAGAGAGAGAGAGAAGAGAAACAAGTTTAGTTTTCAACGCTAACAGTATTAACATTGTCAAAAACAAGCCAATTTTCGCACCTGCTGTTGCTACAACTATAAAATAAAAAAAAAACTAAAGGGAGAAAGGGGGGAGCAGGGGTACAGAGAGAGAGAGAGAGAGAGAGAGAGAGAGAGACGAGAGAGAGAGAGAGAGACAGAGAGAGAGAGAGAGGAGAGAGAGAGAGAGAGAGAGAGAGAGAGAGAGAGATGTTAGTGTAATATAACAAAAACGTCAAATTACAAATAAATATGTATCGCTAATATTAACCCACTGCGCCCTACAGTCGATTTCCCCAAAATTCAGGAGTCGTCATCTGAAGACTGCATTACATACAATCCAGGAGTCATATCGACCATGCTAGTTCAAGGGTGGTGCCAGAATAGCTTGACGCCCATAGGACTTATCATGGTCGATCAACTACCTTGTGATGCCGTGTCGGGACTAAATAAGTTATTAAGGGTGACTTGCATAACAGCATTTTAAACTAGACACACTATCAACAAGTTGATGGTTGTAGCTGCTGCCTCTGCTGATGATGCTCAAAAACTGCTGCTGTTGTTGTCTGGGCGATGACTGATTCTTTCACTTGCACGCTCCGCAGAAAAACAGAACGTAAGTGTGAAAAAGCAGACATCAATTCATGAGCAGTTTGTGCGTGACGTCTAAAGTTCTGATATTGTGGCTAATAAAATCCTCAATGCCTGTAGCTGTAAAACGGGAAGTGCGTTTGTGAATGCCACCGCCGTTTTGCAGATAAGCCACGTGCGCAAGATTCCATGGCTGGAAATAGCAGTGATTGACTGATTTGCTTCGTCTCGTTGCTGTCTGTAAATCTTCATTTAGTGAAAACCAGTCTTTCCGCTGAGGGGGGTGGTGGTGGAGGGGGTGGGGTAGGGGTGTGGGGGGTACAGTTTGTTTTCGTGCAATAAAAATGCAATTAATGTTTTCAGACGCGGAAGCCAATCTGTCAGACACGTGAGTACATAATATTTCAACCCTGTGGGTGTTGGTAGCGGTTTTAGTCGCGATGATTCCTGTAGAAATCATCGCGAATAAAGCCGCTACCGACACCAGACACCCGACGTTCACACAAATTCATGGCCGGACTCCACACCACCCAACATCTAGCCAAACACTGATCAGCTATGGACAACCCTCGCAAACAACTTCTAGTTTTATTTTGGGTTAGTCCATGACCCATGACGACCAGAAAACAACAGACGCTAGATTGGATGGTTGTACATTGCTTAACGTCCCGACAGCAACAAGACTTTCGCAGGACGTGCCTTCACTGCTTGTGAAAAAAAAAAAAAAAAAAAAAAAAAAAAAAAAAAAAACTAAACAGAATATTGAATGTATGTCGCCTAGCAGTTTGAAACAATAGAAAAGGTGCACACATGTGTGCACTACTGAGTGTGGATGTCAGAACCCCAAATCAGACAGCTTATGGAGAAACGGGTAGGCATCCACTGCACATTAATAGCATAATAAGATTGATTGTACATTGCTTAACGTCCGGACAGCAACAAGGCTTTCTCAGGACGTGCCTGCACTGCTTGTGAAAAAAAAAAAAAAAAAAAAAAAACTAAACAGAATATTGAATGTATGTCGCCTAGCAGTTTGAAACAATAGAAAAGGTGCACACATGTGTGCACTACTGAGTGTGGATGTCAGAACCCCAAATCAGACAGCTTATGGAGAAACGGGTAGGCATCCACTGCACATTAATAGCATAATAAGATTGATTGTACATTGCTTAACGTCCGGACAGCAACAAGGCTTTCTCAGGACGTGCCTGCACTGCTTGTGAAAAAAAAAAAAAAAAAAAAAAAAAACAGAACATTGAATGTATGTAGCCAGCCAGTCAAATACGTTAAATAAACCTATCACATGGGGCCTAAATAAAGCTAAGACCATTTAGCAACACACATCCAATATCAAGAGCTACAGGCAATGCAGACAGTAGGGAGAGTTTTAAAAAGGCAAATACAGGTGAATGGACAAAGGGTAGACAGAAACACATGCCCCAGAATAGAGAGAAAAACCCACCCTGTGGGGCTGACCAGGGTGACCCTGGGAACTGAAAAATACCTAACCCCACCCAAGTCCCCCAGGGCAGACCCGGGTGGGGGGCATAATAAGAGCTACAAAGTATTGGATAAAACTGATTAAAATGTCTGATACAAGACTTCCTAAGCAGGCGTACAAGATGCAGTTGAACTGTACCGTAGCAAGTTGTTTTTGGGCGAACCAAACTGAAAGCACCCTACACAAGTATGGCTTTGGCCACGTTTGGCAAAACGGTGGTGTGGGTGATGAAAGGACTTTTTTGTTGTTGTACAGGCAAAGACTGAAAGAGTCATTTGTAGAGTCATGGGAAACGAAGGTTCAGTCAAGCGATAGGTTTGCAACTTACAAGCAGTTCAAAACGGTATCCGAACCAGAAAGATATCTATCCCAGATTACGATAAAGAAATTCAGGGAC
Source organism: Semisulcospira habei (assembly GCA_036245525.1). NCBI lineage: Eukaryota > Metazoa > Mollusca > Gastropoda > Semisulcospiridae > Semisulcospira > Semisulcospira habei. The sequence continues at coordinate 181,326,085 of BTPG01000004.1, forward strand.
AGCCTTATACGTTTCAGACTGGGAACAGTAGAACTGAATGTGAATAATAGGTATTCAAATACACATGTGAAGGACTGTCCTTTCTGTATTGGGACTGTGGAGAATGAAGAACACTTCCTCTTGTATTGTAATAGATACTCAGCACTGAGGAAAAAGTACTTGGTTAGCTTACTGAATGACACTGAGAATGAGGACATAAGCATGTTGCTTGCAAACTTGGACTGTGACTCTATCAGAAAAGTTGCAATGTTCATATTCTATGCACTTAAATTACGCAATGAACAACTATCTGTGTAATCGTACATTATCTATGGGCCGATGGCCGCAAAACATCTGTTCAGTCTGCCCAATAGTGGGGCAGACCCCTTGATGCAGCGCGTCTGTGCGCGCTGCAGTGCGGCGTGTGTGTATGTGTGTTTGTGTGGGTGTGTGTGTGGGTGGGTGTGGATGTGTGTGTGTGTGTGTGTGTGTGTGTGTGTGTGTGTGTGTGTGTGTGTGTGTGTGTGTGTGTGTGTGTGTGATCATTATATTATGAGTACCAATTCCAAGAAGAAATTGGTTTTTTTTTTTTTATTCATATCTTGTTTGTTTCCTTTCTCGTGTTGTCATTGGTTTTTCCAGTTATGTAATCTCACCCCAATTCGAATGGGTCGTTGACCTACCGAATAAAGTGTTCTGAGTTCTGAGTTCTGAATGTATGTCGCCACCCGGTCTAATACGTTAAATAAACCAGTAAGACCATTTAGCAACACACATCCAATATCAAGAGCTACAGGCAGCGCAGACAGTAGGGAGAATTTAAAAGAGCAAGGGTAGACAGAAACACATGCCCCAGAATAGAGGGGAAAACCCACCCTGGTGACCCTGGGAACTAAAAAGTAGTTAACCCCACCCAAGTACCTCAGGGCAGACCCGGGTGGGAGCAACAGACGCGAGAGCAAGGCAGAAGATTATTATTAAATATTAACCCTTTGCGTGTCAGTAGAGGAATCATCGGGACAAAAACCGCTACCGACACGCAGAGGGCTAAAATACGCACATCCCGTCACCCTCCAAGTAAAGAGTGACGAAAGCATTAACTTGGTTAAAAATAGCACATGACGCAATATGCTGCCATAACACTTTCGGCTTTGTCTGCCATTAATTTCAAAAGACTGACAGAGAATCCACAACACGGCCGCGAAAAAAAAAAATGGCCGACGTTCACACGAAAACTGCTTCAGAGTACTCAAACAGAACGACGCGGAACAAAAATAATATAACACATCCAACTATAAGATCGAAATTCCTAAATCTGTGGAGATTACAAATCTGAAGATTGCATTACAGTCGTGGAGACAGATCGACCATGATAGTTCAAGGGCGGTGCCAGAATAGCTTGGCGCCTACTATCATGGTCACCTGTTGTAGAAAAAGTCAGGGCTGACTGGGCTAAAAATACTGTACTGTCGCGAACATTTTGGCCCGAGAGCGGACGTGCGTGGCATTCATGATAAGGACAAGACGTTAGTCGGACAGTGCGCCGCCCAAGGTCAAGCCGGAGTTCACTTCTGCCGAGATAGATAGAACTTTCCAGAAAGACGGTGCATTTACCCAGTGCGCAAAGGTCATCGGGCCTTTTCCGCATTGGGTACATAAAGAAGGACCTGAGTATGCATTTCCTTCCCAGTGCCTAATGTGTAAGATGCATCGGCTGTAATAGCGTACGAATGCCCCCCCCCCCCCCCACCCCCCCAATCCCAACAAAAAAGAAACACGCTTAGAAAAGACAAGAACAACACAACGTATTTTTCTGTAACTAAAAATGTATTTTTCTGTAAATGAAAGTTTATTTTTCGGTCATTGTAAATTTATCTAACTGTAACTGTAAATGATTTTTTTCTGTAAATGCAAGTTTATTTTTCTTTAATTGTAAATTTATCTAACTGTAAATTTATTTTCCTCTAAATGTATGTTTATTGTTCTGCAACTGTAAATCTATGGACATACGATTTTTGAAAACTATTATAATTATGTCGAGAACTAACTATGTTGTACTTGGCCTTTCTAATCGTGTTTTCTTCTCCTTCTTCTTTGTTGGGCTTTTCTTAGCTTAAAATTTTGCACGCGTGCCAGAAGCAGTCACCTTTTTTGTACTGGATAATGAATACCCAGATTTATCGCGGACAATTAGGTGTCCGGGGACGGGCCGGTCAACGCAGGTTGTATGTTAAACCACAAAGCCCTGACGTGCTACAACAGAGTGTGGATCGACCATGACAGTTCAAGGGTGGTGTCGGAATACCTTGGCTCCTTTAGGCCTGCAGGCGCCAAGCTCTTCTGCAAGACAGTTCTAAGCTATTCTGACACTACCCTTAAACTATGATGGTCGATCTGTTTCCAGAACTGTGAGGGAGACATAAAAGATGGCTTTAAAAAATGACAATGGCATATTCAGAATGTAAAGAGTTAACCCTTTGCGAAGGAATCATCGCGACAAAAACCCGCTACCGACACGCAAAGGGTTAAACTCCGACTTAGCCTGGTTCCCGGGTTGACGTTGACAACTCAGTACCAGGGTTACTGCCTCAAAAGTCTCGACCAAAACAGTTCTGGGAAAGCCACCAAAGGTGGCGGGGTGGGTTCCCTACATCACAATAAAAGTCGACCTGCCGCAAGACCCAAACATCACAGACCACTGCTACGCACACCAGCTGTAAGCCGTAAGGTCCAAAATCACAGTGAAGCACACACGCTATGAAGTATAACATTATCACACGCTATAAAGTATGATCGAGTGCCGCGTATAACATTATCACACGCTATAAAGGATGATCGAGTGCCGCGTATAACATTATCACACGCTATGAAGTATGATCGAGTGCCGCGTATAACATTATCACACGCTATAAAGGATGATCGAGTGCGGCGTATAACATTATCACACGCTTTGAAGTATGATCGAGTGCCGCGTATAACATTATCACACGCTATAAAGGATGATCGAGTGCGGCGTATAACATTATCACACGCTATGAAGTATGATCGAGTGCCGCGTATAACATTATCACACGCTATGAAGTATGATCGAGTGCCGCGTATAACATTATCACACGCTATGAAGTATGATCGAGTGCCGCGTATAACATTACCACACGCTATAAAGGATGATCGAGTGCCGCGTATAACATTATCACACGCTATGAAGTATGATCGAGTGCCGCGTATAACATTATCACACGCTATGAAGTATGATCGAGTGCCGCGTATAACATTATCACACACGCTATAAAGTATGATCGAGTGCCGCGTATAACATTATCACACGCTATGAAGTATGATCGAGTGCCGCGTATAACATTATCACACGCTATGAAGTATGATCGAGTGCCGCGTATAACATTATCACACGCTATGAAGTATGATCGAGTGCCGAGTATAACATTATCACACGCTATGAAGTATGATCGAGTGCCGCGTATAACATTATCACACGCTATGAAGTATGATCGAGTGCCGCGTATAACATTATCACACGCTATGAAGTATGATCGAGTGTCGCGTATAATATTATCACACTATAAAGTATGATCGAGTGCCGCGTATAACATTATCACACGCTATGAAGTATGATCGAGTGCCGCGTATAACATTATCACACACTATAAAGGATGATCGAGTGCTGCGTATAACATTATCACACGCTATGAAGTATGATCGAGTGCCGCGTATAACATTATCACACGCTATGAAGTATGATCGAGTGCCGCGTATAACATTATCACACGCTATGAAGTATGATCGAGTGCCGCGTATAACATTATCACACGCTATAAAGTATGATCGAGTGCCGCGTATAACATTATCACACGCTATGAAGTATGATCGAGTGCCGCGTATAATATTATCACACGCTATGAAGTATGATCGAGTGCTGCGTATAATATTATCACACGCTATAAAGTATGATCGAGTGCCGCGTATAACATTATCACACGCTATAAAGTATGATCGAGTGCCGCGTATAACATTATCACACGCTATAAAGTATGATCGAGTGCCGCGTATAACATTATCACACGCTATAAAGGATGATCAAGTGCCGCGTATAACATTATCTGTGCCCCCTGAAGGCAAAAGTTCATTTTTAGTGAAAAGCGAGATTTCCCAGAACTGCATTGGTCGAGACTTTGGTCGAGACAGTAACAGTAATACAATGAACATCTCGTTTTTCACAAAATTCGACTAGCCCCGTGAAGGCAAAACACACCAAGTCCATTTTTTGAGAAAAGCGAACTTTTCATTGTTTTACAATAAAAAAATCTCGCCGTTCTCAAAAATGTACTAGCTGCGTTTTGCCTTCACGGGGCGCAGATAATGTAATACGCGGCACTCGAAGCACGGGCCAGATCTGGTACAGTAACGCACGTCTCGAAACGTTTCCTTATGATAATATTGAGAGACACTTAGATGTTATCCTTCCTCAGTTTCGAAATAAACTGTGCATGTCCTTCGGCAATTAGTTTAGATCCGTAATGGAGTTAGGCCTTTCAACGTCACAGCCAAGTTGCTGACACTGCTGATTCATCTGCTAAACACTACCTGCGATCATCTGCTAAGTCATCTGTAACTTGGCTTGACCGTGATGGTTCACATATTCTGAACTGTCTATTTAACCAAAACAAAAATTGGAGATAAAAAAAAAAATCGGCAAGGCCTACACAGTTAATACGCTAGTGAAAATTTGACTGATAATTCAAGGGTAGTGCCTGATTAGCTTGGCGCCTTTCAGGCGCCAAGCTAATCAGGCTCTACCCTTGACTTATCAGTCGATCCATCTCTCGCGAGTGGTGCTGGAAGGGAGAGGGCGTGTTCAAAATAAGCTATTTGTCCCAAGGCAATCATTTGATGTGTTATGGAAATTTCCTTATCCGGTATCTGCAACCCGCCTGTGAAACAGGGCAGCAGCTGCCTATCTTGATTTCTGTCACAGCAACGTAGAAGGAAAACAGGTTAAATAACTATTTCATTGCGAGCAGATATACTGAGCATGACAGTTCACCCTTCAATATCATACAGAAAGTAATGTTAATGAATGTAATGGTTATCAACATTGCTTTCTGTGTAATGTTGAAAAATGAGCTACCATGATAATACATCAATATTTCTTTCTGTGGCATACTGAAAGATGAGCTATTATGGTAATAAATCAACACAGCTTTCTGTGTTACGTTGAAAGATGAGTTATGCTGATAATTTATCAACATTCGCTTTCTGTGTTATATTGAAAGCTGTGTTATCATGGTAAAATATCAACCTTGCTTTCTGTGTTACATTGAAAGCTGTGTTATCATGGTAAAATATATACCTTGATTTCTGTGTTACATCGAAAGATGAGCTGTTATGGCATAAAATCATCACTTCTTTCTGTGTTATGTTGAAAAATGAGTTATCATGATAATTTATCAACACTGCGGTAATGAATCGAGGGAGACAACCAATGTTGGCCGATTCATCTCATAACCTGATAGGACAACAGAGGACAGCTACCACATTTGGGAATTTCCACCTCTCGCCTCAACGCTTTAAAGAAAAAAAAAAAAAAAAAAAAAAAAAAAAAACGAATCTGAAAAACCATTTACCATTTCAAGAGATAGACTGTGATGTCATCCATAAACACATCGTCACACAAAATCCAGTCAGTGCACTGATAAGAAATATCCTTAACCTTATTCAGGAGCGTCTATAGATATCCGTGGACCCAAGTTCAAGCACTGGCTCCCTCAAAAAAAAGTGTTTATCGCCACTCTCCAAGGCACTAACGTAAGACCAACACCATTTCGCTAAAACACCAGGTATGGGATGATCGTCTCGTATTCGACTACAGAATTAGTCTTTGATAGTAGGAAATAGACATTACAGAATCAGTATTCCATCACTTCTAGTTCTACAACATTAAATCGACTTCGAATCAGTCTTCGATCACTTCTACAACAGGTAGCAGGAAATTGATACTTACACAATCAGTATTGATCATTTCTACAACATCTACTCGACAAACCGACTAAAAAAATCAATCACCTCTACAACAGATAGCAGGTACAAACAGGAAATGCACGACGACAAAATCAGCCTTCCATCACCTCTACAACCTCAAATTGACCACAGAATTTGTCTATGATCACCTTTACAACTTCAAATAGTCAATCGACTACAGAATCAGTCTTCGATCACCTCTACAGCAGCTCTTGATAGAGGTGTTGTAGAGGTGATCGATTCTGTAGTCGATTACGCAACGATCACCCCATGCCTGTGGCTTAAACTGTGCTAACACTCACATACATCTTCAGCTACACAGTACACAGTCATATCCTGGTACAACACTTCCGTCGTCCGCTTACATAAGACCTCAAACTCTCTCACAAAACACGGTCTCCATCAAAGCACTGAACACCACTTTAGAAAGTCTCGGTCAGGGGAAGACATTTTCTATCAGCATCATCTTGTTAAATGATCACACACATCGTTTCCAAACACTTCGTGAAAACAGTTACGGCCTACTACAGCACAAGGCAAGTGTCTTAAAATAATTCTGTCACCAGCTTCGCGCCTGCACACACGCACACAGACGGAACGACGGAACTTCAACATATCCCGAAATACCGCATCCCTTTACCTGCCACGGTCATACTGTACGTTGCGCACGTTTTACAACCGTCTGCCCTAGAGGCGAAAGATATGTCAGCCAGTGGCCAGCCTTTTTCAGTTTTCTGCGCAATTATTAAACTAGTCACAACACAACAGATGGACCACTGAAAGACGCCAGGTTAATCAGACACTACCATTCAGCAATCACGATCTTTCTTTCCGTTTTGCCACATAAAAAAAACACGCGATGGACACATCGCAGACCATCTACCAATATATGTTAACCCCTTCACTGCCGAGAAAAAAATGTGAACTCGATCCAACTGCAAGAGACATAGATCCTCATGAGCCCCCGCGACTGCGGGGGCTCATGAGGATCTATGCCTCTTGCTGAGACCAGTTTGTTTCCATGTTCCTTGGACGGTGCTGGCTTTTGACCATTGAATGAAACAAAAATGTACGTATAGTGGCAGAGAATAGGTTAATAACAATCTCGGCAAGGAAAAAGCGTAGATTCGACGATCCCTTACGTCTCCTTTTGCAACTTCAAGGGCTTTTGTATATCTATGACTCTTGCAGTTAACAGGAGTTGGATTATACTCCTACGGTTTGCGGGAATACTCACTCCGTTGACAGACAAACTCGGGGAGTACGTCACAAGTACGCTTCTATTCAAATGAGATGCATAGCATCTCATTTGAATAAAGTGTACTTGTGGCGTACTCCCCGAGTGGGTCTATCAAGGGAGTGCTCCCGCAAACGATACTGTATTTGCGGTCTGCGCAACAAGACAGTCCGCGCAAGAAGTGAAATAGGAGAAACGGGGGAGGGAGAGAGGGAAACTTTTTTGGTGCAGATCAGGGCCCTGAAAGTGACAGGTACACTATAGCGGCTTCCTCTACCTGTCACCTGTCATCACCTGGCGGGGAGAGAGGCTTTCCTGCTCCCTGTCACAGGCCCACAGGTAACGAGCCAGGCAGGAGGAGACTGGTGCGAGAGGTCCATGCGGCCATTAAAAGTACACCTTCACATACATCAGCGTCTTTATGGGTCGTTCGCCTCTTTTAAAAACACCATAAACAAAAGTTTCACAAACAACAAAGTTGCAAAACAAAAACATTCTTCAACCTCGCCCTTGTCACCGCACGTAAATGTTTGTTTCTGAAATCTTTGTTCGTTCCACGAGCGAACGTCAAAACAGTCCACGAAACATGGATGATAATTGGTCTCAGCAAGAGGCATAGATCCTCATGAGCCCCCGCGACAGCGGGGGCTCATGAGGATCTATGCCTCTTACAGTAGGATCATGCTTTTTCTCGGCAATGAAGGGGTTACAATGTGTAAGCAAGACAAAGAAAAAGGTGGCGACCAAGCGTGTAAAATGTAAAGAAGATCTCAACGAAGAAAAAGAAACACGCTTAGAAAAGACACCACCACCACAAGCCACCCCCAACCATCCACACACACACACACACACACACACACACACACACACACACACACACACACAGGGCACTTTCACAAATCCATTTCGTCACTGTTTGCTCACTGCTTGATCTATATAATACCGCAGCACAAACACAGGTGCAAATAAATGCACTTGTGACGCCAAGACAATTGGTTCTTCACCGCATGGTGGAAACACGCTCCACATCAAACACAGCATTAATTCGCAAAGTAGGTGTGCTCGTCTGTGATTTGGGACCTTACGAATTAAAGCTGTAAGGTCCAAAATGCCAGACAAGCTCACACATATCGATGCTGTCATATATAGTGGGTCACAGTGCCTTACGAAATCTCGCTGCAGAACAAAAACCGCACTGTTTGGCTTACACCGTATTTCGCCCACTCACTCGTACAAACCAAATGTGTGTGAACAAAGAACAGAACAGAGAACAAATACACAAATGTGCGTGCACCTGTCGCCTACACTCAGGTTTGTATATGCACCTTTTGGGCGAGCGCAGGTAAACTGGCACCTGTCCTGGCCACCATGCCAACGAGACAACCACCAGTCTAATAAATGTCTAGTTTTACAACCTGCTTAAAGTGCCATTAGGCATGTATATGAAGACACATTCAGCACCAGTTGTGATTGTTATGCCTTGTCGACACACCCAATGAACTTTAACAGCAGTTTGGACACGCAGCAAAAGCACACGCGCAATCGCACAAAGTTTATTTATTCTGCGCTGCCGTTGGCGTGTCAATCTATTTTTAGCTGTTTCTCACGGAGTGGAGTCATTGTCAGGTCACTTGATATAAAGACGACGTTTGCTGAGCTGTGTCTAAATGAACCATAACTAGACTTGTGTGTAGAGTTTCGTAATCATCTGTTACATAAGTGTATCTTTGAACAGTTACGGTCCAACGTGGGGAAATTTGGGCTGACTCGTCTCGTCATATAGTACTGCCACCCGAGCTATCTAAATTTTCGTTACTATTTTGAACATGTGTACGTTCTTTTTACTGGTAGCGTGATGATCGATTCTGTGCTGGCGAAATGCTGGTCTTTCTACAGTGGCTTCAATTCTGCTGTTCAGAGCTTGCCTGCCTTTAGTCAGGTTTGACTGTTTAACTCCTTCAATGCCGAGAAAACCTTCATAAACAGTTGTCTTAGAAGAATCTTGACAATCCACTGGCCAGAGAAGATCAGCAACATCAGATTCTGGGAGAGAACACAGCAGATAACAGCAGAGAATGAGACTGGGCGAAGACGATGGGGATGGATTGGTCACAGTCTGAGAAAACCAGCTTCCAGTATCACTAGGCAGGCATTGTCATGGAACCCCCAGGGAAAGAGGAAAAGAGGCAGGCCGAGAAACACCTGGCGTCGAGACCTCCAAGCAGACATCAAGAGACTGGGAACCACCTGGAGTAAAATCGAAGGAGAAGCACAGGACAGGAGTCGCTGGAGGTCTCTCGTCGACGGCCTATACCCTGGTAGGGGTGATAGGCGTAAGTGAAAAGTAAGTAAGCAACTGCCGAGAAAAAGTGAACACGATCCAACTGCAAGAGACATAGAACCTCATGAGCCCCGCGACTGCGGGGGCTCATGAGGATCTAAGCCTCTTGCTGGGACCAATGTGTACCCATGTTTCCTGGACGGATGTGGGCTTTGGTTAGTTGAATGAACAAAGATTTCAGAAACCAAAATGTGCGCCGTGCGGCAGGAAAGGGTTTAATGCAAACGTGTGTGCACAGTTGAAAGCACATAATATAGAAATTCCAAAGTCAGCATGCAGGTCCTAAACTAGTATAAACTGCGCATTGAGTTATATTATAAATATGAGAAATGCGCCATATAAATACTATGTATTAGTAGTAGTAGTAGTAGTATACTCTCCATCTGCTGGTGCTAGAGACATTCATTCTTGTTCACCCTTCAGTCGTACGCAGTCACGAGAATCTACATAATCTTGTTGGTTGAGATAGCGGCATTAACCCCGTCAATAGCAGTGCACGCAGCAGACGGTGTTTTTGAAATCACTGTGACGTCAACGCCAAAGATCGCCAGCCGTCGAAGGAACATGGATTCAAGGTGGTTTCAGCAAGAGGCATAGATCCTCATGAGCCCCCATCGTGTTTAGTTTTTCTCGGCAGTGAAGGGGTTAATCTGCTCCAAGGGGTTAGTAAGAATCTTACCTGTTGGTTATAACTGGCTCTACCTGTACCACAAAAAGGGGGTCCTGTGATGGGTGAGAGGTCAAGGGCTGGGGAGAGAGGGAGGGGGGTAGAGACGCTCGCTGCATGGCAGCCCCTCAGCAAATTCCATTTACATCATACGTGCAAGACAAAATTGTAGATCTCCTGAGCTCTTGCAATCGCAGGTGCTCATGAGAATCTCAGGTCTCTTCCTGACGGTCACGAAGCGGTCCAGTTGCATCCTCCAAAATATTAATGAGACACTCACCCAGGGTTGGCTGTATGACGTCACAGACAGATGTAAGCTTGTCTAAGTTGCTGATAAGTTGCTGATAAGAGTGGCCAAACTGTAGCCAAGCATTGTTCTCGGTACTTGTACGCAGCAGGTTTCCCACATTAACCCCTTAGACTGCTGACCGTGATCACGGGTTTCGCTTCTGAAACCACCACAGCACACTGACCGAGATTCGTGAGATCAACGATAGGCATAGAGAACATAGGCCTAACTAAACAAGAGACATAAATCCCCATGAGCCCCCGCGACTGCGGGGGGCTCATGAGGGTTTATGACTCTTGCAGCTGGGTGGTGTTCGCCTTGACCCGGCAGTTAAGGGGTTAAGCCCGAAAGTCGGCATTCCCAGATTGCGGAGTTGTCCTCGGATGACCAGTAGTCCGTTCAGAAGATGATCTAGCATGATAGTGAAGGTGAAGGCAACGAGTTATAACGATATCCACCATGTTAGTTTTAGGGTGGTGCCAAAATAGCTTGGCGCCTGCAGGCGCCAAGCTATTCTGGCACCACCCTAAAACTAACAGCAGAACGAAAGAACCACACTTCACTGACATCATAGTGTCACGTTATCCACCATCCATGCCAGAAAGATGATTACCGCATTGTGTGTAGAAAATCCAGTCGTAACTTACAGATTAGCATCAGCCGTGAAATAATCTCTCTTGTATTGTGATCTTTACGATAAGCGCAAAATGTCATACACACACACACACACACACACACACACACACACACACACACACACACACACACACACACACACACACATACAAAAATGGCCAGATGTTACACTGGTATGCGAACATTTTTCAAGACTTGTGTGGGTCTATTGCCGAGGACACATTGGAGTCCAGGGCAATGATCGATCGGACACCCTCACTGGCAAGGCAAAGGTCACACAGGGAATACGGTGGGGCAGACCGGACTTGGTGAGAGACTTGAGGACGCATTCCCAGGAACAGAGCCAAAGGCACCACACCCAGTCGATCGCAGTGGTGTGGAGAATGGTAGCGGCGGTTGGGCAGACTTCAAAGGGCATAAGAGATCCATAGTCAACCAAACCAATATTGGTACGATCTCGAAAGGAATTCTGGGAAGACTTCTGATGGGTGGGGTGAGGTGGAGGGCGTATGAGCTTTTCCGAGCGCAGAGACCCCATCTTGACTGAAAATAACACATGACATTACCGACATAAAAGGAAGTGGATAAAACGCTATTGTGCTACTTGCACGCGAGCTGTCCTTGAAAAAAGAACCATGGGCAGCGCCATTTGAAGAGGGACCTGTTACATGCTCTGTCCACTCCCACCCCCTTCCCCTTCCTCAAGGCGGCTATTGACACTATCAGACGACAGAGACTGTGTACTTAGAGGGCGACGAGTTGTGCATCTTGGTTTTCACAGCCGCAGGCCTATAAACCGTCGTGACTCCCTTCATGAAAAAACCGAGGAACGAGTTACATCTGGAGCAAGAGGCATAGATTTTCATGAGCCCCTGTTTCGCAGGGGCTCATGAGAATCTATGCCTCTTGCTGGTAGAACTGAGGGTTCTGGCTGCGGGGTTGTGTGCAGGCGAGGGACACACCACTTGTTGTGAAATCCTCGGGTAAGACACTGGCAAACAGCGCTCCAAAGGTGAGGGCCCCTCACCTGACACAGGTAAGGGATCCTCATCACCCAGCAACTCGGGCAGATTCCCCAGGACCCGCGGTATTTGCTGAAGCAATTTGGCCTTCCTGTTCCCTCAGCGGAAAAATGTTCAGTGAACTTTTCACATTCGATGTGACAGAAATGTCCGGCATAAGATTTCTGTCACATTTCATTGTCGTGCTGAGGGAGGGTGGGGGAGGAGAGGGGGTGTTCGAAAAGTGGGGGGAGGGGCAGGGATGGGGATTAAGGGGGGAGGGGGGGCCAAGAGTGAGCGCCAGATAGAAAACGGCAGCCTATAAAAGCCCATGGGTAGTGTCTAATCTGCTCCGTACAGGCAAAAAGACGTTCTTCCCCTCTCTACATAGCATGTCCGTTCAAAGATCCCGGCAAATCAGCGCGGCACAGATGAAGTGCGCCTAAACTGATCAATGTTCCGGTCGTACTCCATAGGCAATAGCTCTCCCATTCTATAACGCCTCGAGGTTCGAAGTCTAAATTAACCCTTTCACTGCTGACTGACGCAAATTAAGTTGTGAAACCATGGCGAGATCAAACCAGATAACCATGCAAGGAACTTGGATATAAAATGGGGACAGCAAGAGGCAAAGAACCTCATGAGCCGGGGCTCATGATGTTCTTTGCCTCTTGCAGCTGGATGGTGTTAGCATGGAAGAGGTTAACGGAACACCAAAATCATACTGTCAACTACCACTAAAAATAAAATCCTTAGGTATAACTCTAACGGGGTCCCTCTGGATACTGAACACTGGTGTGCAAAACTAGCTGGCGACTTAGCCGTCTGTGTCAAATTAGACCAGTGTTTGCTTTGCACCCTGCCGCTAACGAGGTTGACATTTCGGCAGATTGGTGTGTCGCCGTTTGCTTTTCCTGATCCCGCGGCCACCCAAACCACCGTGTATGTGGAAAAGAGCCGCCCCTCCCCCTACGTCCCAGTAAGCAAAGGTCCTCGGGCCCACTGCGGCCGTTGTAGGCCCGAGGACGTTTTACTACTGGGGGTGTAGGCTACACATTTATATATATATATATATATATATATATATATATATATATATATATATATATATATATATATATATATATATATATATATATATATATATATATATATATATATGAATAAATAAAACCAGTCCAAGAAAGCTGGCACCACACACTCCAAATATGGATCCAAGCAGCAGTGAAATATTTCAAATGTGAAGAAAGGATCCACAAACACCACGTAGTATAGAAGGAGTTACCCTTTTTTTTTTTTTCCTTTCTCAAATTATTAATGTACCCTTAACTCTGAGCCGCAGCATGGGTCCCTCACTGGACGTCATTCATGTACTCATGAGGGTGGGGGAGGAGGGGGGTGTTCGGAAGGGGGGCCGGGGAAGGGGATTAGCACGACAATGAAATGTGACAGAAAAAAGAAAAAAAAGTGTAACTCCTTCTAAACTACGTGGTGTTTGTGGATCCTTTCTTCACATTTTAAGTATATATATATATATATATATATATATATATATATATATATATATATATATATATATATATATATATATATATATATATATATATATATATATCACACACACCACACACACACACACACACACAATATTCGACACGTGGCAATTTTGCAGGACGCGTACGGAGAAAATCTTGTGTACGGAGAAGTTGTAAAAATTGTTTGTGGCAATTTTGGCATGTACACTTGGTTTCAGTCTCTGTATGAGAAAGTAGTTTTAGCGTTTCTTAAGCCGGTAGGCGTTTTTTTGTTTTTGATTTTTCTTTCTTTCTTTCTTCTTCTTCTTTGTGTGTGTGTGTGTGTGTGTGTGTGTGTGTGTGTGTGTGTGTGTGTGTGTGTGTGTGTGTGTGTGTGTGTGTGTGTGTGTGTCAAGATATGCGACATATGGCAATTTCGCACGTATATTGAAAAAAAAAACTTGTACTTTTTAAATAATAAATATATATCGTCGCGTTCGATGTACTCACAAGAAAAGTGCATCGCGTACTCAGAATGGTACGCAAGAACTTTCGGACAGGTCAAGCTAACTAGTCAAATTTTCACGACCTCGTTAAAAGACACCACTGCCGTGAATAATGGCCATAATCCCTTGGGCTTTGCTGTCCAAAGAATTTGAGTCCTGCCGCTTAGCTGGGCGAAGGCTATTCCGCCGATTAAGAATCACGGTGACGAAAAATACCTGAGATAGCCCGCATATCTGAAGGCTGGTCCGCCTGTAATACACGAAGTATAATACGCAAGAAATAGATTTTCATGAGTACCTGGGCCTCATGAATGGCGTCCAGTGAGGGACCCATGCGGCTCTATGGCTCTTTCACGTAGACGGGATGACCATGGAGTTAAGGGTACATTAATAAGTTGAGAAAGGAGCGTTGTTTGCTTGTTGTGTCGACACCCCCCACCCCACCCCCACCCCCACCACCCAAAGCCCCGGAGGGTGAGTGGGGGGGGGGGGGGGTCGAAACAACAAGCAAACAACCGGGTGTGAGAGGCAAGTTTGTCAGGCGAGTGATACGTAGCGACAGCTGCCGTACACACGCACACTGACAGCCGAACAAATGTTAACCCTTTGGGTGTCGGGAGCGAGTTTGGTGGAGGTGGTTCCGGCAGGAATCACCTCGACCCAAAATCGCTACCGACACCCAGTGGGTTAACAAAGGGTTACAGAGAGGCTTGGTATGAGGCGCCAAGCTATTCTGGCACCCCCTTTGAACTATCATACTTAGATTTATTTCAAGCAACGGGTGTATCAGGATGAAAAGGGTTAAAACAAAGCCTCTAGGACTATGACCGGCTATTGAAACTTACGTGCAATTCCACCCAGGTCGAAGTTGCATGAGTTGGCTTAAAGTGCCATTACGCATAAATCTGAGGACACATTTCAGCACCAGTTGTGTTTGCCACGCCTTGTCAACACACCTAATGAACTTTAACAGCAGTTTGGACACGCAGCAAAAGCACACGCGTAATCGCATTTATTTCTTCTGCGCTGCCGTTAGCGCGTCAATCTATTTTTAGCTTCTTCTCGTACTGATAAAGTTGTATTTATAGAACGGAGTGGAGTCGTCGTTAAATTACTTGATATTAAGACGATGTGTGCTGAAGTGGATTCTCCTGTATCTAAATGAAGCGTAACTAGACGTGTGTGTAGATCTGTTACAGCAGTTACGGCTGTAGTGGGCCATTAAATCCTGCGAAAGCCTGTCGCGAAGCACCTTGCTTAGTGGCTTGCGCAGGAGTTATGACACTTAAGCTCACTCATGCGACTGGCCACAGATCCGGGACACTACCGGCAAGACGGAGACACAGAATCTCATGAAACTTAGAGACTGCAGGGGCTCCTAAAGATCTCTGCTTCGTGCAGCTGAAAGGATCTGAAAGAGATGATGCCGGCGGCTTATGAAACTTTCCGAAGTGTGTTTTTTCTTATTGGAAACGTGATACTGCACGATCGTGTTGGCAATCACACTCATTGATTCAAAAAACACGTGTCCTTTTCCAGTAACAAGTTGGCTGTCGGCAGCGTGTTTGTGTGTGTGTGTGTGTGTGTGTGTGTGTGTGTGTGTGTGTGTGTGTGTGTGTGTGTGTGTGTGTGTGTTTTTGTTGTTGTTGTTTTTTGTCGCTACCGACAGCCAACGGGTTAACCCCTAGACTACGAATGACGATACCGCTCGTCGAAAGATATCGTCAGTAGTAGTAAAAGGGGTTACTTTCAATCGTCGAAAAACCTCTGGAACAGCTATACCTCCATGGCGTTCCGAATTGTCACTGGAGCTTGCAGGAAATGACCTTAGTTTTCTCAACCACCAATAGTTGTACCTGTTTGCACGGGTTCTGCTTTAAATTCTAGCCCAAACTCGACAGCGGCAGGCGTATCGACCATGACAGCTGAGGGTGAGTGGCCAGTCACACCGATTAACCCGAGCGTGACAATTTAACACTCTCAATTCTGTTGCCAAATGGAGCAATAACATTAACCCTTTTAGCCGCAAGGTCCCATTTCTCAAATTTTGCAGCTGTTGCCTAACGACTATGTACCAGTTGCAGGAGATGGGTTGACCTTGATAATTCAAGGGTAGTGCCAGATTAGCGTGGCGCCTTCAGGCGCCAAGCTGATCTGGCACTACCCTTGAATTATCATGGTCAACCCATCTCCTGCTGTAGGGATCCGGGGCTAAAAGGGTTCACAATTGACTGATACATTAAAAATAACACACTTACGGCGATCACTGATAATCTTACAGCCAAGTCATCCGTGAACTTGAAAGCACTTACCTAGCGGCAGCTATTGTGTCAATCCATCTCCAACACTTGGAACTGCTTGTAAAAAGGCAGGGCATGTCTATGAAGACTGCCAAAACCTTGAGATCTCAATCAGCAAACTACAAACGAGCAGACCAACAAGCCTGCCAGTCTCCAGCCTTTGTAGCAAGCGTGTTATCAGCAGGCCCACAGTCAACTTAGCCGCCGACCACCTCCATCTGCAAGAAGCATAGATTCTCATGAGCCCCTGCAGTCGCAGGGGCTCATGAGAATCTACGCCTCTTGGCTGCTAATGCCGACTCTATTTTGAGTGTGTCACCTGGGTTTGCGCGTGTAGTAGGACGAGAAGGGATTATCTAAATTAAATCAGTGTATCACTAGAAGTGTTGAACGAGCTTATTAGCTTGGGTTTGGCTCTGTCGGTTGTCTTATAGAGCCAGTGGCTTCTGACACTGAGCCCGCCAATGTTTCACAAAGCCTCGCTAGCAAGACATAACGTCTTACTGCCACGGATTTGCCGTTTCATTGTCTGCTGCTGTCTTTAAAATATACTGAGGAGCAAAAGAAATGCGACAGCTTTGAAATCACCGGAAACACTTTAGTGTTTCCGATGATTCCAAAAATGTCGCATTTCGTTTGTTCCTCAGTATACGACTGTTTTTTTTAATTTTGATGGCTACTGAGGGTACACACTACACGCACACACACACACACACACACACACACACACACACACACACACACACACACACACACACCATCACACATGCACACACACACACGCACGCATGCACACACATACACACACACACACACGCACGCACACACACACACACACATGCACACACACACATACACGCACGCACACACACACACACATGCACACACACACACACACGCACGCACGCATACACACACACACACACCTTCGCGCGCGCGAAACATACTTTCATAATGTCAAACACCGACGCAGACCTGTAAAAACAACTCCAACAAACGCTTTCATATTTCATACTTGAAGCAAATTTTTTGATCATTGCTGTATGTTGCCCCGTCGCGTTCCAATGAGTGTGATCCGTGAAGTACTGAGACACCCTTTAGTCAGCTGAGACGGAGGACAAGTGAACGATTCCATAAACACCCTTATTTAACCCCCGGCCACCCTTTAACTCAATGTGCTTAAATGGCCGCGCTGTGCGAGTCCCCCATACTCCTACAATACAGCGCACTTCGCATGGATCTAGTCGGACCTGACGTGTTTGAATAGTTCAACATAGGCAAATGCCGCAAGACCAGACAATAGATCGGACAAGCTGTTTTGGCGATAGAGCTAATGGGTCTATTAACCCCGTTCTGCGCTCAGCGACTGGTACTGTTTGGAGTATGCGGCTGCATATACAAGAAGGTTGACCTCTGCACTGCTAGTGGACGTAAATAATGTTTTTTTAAAAGCAAGGCGAATTGAACGCCGAATGCATCTCATCGATCACAGAAACACGGACATGCATAGGGTCAGCAAGAGGCAAAGAACCTCATGAGTCCCCGCATCCGCGGGGGCTCATGAGGTTCTTTGCCTCTTGCAGATGGGTGGTGTTCGCATTTTTTCCGAAAGTCAAGGAGTTAAAGCCAGTGGACTTGAAGAAGATATCTGAAACAATCATACACTAGTCGTCCCTTTAACAGTCCCAGTCGAGAGTATATAATTATAAGATCAACAAGAGACAATGACCCAGGACTGCGATGGTTCATGAAGGTCTATAATTCTTGCAATTTCGCGGTTACCTCCCTCTGCTCCCCAACCCCCGCCCCGCCCCAGGCCCGTTCAATGATGACGGCAGTGGGCGGTGGTTGTAGGCGTGTGTGCTTGTGAGGACGATGTTTGTGGACGTAGCTGTACATGTGCTCAGACTCTAGTCAAGGGGTTAAACCATTAGTGTCGAGGCAGTACAGCAGGAGATGGATCGGCCGTGATAATTCAAGGGCAGTGCCACATTAGCTTGGGCCCATCACAGTCGATCAATATTATTAAAATTTGTGATGCGGTTTGGGGGTTAATGGTTAAATCTCTCTCTCTCTCTCTCTCTCTCTCTCTCTCTCTCTCTCTCTCTCTCTCTCTCTCTCTCTCTCTCTCTCTCTCTCTCTCTCTCTTTTTGTAGTGTGTAGCAAGGACAAGAATGAAAACAGGTCTGCGCACCTATTCTTTTATCCTTGGAAAATAAAGTTTCATTCATTCATTCATTCATTCATTCATTCATTCATTCTCTCTCTCACACACACACATACACACACACACACACACACAAATACACATACACACACACACACACACACCACTCCACATTGCAAGGGATCAGTTCCTGTCTGTATGGCTAGCACTAATCCCCACCAGTACCACAATCCCAGGCTTTCCCTGCTTACACCAGCTGATGACTGCGTGTCCCCCCATCAGCTCTTCTTCATCCAGCGTCCACTGAACGCCCTCCAACCTGCTCCGGATACGGTATGTACGCTGAGATACACCAGGCTCCATCGTACAGGTCTTCATCTACTCGTGTGCTGATGAGCTCAATTCAACCCCCTGTAATGCCGGCCCATTCAGCAAAAGACAATCGGGCCGACATCGGCCGCCGTGGGCCCGAGGGCCTTTGCTCACTAGATGAAGCGTGAATCGATGTCTTATCAACAGACACGCCTTGGGAAAATGGAAGGCAAGGCGGTGTCACAATTCAAGACCATAAACACTTAGTTTTTCATTGTCTATCAAACTATACTCAAACATGTTACGTATCCATAATTACTTATCCCCAGCATCCATAACTGACAAATTAACAACCAATAAATCAAAACTTTTGATAATACTACAATTCCATGAGATTATCATAATAAGTCGGGGTTGGTTTGTTGTTTTTCTAAATTATGGAATACAAAAATGATATCAGGCACGACCCTAGAAGTGTCATGGTAGACCCATCTCTCACGTGTCTTGTTGGTATAGAGCTTTAATTGAACTTCGAGTCACACGGCTCTAGAACAAACGAGTGCAAACCAGTTCTGGTTTCTAATCTGACACGACATCATCATTAGGTTTACGAGTGATACATACATCAGGTCCTGATGGCAAAGACTGATCCGGTCATTAAAACAGAGGACAATCACTTACTTCCTACACGGAACACCAATTACCAACTATAATGGAGATTAGAAGCATAGACTGGATGCACACAACGCAAATTAAACCTATAACAATTGAATTTCTAGTTTAACAGCAATTGAACATGAGCACTTAAAATTTTCATTTCCGCTGGTACGGGCTTGTTTCTACAACCCTCTCTCTGCCACGTAGCCAACAGCACAGTACCCATTTGCAAGAGGCATAGATCCTCATGAGCCCCCGCGAATGCGGGGGCTCATGAGGGTCTTTGCCTCGTGCTGACCATAGTCAAGTATCCGTGTACCTTAGGCAGAGTGGGCTTTCCAGGAGTCAATCTGCGATAGATGGTTTCTGAGACATCAAGTGTAGGTGCTGGTAATGAAAGGGTTAACCCCTTCACTGCCGAGGGAACCCGGACACGATCCAGTTGCATTAGGCACAGATCATCATGAGGCTCTTTTGTATTCGTGTTTCTTCTATGGCAGGCGGGTTCTTTTTGGCTTTGAATGAACACAGGTTTCAGAAACAAGTCCTGCGACCTCTGTCGGTGAAGGGGTTAATTAATAGGTAAACAACACCTACACGACCACCTCCGTTGCTCCAGGCCACTGTGACTTTTACCTTCTGAGTTTAATTAATTCCCGATCAGGCCGATTGAGTGACAATGAATTCGTTGGCAAGGAACTGGGCATCTGGTAATTCTTACTCTTCAATCCCATACGAAATATATCATGATCCGTCGCGGCTACACTATTGGTTCATACGCATGGTTGGCTCTGATGGTTGACTGTGCATTGCGCAGATCTGTGTTTCTTCGACGGAGGAGGTCGCAGGCAATTTCGTTCACACCTGGTCAGCGACAATGATTTATCAGGCACATGGCTGGTCACTTTGCCGGCCCCTTTGTGATTATATTGTAACCTGATAGCGGAAAGGCGAGTGGATTTCTCTTAACCCACTTGACTGCCGAGAATAAGTGAACACTACCTAAGCAACAGAGACATGGATCCTCATAAGCCCCCGCATTTGCGGGGGCTCATGAGGATCTATGCCTCTTGCTGAGACCAATTTGTATCCATGTTCCTTGTTTTTGGTCGTTCTACAAGCGAAGATTTCATCAATGAAATAAATATACGCCAAGTGTCACGGAACGGGTTAAAGTAATAGCTTAACCTCAGTGAACCCCACCTGCCCTTCTGCTAGATCAGGTTACAGTAAGTCTGATCAGAAAGGAAGGCGAAAAAGAGATTGGTTCTTGCAAAACACAAGCTTAAATCCTCACAGGCTTCTGTTGTCTGCTACGGCCTGACGAAGATCTATGTTCCTGACACACATTTGCTTGAAATAAATTTGACTATTTAGTTCAAGAGTGGTGCCAGAATAGCTTGGCGCCTCAGGCGCAAAGCTATTCTGGCAACACCCTTGAACTAAAATGGTTGATCTATCTCCTAATCTGTAATGTTGCCCTTATAGGACAATAGGCAAATACAAATACAAACAAAATTCACTCAGGATGTTATGGGTAAATTCGAAAAAAAGCATCTCATTTGAATATAAGCATACTTGTGGCGTGCTCCCCGAGTGGGTCTATCAGGGGGGTACTCCCGCAAACGGTACGGGAATAATAAATACACACATGTTGCACGTCCCACTAAGCAAAGGTCATTGGGACGAAGTCGGCCACAGTGGGTCCGCGTACGGCTGTGCGCGGGCCCACTGCGGCCGGCGTAGGCCTTAGCATCTTTAGCAGGAAGCCTGACTGTCCAGTGAGCACTGTATGATATTATGTTTATAGTTCTTTATATGTTCTATTATATGTTCTATTAAACCTCTTAGACAGGATATATAGTTCTACAAATACATATGAATATAGCTAATCTGTTTTCGCTGCGTCTCACTTGGCGGTTTTTGTTGTATGGTTATTATGCTATAGATTTATCTTATTTTACTTACTTAGATGTGTGTGCATACTTAGTAGAATGACTGCTATACATATGTGTGGTTTGGCATTTTAGAGTCTGCTTGATTGTGATGTATGTATGTTTTATGTGTTGATCTTAATATGGACGCTCGTCAGTTATGCCGCAAAAAATTCCTAATGTTTATGCATATGGCAATAAAGTTTATCGTATCTTATCTTATCTCTTATGATCACCTGTCCGTCACTGTCGCGTCATGACTCAGACAAACCTGCGCGACTGGTTGTCTCGCTTCCCGTCTGCCACACCTTGGAAACTCATTCATCCCTGCTACACTGCTACTTGAAAAACAACGACCGTTATATTCAAAGGTGGTGCCGAATATCCCCTTCCCTGCCACTGTTCGTCTATTTATGTTTCTGAAATCTTTGTTCATTCAACGAACATTTTTTTTTAAAACAAAACAAAAAACATGGATACAAAATGGTCTCAGCAAGAGGCATAGATCCTTATGAGCCTCCGCAGTCGCGGGAGTTCATGAGGATCTATGTCTCTTGCACTTGGATCGAGTTCACTTTTTCTCGGCAGTCAAATGGTTATGACTTATGGTAGCTGCCTTCGTCCCAGACAGTGTACGCGTATTGGAAAACTCAAAATAAGGCGAACATGGCACCAAAAAATGTCTGTTCGGTGACTGACGCTGTCAATTGTTGCACAATCGCAGCATTTACTAGAAGCAGATTTTTCTTCCTATACTGTTACACGGGTAATGTGATATTTTTGTACCATTAACCCTTTGCCTGTCGGTAGCGGTTTTTGTCGCGATGATATTCCTATAGGAATCATCGCGACAAAAACCGCTACCGCCACGCAAAGGGTTAATCTTTTCCTCTGAAGCAAACCGGCTGTTCTCTCCCTTCATGTGACTGAGCCGTGTCCTCACCAGGTACACGACAGATCCCTTAGGGATGTCTGTAACCGTCAGAAGAAAGTGCCCATGGCGTGTGTCATTACAAGCTTCTTGTAACTTTTGACGTGATGAGGAAGTCATGCCGTTGGATATTTTTTTTCTTTTTTCAACCAGACACAAGACGACTGGATTCTACTCGTCCTTTCTCGGCGTGTTTATTTCTTTGCGGGTAAAATCTTTGCATTTTACACGCTTGAAAGGAAAAAATCGAAAAGATAAGTTCAGAATTCAGTGACATTATAGGAATGTTGTTAAAAATAGTGAGGGACTGGCATTTTTAACCAGCTACAATAAAGGAAAGATTGTTTTCGATTTAATTCAAGAAAACAAATGTTACAGGTGAAAACTACATCATTCCAAGTAACCTAAATTTCTGCGTTTTGTGAGAGAAAAACAACGTTTAAGCGGCTGAAAATGACCCGCATTGACATTTGCCTGCGCTATTTCAGGTAACAGCGATAGCTATCAGTTTCTGTGATCGTTCTGTGTCGATGGATCAAGCCCAGTAAACAGGCAATTTTCCTCACAACCCCTTTCACGTCCACAGCCGAGCACAAACTTAACAAGTCCACCAGCCAGCTCCTTCCATCTGGGGAGCTGGGTGGCTTGGTGGCAAAGCGTTCGACTCTCGTCCGAAAGGTCCCGAGTTCGAATCCAGCTTGGGTCAAAATGTGTTCAGATTCTATTTCGGTGCCACGTCTTTGAAGTCGGTGGACAAAAGACGTTAAGCCCTAACCGTTTAACGTTTAACTCTTTCGAGACGTGCCGCAACCGGATTCGCGGTCTGAAGCCGCGAGTCCGGATGCAACACGCCTCGAAAGTGTTATAGTTTTTTTCTATCTGCTGAAGGTACAAGCTTTAACCTCCTCACAGTCAGTGGACGTATAATGCGTTTCGGCAATATTTATTAATTCAACGCCAGTGTTTTTGCAAGCTTCGCTAATTCAACGTCCAGAAACAAGCATTCAATTGGATGTCAGCAAGAGGCATAGATCCTCATGAGGCTTATGAGGATCTATGCCTCTTGCGGACGGGACGGTGCTGAGGGAGGGAAGGAGAGTTAAACAAGCTGGCGGTTCCAAGCAATCGGGATGTGCCCTGTGACTGTAAGCATCCGAAGAATGCCGAGGTGACTGATAGGTGTTTTTCTGTAGCGACCGTTGACACGCTAGTCTTCAAACTTGACACACTTTTTTTAACACCTGCGTAACACCCCTAGAGATATATAAACAAGTCTGTCATGGAGGCAATACCTGACCTTATATCCAAAACGCATAATTACAACACAAAAACCGGCGTTCGCGCCCAGCTCGCAGTCTACCTCAGGTACGCATACCAAGGGGAATTACTGACTGTGTGTATGTCCAGCGCTGAGTAAAGGGATGTATATGATACTTGATAGTCTTGTTCTTTACCTGCGTATTTTTCTGTGGGCTGACGATAAGGTGCCTGATAGGAGGGGGCAGGGGATCTAACTGTGTGTATGTCCAGCGCTGAGTAATTCCCCTTGGTATGTGTACTGTTCTACCAGCACTAGCCTCACCTATCTGGTTTGTGATTATGCTACCTCAGGCAGACTGCAAGGTCGGCCCGATGGCCTTTGCGCACTGGGTCAGAACATCAGGTGGAAATAAACACTAAAAGACATTGTGGGCTGGTCTGTGATTTTGGACCTTACGGCTTTCAGCCATAAGGTGCAAAATCACACACCAGCCCACAATTTATTTCGTTTCATCTCGACAGAGAAACTGATACCATGGACTGTATCTAGTGCCCTAAAATCTCTGCTTATACAAATTAAATTGTCTGAAATGTATACTATTATACGATTTTATGTAATTTGTCGTGTAGGCCTGTAAGCTATAAACTCTGTGAGGTGAGAACAGATTACCGCAAGTTTTGCATGAAACAAAAGCTTAGAAGAGTGGTAGAATAAGAAACCATTTTTTCAGAGGAGGAAAATAAATGAGATACTCCTAGTCAATGCAACAAAGTGAGAACAATGCAGAACATTGTACTGCCATATTCCTCTCCCGGAAAAGGACTTTCTACCACTTTTTTGTTATTAACTCCTGATGTGTCGACTTAGTACATGTATTTACTGTCGTGCTAAGGCAAAATGAAGAAAGAAAAAAATAATACGTCCTGCGCGCCTAAAATTTCTTTCTTTGGAAAATAAAGTGTCTCTCTCTCTCTCTCTCTCTCTCTCTCTCTCTCTCTCTCTCTCTCTCTCTCTCTCTCTCTCTCTCTCTCTCTCTCTCTCTCTCGCTAAAGGTCGATCTACACCACGTCCACTTCCCGCAATTGGCATGCCGATGCCTTGTTTTCCGATGCAAAAGACCTAGGAATAAACCTACTGACTCCATCTTACGAGTCATAATGCGTTGCTGTTGTTAGTTCGGGGTTTAACGTCCACGGCACCGGGTTTTATAATGGACGGCCCGTGTCAAAAGGCGCCCCGCACTTTCCTAATTTACGGAGCATTAAAACTGCCGCCGCTGGCATGGAGGCTATTGAGCTGCTCAAGGTCTTCACCTTGGAGGCCCTACAAATCACGATAACAGGTCTAATATATCGATTCCTACTGCCGCGGTTAGCTCAGACTTCTACAACACATTTATTGGGAAATACGGATTACAATATTTAAAT
Source organism: Semisulcospira habei (assembly GCA_036245525.1). Taxonomy (NCBI): domain Eukaryota; kingdom Metazoa; phylum Mollusca; class Gastropoda; family Semisulcospiridae; genus Semisulcospira; species Semisulcospira habei. The sequence goes on from BTPG01000004.1 coordinate 181,351,280, forward strand.
CAACTTTAACTCTGGACTGAAAGGAAGTTGAATGAGAGCCAGATTCATGTATATGAAAGCCAAAAAAAATATGAGATGAACCTGCGGTTATAATTGGACTAAACTCAGAACTATTCGCCTACGGCCGTAAGGTCCAAAATCACAGACCAGCACACAAATGACACATATGTAACACAGTTGATACAGGGCGTATAATGGGAATAGGTGCACTATGATAGCCGGGAAGCAAAAACAAGAGATCCGACGGCACATATTGCTTCGCAGCCTCTAGTCTTGGCCTGGCATGGTGAAAGGAGTCTGGACTACAGTCCTTCAGCCAGCACCTTTCCATCTACAAGAGGCATAGATTCTCATGACCCCATGCACGCTAGCGGTTCGTGAGAACATATGATTTTTGGTATAGGCTATGAGCATGACACAATTACTTCCTTCTCTAGTCCTCTGACGGAATAGGCATGGGATAACCTCTGAGAGTGATGGGTGAAAATGCCAACGTCGCCGTCACTAATACAAAATGGGCTTACCCTCCATGGCCGTCACACCGCCCTAGTTCCTGCAGTTGGCCTAATTTGACCTCGGGAATGAGGGAGAGCGAGAGAGAGAGAGAGAGAGAGAGAGAGAGAGAGAGAGAGAGAGAGAGAGAGAGATGAGATGATGATGATGATGATGAATCTTTATTTATTCAGGATAAAGCTATTAGGCAACTCAATGCCTGTCTTACAGGCTGTCCTGTAAACAAACAACATAACAGGAAAATAAACAGAGCATGCAAATAATAATAAGAAGAAGAAGAGGAAGAAAAACTAGAGAGAGAGAGAGAGAGAGAGAGAGAGAGAGAGAGAGAGAGAACTACTGACGTCAATGATCTCTGCCTCTGTCCATACAAAACGACGGGCTTGTTCAGATAGCATGTCCATTAATAGTCCTTTAACCCGTTTCATCCTGATACACCCACTGCTTAAAATAAATGTGACCAAGATAATTCTGGCATCACCCTTGAACTAACACGGTTGAGCTAGCTCCTAATCTGTATTGTAGCCTTCTTAGTAAAAAAAATTTTTAAAAATCAGCCTCAGGATGTAATGGGTTAAAAATCAAAGTGGCACAGTTGCAGCGGGGCCGAATTGATCAGTGTTCAGGTCGTATTCCGTAGGCAATAGCTGTCCTTGCCCCCCCCCCCCCCCGCCCCTAACTCCCACCCCCGCCCCCTCTCCCCGACCCCCCGACCCCCCCCCCCCCCCCCCCATCTATGAAAACAGATTCCTGACAAAAGATTTCATATCTTTGTTCTAAGTCAGAAAGTGAGAAGAACGCGCAAGTCCGCCCATGACTCACTTTATTTGCCAGTCAGTTCATCTGACCAACTTTGACCAATACATATTCATAACCTATGTGTGATAATCTATTATTTTGGACCTTACAGATCTAGGCCCGAGGGTACAGAAACACCGAGCAACACACATTTTCTGGCAAGATCTGATGGAAAATACACATTAATTCACCCTGCTAAGTCCATGTCCCGATAAAGTGCCACGCAGTGCGCAGGTCGACACGGACCTTGTCCAAGGCAGACTTGCTGGCGAGCTTAATGATCAGGAGCCACCTTAGTCCTGCACAAGCCACTACGCAAGGTGCTCTGCTATAGCGGAAAACCTTGCTTATTGGCTTGCGCAGGACTAAGCTCATTCATGCAACTAACCCCAGCGAAATTCTTCCCCCCAAAAAGGTAGATTTACGTCAGAACAGAGAAAGACGTCATCGGCGTCAATATCTCATGACGGTCAGAATTTTAGCCACTCCCGTCTTGTCTCTGGCGTGATTCATCGTCACGGTTCGAGGACTAAATACAGCCCGTCTCTCTTTTCCACGGCCAGTCTTTCATCTCCAGAAGTACATGTTTTGATATGTATGCTATTACAGAGTGTATAGTGAAGACCTCACTAACCCTGTCGGCAGGTGTTTGTTTTTTGGGGTTTTTTTTTTGTTTTGTTTTGTTTTGTTTTGTTTTGGTTTTGTTTGTTTTTTTTTGTTTTGGTCACGCTGATTCCCACGAACACCGCTACCGATAGGATTAATACATATAACATGAACCAGTTGCTGGAAATAATTTGCCACATTTACTTTCGTCTGCCTCGGGCGTGGGACGTAGGCCATCAAGGTACCAAGTGACCTGTTTCTTTACTGCAGAAAACGTTTCGAACCTCCCCCCCCCCCCCCCCCTCCCTACCCCCCCGGCAACAGGCATAGATCGACAGCATGGAGCAAGTTAGTTAGTTAGTCATTTGGGTTTAACGCCGAGAAGGCGACTGAGGCCATCTCAAGGCGGGAAGGGTAAAAATCTGGCCGGCCAGACTAAGAGAAAGGGTTTAAGACAAGATGTAAAAATATATTATTGAAAAATATTTCAGGCTAAAAGGTCGTACAAGTCTTTAAGGGATATGTCTACAGGATGAATGGGTCCATAAGAACATATAGGCTAGTAAATGCTAGTCTGTGATTTTGGACCTTACGGCTTCCAGCCGTAAGGTCCAAAATCACAGTCTTGCACACAAATAAATATATTTGTCTAAGTGCAAATGACAGACAAGCACACAGTTGTATGTTATGATCTGCTCCATTACTTCAGTAGCACACAGTTGTAAGCCTCTTGTTGGAAAGATCGTCTCCAGGTACCTCAGTACAGCTAAATTTACTCATTAAACGGCGGAGGTCATGCGGGGGTTGTAACAACTAAAAAATGTCCTGTCACACTGGTCTCCAGCGTGGTGACCCGACCCGAGCACTGACGGTCACATGAATCATTATCTGGACTCTTTCGCTCCAGCTGCCAACCAAAACCAATCAAACGTGACAGCTCATGGGAGAGGCACCGTGCTAAAGAGGTACCGCGTTGGAGCTCATTATAGCTATTGATGGAGTGGCCCTGAGAAAATACACATTGTAGAAAGAGATCTAGGAAAACCTTCATAAACCTTTATACATATTATTCGGTACTGTTTCTGACGCAAACGGCTCTGTACGTCATAAACTGACGTCATATGTAATGCAGAACACGGTGTGTGACGTTAAATTGTGACATTGTAGAGCTTCGTGCGTCAGAGACAGTAGTTATTTGGGTGGAAAGAATGCACGCGGTCACTGCAGATTGTTGTACACGTACACTTTTGCTGTCGATTCTGAAACGTAAGCCAGTTTCGGCTCAGGTGGTGAGAGAGCCAAGCCGGACCACCGCTGGTGCGCAGCCGGCATAATATGTTGGCACCCCAGCAGACCAATCTAATATTCGCCATAACGTGGTTGTCTCGGTACAATATGTCAACGTCACATCTTGGGAAATACGACGCAGTAATGTCATACAGACAACTCAATAATACTCTGCGTGCGTGCACTCTCTGTGCGGAAGTTAACTCGGCCCCGGCATCAATAGCTGCGGAAGTGTCCTATAGATGTCCTATAGTTGCCGATGGACACTTTCGCAGCTATTGATGCGGGGCGTCTATCAAGAACGAGTTAACCTGCCATTGTTTATTGACACCCATTGCGCATGCGCCCCTGTGAATGACCTGAGTTGCCTGCTCGGCGTTAAATCCTAATAAATAACTAAGTAACCCTTGTGCGTGCAAGCCAGCGGTACTGCGTGAACAAAGGGGTTAACCGCTCCACGAGAAAGCCTTTTATAAATACTAACCCGCGCGGCAGCAGGAGGTGGGTCGACCACGATAATTCAAGGATAGTGCCAGATTAGCTTGGCGCCTGATGGCGCCAAGCTAATCTGGCACTAACCTTGAATTGTCGTGGTTAGTCCATCTCCTGCAACTGGTATATATACATGGTCGTTAGGTGACACCTCCAAAATTTGGGAAATGGGGCCGTGGGGTTGCGTGGGTTAACGTAACGTCTACCTTTTGCTCAAACTTCTTACGTAAGTGACTTGGGCGCTTTTCGTTTAGAAATTGAAAACGGCCTCGTCATGTTTAACCCATTTAGCCCCGAGTCTCTACGGCAGGAGATCGATTGACCATGATAATTCAAGGGTAGTGCCAGATTAGCTTGGCGCCTTTAGGCGCCAAGCTAATCTGGCACTACCCTTGAATTATCATGGTCAGGCGCCAAGCTAATCTGGCACTACCCTTGAATTATCATGGTCAGGCGCCAAGCTAATCTGGCACTACCCTTGAATTATCATGGTCAATCCATCTCCTGCAACTGGTGCATGGTACATAGTCATTAGGCAACACCTCCAAATGATTTGAGAAATGGGAGCTTGGGGGTAAAAGTGTTAATGCGGCCTAACGAGTGCAATGGTAGCAAACAACCCCTGAGAGTGACCCATGGTGTCGTTTGTTTGCTTTGAAGTCTCGCGGCTTCTCACTCAAAACACACAACAATCATAATACTCGAAGCAAGGTCGTCAGGCTTCATTGATATTTGTAAGATAACAACTACAATGTATCTCTGAGTCTGTAGGCTGCATTAAATATTTGTTAGACAGCCAAAACATAAGTAAATCTGAGTCTTTAGCTGCATTAAGTATTTGTTAAACAAGCAACAACAAAAAAATTCTGTCTTTAGGCTGCATTTAATACGTGTTAGACAACCGAAAACAAACACATTTCTGAGTCTTCAGGCTGCATTAAATACTCATTAGACAATCAATAATTTATAATATCTGAATCTTTTAGGCTGCATCAAATACTTATTAGACACCCACACACACACACACACACACACACACACACACACACACACACACACACACACACACACCACCCCCTCTCCCCACCCTCCCCCCCCCCCCCCACCCTCCCCCTCCCCCCCCCCCCAAAAAAAAAAAAAGGTGTTAGTCTTTAGACTGTATTAAATACTTCTGAGATAATTTTTTTTTTTATGATTCATTTCTGTGTGCAAACAGCACACCTAAATACCAAGCGTGTCGCCCGATTTTGTTCGGCGCCTAAAAAACTCTTTGTAAAACTGTCAGAGCTGATTCGTTCCTTGCACTAGCAGTCACGCCAGGAATAAAAGACGATTGAACTACTGACTGTACCTCCTGCACATAATAGACTCCCGTACACATGCCGGGCAAGACTATTTGCCTATTGCTCCTCTAGCAAATAATACAGCCTGTGATTGATCACTTTAAGATCCTGTCAGACTACTTGACAATTCAAGCCTCACCCACTTTATTCACGGATCACGCAGCCAATGCGCAAGAGACATAGATTCATATGTGCCCCTGTGTCTTGTTGGTAGGCACAAAACTCGTCTGGTTACTCCTCAGCATTTTAATTTAAATAGATTTTTTTTTCAAAAAAATCCTCTTAGACGTATCGAAAATACAGTTGTCAGCTGATGTATGATCTTGGACCTGACGGCTACGAGCTAAAAGGTCCGTAAATCACAAACGAGCACACAGGAAAAAAAAAAAGTTGCGTCTGTACTCTTCAGCTGTTCACAAGGAGGAGGCTATTGGCACTTAAGTCTGCAGTTTCACACAGCAACTCCAGAACAGAAGTATATGAATAACTTCAAAACACGCGTCAGAAACACACTCTGACGATATCCGTTGTGTCACAAGATGATAAAAAAGATCTTACTTTGAGTTTGCATCAAAAACGAGAAGAAAACGTGCAAAGCAAATTTATTCAATGTAACCGGAAATTGCGCAGTAGTTAAAGTAGACACAAAAATACAGTTTCGCAGACAGTGCAGTTATTCATTCAAGATGAAAACCGACATGTGTTCATCGTCGCAAATTGTGGTTTTTAAATCATTATAAATTCAACGTCAAAGATCCGCTGCCGTCAAAGGAACGCGGATACAGAGTGGTATCAGCATGAGGCGTAGATCCTCATTAGAATCTCTACCTCTTGCAGTTTGGTTGTGTTTTCAGGTTTTCTCGGCAGGGAGTATGGCATAACACCTCTGCCTGGACATTACGTAGTAAAAGCATCCTTTGGTCATACCCCATTTTTGACTTTGGGCCGCCGACCACAAACAATTTTTTAAAAATTTTATTTCTGTTTTTCGATAGTACATAATGTGTACATATACATAAATATACAAGATCACAAAAGAAGTAGACGAAGTACGCGCCCCCCCCCCCCCCCACACACACACACACACACACACACACACACACACACACACACACATATACATATACATGCAACATCGAACACATATCGTCCAGTGTCCGACACAGTTTGGACATTCATACTGTTATGACCCCATCAGCATGCGTTTCCCAGTACTATAAATAGCACCGGTGGCCGTCTGCATACAGAGCGGCGAGAGTCCGAAATAGCTCAGGCGGTTAAACGTCGGAGCAGGAGAGCGAAGGGAATCGCCGGGTCGTGGGTTCGAATCCCGTCCCGGCCCCGGTAGCTGGACTCGCAATCCAGGGAGAAAAAAACGGATTTGTTCAATAGCATGTCCGTTGAAAGGTCCTGGTAAATCAAAGTGGCACAGTTGGAGTGCGCCTGAGTTGATCAGTGTTCAGGTCGTACTCCATAGGCAATAGATTTCCCTGTCCCCCATAACCCGCCCGTCAGGGCCGTCCATGATCACCTCGGTGCTGTGGACGTTAAACCCGAACTAACCAACCATACAGAGAGGTATCCAGATGAACACACAAACAAATTTGCTCGGTTTTCCAACGCGCTTTCATCAGAAGTGACAAGACCTTGTTCAGTTTTGCAAAACGGCATCCACACAAAGATAAAAAAAAACTTGTCGGTTTTTGGTTTTCTAAAGCCGCGCAGTCATGCAGGGAAAACTGACAGAAAACTTGTTCAGATTTACAGACGCGCATTCAGGACCACTGAGGCTCAATTACTCACCTGTCACCTCTTCGTAGCCGCCAGTCATGTGGAGAGTGCGTAAAGTGTTTTGGGATTGCATTGGCCTGCATGTCGCAATAAAGCATATCACCTTAACCCCTTCACTGTTCGACAAAAACGCGAACACGACCCAGCTGCAAGAGACATAGATCCTCATGAGCCCCCGAATTTACATCCATGTTCCTTAAAAAGTTTGACTTTCCGTCGTTAAATGAACACAGATTTCAGAAACTAAATATGCGTTCAGTGGCAGGGAAGGGGTTAAACCCCTGCACTGTCAGCGTTCACACGTTGTAGTCTTGAAGCACCTGTTATTTCAACGCCAAAGAACCCGGATACAAACTGGGACTAGCATAATAAGAGGCATTAAATCGCCGATAGAGTCCCGCATCTGTAATTCGCACTTTTATTCTCTTAGAAGTGAAATGGTTAAGATCAACGTTTATATTTTTCAACTTTTACCTGTCACTTGATTTGCCTCGGGTGAAAACAACATTTCACACACAGGAAAAGTTCACGCTGCTGCGCATATGTAATGAGCTCATCCACAGGCTGTTGACTTCAAATCGTCCATAGAAAGTTTTTTTTTAATTTTTTATAGAGTGCATAGTATGATGGCCGCTCTCAAACGAACCACTGTCGCATGCTTGTGGGAATATGCAATTTGCATTCTGTGATCAGCAAGTGCTTTCTATCTGCAACAGGCATAGATGCTGATGGGCCCCTGCATCCGCAGGGGCCCATGAGAATCTATGCCTGTTGTCATGCGGGATCAATTTTTAAGGGTTTAGTGTGCAACTGCGAGTATCTTAAAGTACCATTACGCATACATCTGAAGACGCATTTCAGCACTAATTGTGTTTGTTAATATCTTGTCGAGACACCTAATGAACTTCAACAGCAGTTTGGACACGCAGCAAAAGCACACGCGTAATCGCATTTATTTATTCTGCCCTGCCGTCAGCGTGTCAGTCTATCTATAGCTGCTTCTCGCACTGATAGCGGGGTATTTCTAGAACGGAGTGGAGTCATTGTCAGGCTACTTGATATAGACGACTGAACTGGATTCTCCTGTGTCTAGATGAATCATAACTAGACCTGTATGCAACGTTTCGCAACCATCTGTTACAGAAGTGTATCTCTGAACAGATTCGACGGTATTGGGACTTTAAGTATGCTTGAATGTCCTTTTTCGAAAGAAAGAAAAAAATAGAAAAGACACCACCCCACCCCCACCCCACCCACCCACCCCCACCCCACCCCACCCCCTCCCTAGCCCCCTTTCCGCTCGAGACATGCCGTGTGCTTTCGTATCAAATGTACATCGCTCATGCCCTCTGCATGACACGCGGCAGTTTCCGATCCCTGCATATCTGTCATGAATACGAGTTGCAACAGTGGCCACAGGCTGAGCTGGCTGAGACATTAAAGCTCATGAAATATGCATGAGCAGACGGCAGAATATCTTGTTTGTTTTTTTGTTTGTTTTTTGTTTTTGTTTTTGTTTTTTTGTTTGTTTGTTGTTGTTTTTTTTGGGGGGGGAGAAATACGAGTGTTTTTATTTTTTTATTTTTTATTTTTTTATTTTTTTAATCTTCTATGATTTTTTTTCTGGTAGAAAAAATGTAGGAAATGTTATTGCTTTCGGTCCCGTAAACCTCAGCTGGCCTCTCCACCATCACACTTTCATAGACACTAACCCCTTCATTGACAGTGGACACAGAGTGTGTCTGAAATCAGTGAAATTTCAACGTCAAAGATCCCCAGCCTTCAAAGGAACGTGAATACAAGATGGTTTCAGCAAGAGGTATGCCTCATCGCGAGGGGCTCATGAGGATCTATACCTCTTGCAGTTGGGTGGCGTTCAATTTAATAATTCATAGCAGTTAAGAGGTTAACGTGACAGAGGTGAAGCGGACCACAAACAAATGCATTCATTGTGACAATTAACACAGTCATAAAGAAAGACTGTTCCACGTCACGCATATCGATGGCAGGCAATAAACAGCTTAAACTGAACTGTGGTACCGCTCTGCAAAAGCAATACCTAACAAATACTGTGCAGTACTGCACAGACTTCCTTCCAGAAATGGGTGCCGTCGGTCTGTGATGTTGAACCGTAAGACCTCGGGCAGTAAGTTTCAAATCACAGTTTGAGGGTGTACTCCCCCCAATGCATGCGTGTACTCCCCGCAATCCCTCGTTTCAAAGCAAACTTCGTTCAACAGAGACCCAACATGTCGCGATAAAAATGTCGGGGAGTAGGCCACAAGTACACTTCTATTCAAATGAGATGCACAGCATCTCATTTGAATAAAAGTGTACTTGTGGTGTACTCCCCGAGTGGATCTATCTGGCAGTACTCCCGCAATCTCTCGTTTCACAGCAAAATGCGTTCTACAGAGACCCAGCGGACCGAGAAGGTAAATCGAAACCCTTGGATGAACATTGTATTTCTCCACTACCGACGTCAGAGCCATATTGTACAGCATCCACTTACCGCAGCAAAGCCGGTATGCGATGGAAAACACAGGAAAAAAAGAAAAGAAAAATCTCTACACCCATTAAGCTAAGGTCATCGGGCCCGCGACGGCCGCGACGTGGGCCCGAAGACAATTTGCTAATGGGGAACGTGCGTATAGCGTACTCTTAGCTCGTGGAAACCTGGATGTCATTCGAATCTACTTTTCCACTCTTTTACTTTTTTTTCATCTCACCTGTTCTCCATTACGTCCATTTTCATTCATTTACACTGAAACCCGAACAACCTTCTCCGTGTAAGGGATGCAAATAGAGCCAGTTGGTACCAACAAGAGCCTATGTCCAATGTATTTTGTTTTTGGTTCCGTTTTCATCTGCTTCCTGCCGTTCCGTTCTACAGTAAAGGATTAATGGGGGGGGGGGGGGAGGGCAGGGGGGGTGCAGGGAGGGGGGGGGCTGAGAGGGTGGGGAGAGAGGCGACTTATGACTCAGGGTTAGCATGCAAAAGGAGCCAACTCTGCCAACGAGAGACATAGATTGCCATGACCTCAACAGAATCTACATCTATCGAGTCGTCTGCGCAACGTCATGAAGGCCTATGCATCTTGTACGTATGGCAAAGGCTGGCTGAATGATTCTTCCTCCCCCGCCCCCCCCACCCCCCACCCCCCATAAGCAACAACGCGTATTCGGGCCCACGACGGCCGCAATGGGCCCGCGCACAGTCGTGCGCGGGCCCACTGCGGCCATCGTGGGCCCGAGGACCTTTGTTTTGTACGATCATTCTTACTCACTTCCCACTTGTGCGGAAAGTGAAGGCAACTGAACAAACTCAAATGGCAAAGCGCTCACGCGCAGAGCAGCTGGAAGTTGCCAGAACTGAACGCGACCCAGGTGGCGCGCGAGTGCTGGTCTGTGATTTTGGACCTTACGGCCGTCGGCCGTAAGGTCTAAAATCACAGATCAGCACACAGCCGTAATATCGAAAGATCACAGAGCCAAAACTACATACCCGATGAATCACTGACTGCGTGCGGCTCAATCAGCGGTCCTGATCTAAGGTTAAAGGTTTGATGGATGCTTATGTTACCGAACTTACGGCATGGCCTTTCTTGGGTTACGTAAGCAAAAAACGAAAAGCGTGTTGGCCCGGGTCTAGACAGTAAGGCACAAAGCCAAAGAGCAGCCCACACATTATGTCTTGTATTTAAAAAAAAAACATCTGGAAATCAAATCTGAATATGTACCAACTTCCAAAATCGCACCCACTATTTCCATTGGCAGGGTTCTTTTAGCAGGTGCTAGGCACCCGCTGAAAGGATAAAAATGGGTATCCTTCTCGAAAAGTGACATCCGCATTATGAATGAAGATCAGTCCCGGTTTAACCCGTTCGTAACGTGACGTGTCCGAATACGCGGCATGTTCCCTTACATATCCGAATGACGTAAGAATGACGCAATGCTCTAATGTCACATCCCGCTAAACATCACCATCGATGATTTAATTGACAGTGTGTGCTGGTCTTGGATTTCTGATTTCCAAATCGCATATCCCCAGTAAGCAAAGGTCCTCGGGCCTACGACGGCCGCATTGGGCCCGCGCAGGCCCACTGCGGCCGTCGTAGGTCCGAAGGAGTTTTGCTACTGGGGTGAGCCCAGTTAGACGTGAATTTTACCTGGTTTATTTTACCTTATTTCGTTGCTGGTATCTTAGCCAGGGCGTTGACAGAGTTTCGCTACGATTCCACGAACTCTGGTTTCTTCGGCCGTTACCTACTGCGTACAACTAGCGTGTTGTTGCCAGTGCGTGCTGATAGTTCACATTTAACTCCTTCTACCCCAGACACACCACAACAAGATAAGGATCGACCATAATAGTTCAAGGGTGATACCAGAATAACTATTCTGGCATATCACCCTTGAACTATCATGGTCGATCTGTGTCCTCCACTGCAACGCAGTCTTCAGAGGACAAACGGCAACATTGGGTGATTTCGGTGTTGGGGTAGAATGAGTTAAGTTAATGTTATCCACCCATAACATCTCCTATGCAATATATATCTTGTTTTGTGCTGGTCTGGGCTTTGGGGGGCCAGTTGCTTGACTGCGCTTAGTCCTGCGCCAGCCACAAACTAGGTGCTCCGCTGAAGCGAAGCACCTTGCTTAGTGGCTGGCGCAGGACTAAGCTCACTGTAGCGGAGGACCTTGCGGGACTAAGCTCACTCAAGCAAATAGTCCTCACCTTACGCCTCTAGGCCGTAAGGTCCTAAATCACAAACCAGCACGCAGTTATAATACACCCTCGGTCAGCTTAACCTATCGCAAAAGAGCCATAGATTCCCATCAGTTGAAGCGGCAGGGGCTTATGAAAATATGTCGCTCTGATGATGGGAAGTTTACATCACTGCCTATAGGCCTGCTGGTGCGCCTAGCAATAATATATGTGACTGCTTGGGCAATGTTCGCTCCGCCACGTGCAACACAATGGCGATTATTCGTTCTTGTCGGGTCATAACTTCTTTGTTCTCGGAGTCAAATCAGCTAGCACCAAGCTGACAACTTCTGGGTGTTTATTAGCTGTCCCCAGGGCTGCAGGGGACATAGACTTGCATGTACCCCTGCAACTGCTGCAAATGAATCGTGAAAGCCTATGCTTCTGTGCGATTCAGTGGAATTTAACTGCACAAACGGGACAAGCGAAGGGTGTTAACTTTTGTTTGTTGTTACAATATTCACTTAGCATACAGCTGTCACACATGAGATGGGGGAGGTGTGTGTGGGGGGGGGGGGGGGGGGCGGGGGGGGCGGGGGAGGTAACTGGAATAAAAAAGAAAAGTGTTGCCACATGATCGTACGCGACTCTCTCTCTCTCTCTCTCTCTCTCTCTCTCTCTCTCTCTCTCTCTCTCTCTCTCTCTCTCTCTCTCTCTCTCTCTCACTCACTCACACACACACACACACACACACACACACACACACACTAGCTGGCTGATGAATAGCAAAGCAGGGTGGGACAAAGGCGAAGGGCCAATGAGGTGCACACCCCGAACTGTTGCCTAATCCCAACACAAAAAGCAGCTCCAGCCAATATAGAGAATTGGGTAGAACCGCGCCCAGAATAAAGCATTAGGGTACCCTACACTGCCGACAAAATAGGTGAAACGGTTTAGCTGCAAGAGACATAAGATCCTCATGAGCCCCCTCAACTGCGGGGGCTCATGAGGATCTATGTATTGCTGCGACCAGCTTGTGTCCTTGGACCGTGGCGGCTTCTGGTCGTGAAACTACTCAACCAAGATTTCAGAAACAAAATAGTTGTCGTGCGGCGTGGAACTCATTCAAGCATGAATTAATAACGATTTTTTTCTCTCTCAATTTCTGTGGGAGATGGAACGACCATGATTGTTCAAAGGTAGTGCGAGACCTTTTTTTTTTCATATTTTTAGCTTTTTTTCAGTTTTACCTAAGACGTGTGCAATCGATGCCCCACACAGCCCCCAGCGTCTGATCTGAAGTCTGTGCAGTGAAATATCAGAGAATAACCTCAGTAACAGACGGCAGGTCGTATCTACACAGATGCGATTCGACGCATGACTTTTTAATCTCACTTTTCTTTTTCTTTTTTCTCTTCCTTTCTGGCGACTAGCGCTTTCAGTATCAAGAGTAACCCCTTCGCTGCTGAGAACAAATGAACACAATCCACCTGCAAGAGGCATAGGGGGCTCATGAGGACCTTTCTCTTGCTGAGGCCACTGTGTAGCCATATTCACTTGGACGGCTGGGGCTCTTTCGCGTTCGATTAACACCTTATATTTCAGGAACACAGCCTGCATCCGCATGGCGGTTAGGGGGTTAAGGGCAGAGCCTAATCAGCTTGGCTTGGATGAGAGAGCGGAAAAGAATAATAACCTAGGGAAACAGATGGTAGGGCGTGTGAGTACACCAACACTTGGCTTTCTCTTTTTCTTGTCTGTTCAAAGACAACTGCCAGCGGAGGGTTTGACCATGCGGAGTGCTCACAGTTAGTGCCTGATTTAGCTTGGCGCCTCGACGCCAAGCTAAACCTGGCACTAACCGTGAGCAAGATATAACCTGTCTTTTGAATTACGTCAAGCACGTCATTTTTGTTGTTGTTGTTGTTGTTGTTGTTTCCTGGAGTGGGTGGTGTCGACCGTTAAAGTGTGAACAAGTTAATTTGCTTTGCACCTGCAAGGAGTCAGATTTATGTATGACTGGCTCACGGCGGAAGTTTTACTCCTACGATAAACGGTAAACTCGCCAGGCTAGACTTGTACAAGCACACCTGGATTAATCTCATTCCATCCCCTCAAACACACATTTCACCTACATAGGAAAAGCACAGCTGGACCACCAAACAAAGTCAGTAACACGTGGTAATGGCGGCATTCCGAAAAAAATAGAAACGCAGTTTAGTAACTGAATTACCTATGAACCCAGTAAATTGCTATCGATCCCTTAACTGCTCGGGCAAGGCGAACGCAACACATCTGCAAGAGATATAAACCCTCGAGAGCCCCCGCGGGGGGCTCACGAGGGTTTATGTCTCTTGTTAGTCCTGTGCCAGTGTTTTCTATGCCTATTTTGGGTCCCATTTACATCTGTGTTTTATCACGCGAATGCCGGTCAGTGTGCAGTGGTTTTATGACGCGAAATTCGTGATCAGTGGCATTGAAGGGGTTAACCAAGCACGAACTCCAGACATCACAAAAAAAAGGAAGACACTAATTTTCAGAAGTTACACAGAAAAGGCAGAATCTAGCTTGCCTCAATGCTTATTTCGTGAGACGAATAAAGGTGGCATAATACAAACCGAGTCCACAAGCCAAATTCATCTCATTTAAACACGTTTTGCGTGGTAAATTTAGCAACAAACTCTAAGTTGTTGCTATACGCTCGTAAACCATCACATATCCGGGTTTTAGAAGTGCATGTGTAGCAATCCTCTTAACCTCTTCACTGCCGAGAAAAAAAATTAACTGAACGCAAGCCAAGTGCAAGAGGTATAGATCCTCATGAGCCCCCGCAGTTGCGGGGGCTCATGAGGATCTATACCTCTTGCTGACTCCGCTGTGCAGCCATGATTTGGCGTGGGACGGTTGGGGCTCTGTAGAGTTGAATGAACAAAGATTTCAGAGACACAGTCTGCGTCCAGCAGTGAAGTGGGTTAACGCTGATAAATGATGCCAATCTCCGCCAGTAAGAACCAGGGGTTCATGAGCATCTGTGCCTCCTGCAGATGGAGGATAGCAGGCAAGCGGCATTTACGCAACGTTCCCAAAAAAAAGTCTGAACTTCCTCTTCATGTCCGCGAAAACAGTTGTAACTCAAACCCCAAATGGCCCTCAATCTGTGGCTCCGCGAGATATATTCTCTGTCCGCAAGAGGCGTAGATTCTCATGAGTCCCTGCGGATTCTGGGATTCATGAGGATCTACGCCTCTTGAAAATGGAAGAGGTTTTCTCAGGGACCGAAAATGGAGACCTCGTATTTCACAGGACACATAGCGGTATGGGTGTAGGCCGCTATTCTTTTCAACATTAATGCTCTTCCAGCATGAGAGACGCAAGGAAACGTGAGTCACACATAGGCCTACACACACAGAGAGAGAGAGAGAGAGAGAGAGAGAGAGAGAGATAGCATGGCTGGTTCTCTGTTCTCTATTTAAAAAAATGTCTCGTCCTGGCACAAAGCACTTCTTTGGGTCAATCACAAAACTCAAACTTGGACAATGCAGGGGCGGGGGGAGGGGGGGGGGGTGTTGAGAAAGAAATTATGCACGGAATTTCTTTCAACTAAAGTTGGCTTGGTTTTCATTTGTTTGTCTTTTTCTTTAGTTCACTTTATTTCAAACCCGAACAGCAAGGAAATTACCACCTCAGAAGGAAACACGCTTCGGATTAAAACGTTGGGTGTCGGCAGCGGTTTTAGTCGCGACTTAAACCCTTACCGACAACGAAAGGGTTAACAAGAACAAACCAGTTTCGACCTCTTTATTCCATAGCAGGTTTCATATTCGTTGGTTATTTCCATGTGTTCCTGTCTGAAAATCAAACAGCATAGCACTGTGATTTGACAGGAAATGGGACAAGATGGAACACGTACACACCCCCCCCCCCGCCCCCCCCCCCCCCCCCCCCCGCCCTCCCACTCCACCCACCTCCCAAAGTAAGGTCTCTACGTGCATTGTTCCCGTACCGTTTGCGAGAGTACTCCCCACTCGAGGAGTACGCCACACGTATCCAGAAAAGATGCTTACTCCCCAGGCAGACGTACGAAGATTCTCATTTGAATAGAAGTGTACTTGTAGCGTACTCCCCGAAGTGTGTCCATCTGTGCAGTACTCCCCGCAAACAGTTGGGGTTAAATGTTAAGGAAACCTTGAACACATTTTGACGTCCTTGTATTGCGCGTTTACTTGGGCTGGTACAGACTACGCAGAGACAGTAGTGCCGGCTGCACTGTTTCCCGCGCAGCAATGACGTCCCGTCTCCCGTAATTGCCGGGCAGGTAATTTCAGGCCGATTTATCGATCTGCTGACAGGTGGTTTTGTTATCAATCTGGTAAATTATTGTTGTAGTAGCAGGTGGATCTGGTCGGCTGACACAGTGGAAAAACACCACGATAAATGCATCGTATGTCATTTGCAGAAGGCATAGATTTTCATGAGTCCCTGCCGCTGCAAGGGCTCAGAATCTATACCTCCTGCTGACCATAATTTGTTCCAAGTTTGTCCTCAAACTGACAATGTTATTTAGAGTCATGCATGTAACTATGAGAAAAACACAATAACAATAGAAATATGGGCCTGACGTCACTGAATAGTGCAAGCAAGTGGAGCATATTCGTTCTAATTGTTTGTGTATCCGTTATTATCTCGCAGGGTCTGAATCTGGGCTGGCATAATAATATTTTTTTTTAAAAAAGCTTTATTTTTGCAAATCAAATGGACAAGCAAAACACACACCAAACTAAACCTCAGCACACAAAATACAACCTCATTACGAGAGCACAAATTCTGTTAGATTTCAGCCTGAAAGCGTTTACACTGAGAGCTGCTTCTTATAGGAAAACAGTTTATTACTATTTCAAAATAGAGTACATGGGGAATGTTATGAAAAATGCACGTGCAACACGTAGCAACTATTAAAGGCCCATGTGTACAGATATAGGTCACAAAGACATAAATGCCTCCTACTGGCCGATTTAGCGTCTCTCAAAGGAGAAAATCGGCGGTATTCCATATATAATGGTAAAACAGATTTAGTTATAATTTTTAAAAATTCACAATTTAACCCTTACTACGAACCCTTTGGGTATCGGTAGTGATTTTTTGTAGCGATGATTCCTGCAGGAATCATAGTGACAAAAGATACTACCGACATCCAGAGGGTTAATGTTCAATACTGTCCAACGGAGATGCCGCGTAATTGGCCCTTTGACTGCTACTGACGATATAGCTCGGCGGACAGGACGCGTAATTGACCCTTTGTCTGCTACTGACGATATAGTTCGGCGGACAGGACGCGTAATTGACCCTTTGACTGCTACTGACGATATAGCTCGGCGGACAGGACGCGTAATTGACCCTTTGACTGCTACTGACGATATAGCTCGGCGGACAGGACGCGTAATTGACCCTTTTACTGCTACTGACGATATAGCTCGGCGGACAGGACGCGTAATTGACCCTTTGACTGCTACTGACGATATAGCTCGGCGGAAAGGACGCGTAATTGATCCTTTGACTGCTACTGACGATATAGCTCGGCGGAAAGGACGCGTAATTGACCCTTTGACTGCTACTGACGATATAGCTCGGCGGAAAGGACGCGTAATTGACCCTTTGACTGCTACTGACGATATAGCTCGGCGGACAGGACGCGTCTTTTCCGCATAACGGTATCGTCAGTAGCAGTCAAAGGGTTAAAACAGTAATACATGTAGTGGTCTACCATGGTGCGCCTGACAAACTACGAGCGTGGACCGAACCAGCAGAGCACAATGTCACCATAGTGCAAACACGCACAGACGTGTCCTAGTTTGGCTTCAAGGTATAAGTCCAAAATCACACAGCAGCACATACACACTTGTGTTAATTTGTGCGTCTTTGTTGCTGAGACGTAGTGCCCCAAATCACAGACTGGCATGCAGCTAAGGACAAAAGAAACCCATCCGTTTTAATCGATAATGTAATTTGAATTATTCACCAGCACAAAGCCTCAACCATTATTGACGGGAACTTGATTCCAGACCTAGCAATTACTGCCCAGTGGGGTGGAACGGGAAATAGCCAGAAAAATCAATTTAGCACCTAGCAGTCTGTCATAAGATTCTAGGCCCTCAGGGATCTTCAGGGCCATAAAACAAAATGCATGTAGTTATTTTACTGCGGCGTAGGCCATTCGTCACCGCGTAGTCCATCTACAAAAGGCATAGATTCGCATGAGCCCCTGCGGAGCAGGGATCATGTGAATCTATGCCTCTTACAGGTTAAGTTATGTTACTATTCCTTCTTCATACGGCGAGAGGCATCAGAGTTGACGAGAACATATGACCATGAACAGTATAATGTTATGGTTTTGCCTTAGTCCTGTGAATATACTGTAGTAACATACAACATGGCTGTGCGGCCGGCCCGCGGCCTTCTGAAACAAGCGATCAATACTAATCGATATGGGTCTATATTGAAATCCTCGAGGGATCGAACTGGCTGGCATGTCGCCAGTCTATAGAGTCGGACGCCAAGATAGATTGACCATATCACACTGCGAAATCCAATCTCCACTACCGACCAAGGAACACAAGAAAATGTGGTTGGTAAGGAACACAAGAAAATGTGGTTGGTAAGGAACACAAGAAAATGTGGTTGGTAAGGAACACAAGAAAATGTGGTTGGTAAGAGGCAAGCAGCGTCGCTTAGTAAGAGGCAAATGCGTATCGTGTACGCCAGCAATAGGAAAAGATTCTTTTCCTCTTGGAAGATGGACGAGGTTTGCTTCAGTCCTCAAATCTTCATCCAAACACTCGTGCGCGAGTCCAACTCTTGCCAAACCACTTACAGAGATAACGACGAACAGATCACAGCTAAGCTGTCTCTCGGGAAGTTTCTACACCAGATGAGCGCCAAGACATTTCTAGGCAAACCCTACTACAGGATAAATACTGACAACCCCCCCCCCCCCCCCCTATAGGATATATGCTGACAACCCCCCCCCCCTCCCCACGGGACAAACGCTGACAAACCCTCCTATATGATAAATGCTGACAAACCCTCCTACAGGATAAAAGATATATCCCCTCCCCTCCCCCCTCTACCTCCCGCCCCAGTTCCCCCCCCCCACCCCCCCAAACACACACACAGGATAATGTTGAAAAAAATAACTACAGGCTAAATGCTGACAAACTCTCCAACAGGCTAAGTGCTGAAAACTTTCTTTACAACGATGACGAGAAAGAGAGCGTATGTTTAAAATGGGTCAGCTGACAAACTACACACGCAGTTCAAACAGAAGAGTGCGTGCACATGTTACCGTGGCCTGTGTTCTAGCTGCGCCTTCCGAAGCAATGGTCGATACGGGGTTAAAGAATCAACAAAAGACTCCACAAACTAACGAGACCTCAACAGTTAACTGATTTCATCAAGTTTACTACTAAACATTCTTTGATAAATGCAATGGCAACTTTCTGAGTCTTTCGTGTAAATCACGAGTTTGTCATTTTGCGTGTAAATTTATCTTCGTTTTGTCAAATGTTAGCTGTAGTGTCAAACATCAACACGGAGTCCAAAGAGTTTGTGGTTGTGTGTTCTGACAAATTTGGTTGGCAAGCACAACATCCCCTGACAACTAAAACAACACAAACACTGTCCATGGCCGGACTTTTCCTTGACAACGAGAAGCAACTTCCATCTGCAAGGGACACCGATTCTCATGAGCCATGACAATCTATGCCTCTTGGTCGTAGATACGGCAGTATTAACCCATTTTATCTCCGACGCACTACAGCAAGAGATGGCTCGACCATGATAATTCAAGGTTAGTGCCAGATTAGCTTGGCGTCTGAACAGTCGTTACGTGGCATCTCCCAAAAGCGGCCGTGGGGTTACATGGGTTAACAGACAGGGCTCTCCGCTCCTCACTGAGACATAGCTTTAACCCTGCCCCTGTCAGGCGCCGAAAAAAATGTCTTGAAGCACCACAGATTCAATCCTGGCGCCTGAACCAAATGAATGTCATTGTATAAAATGGTAGTTATTTAGACGCCATTAGTCAAAGGTTAACTCCGTTGGCTTGGGGCATACACATATGAATGGGGTCAGCAAGAGGCATAGATCCTCATGTGCCCCCGCGAATACGGGGGCTCATGAGGATCTATGTCTCTTGCAGTTGGATTGGGTGTTGTTGTTTACTTTTTTGGCAGTGATGAGGTTAAGCGTGTGACTTCCGGTTGACAGCAACAGCGACGTATAGGTCACGGTATACATTTAAATTGGGAAGTTCAGGCAGTAAGAGGTCCCGTGTTTTTAAAAATAATTTTTGCCTTGTTTGAAAATTTGCAGTTGGGCTGAATGTGGGAATTTGCTGGAAATTTGTGGTTAGCTGAGAGGAGACATGTTTGGTGCTTTGATTCATACCATCCTGAGCTTATCCAGTGGACATTTGTGGGCCTATGTTGAGTTGCCTTTGGCGTAGTGATTTGAGGGGCACACTGATTTCAGCTGTGCTTGGGTGTGGGGTTGGTAAGGAACCAGTTTCATAGCCAAGAAATGAGACGGGTCATGTGCTGTTTTTTTTGGTATTTTATGCATGGCAAATGTGCAGCTGGTGGGCGGTAGTGCTTTTTAGGGAATTGAACAATTAGGGGATGACTGGGATTGACTAAGGCTAAGAGACTGGACAGTACGGAAACACCACTGTGGTCCGTGGCCTGTCAGGTGCACCACATGCCATATGTGACATAGACCCGAAACTGGTTTAGTGTAACCAGATAAATGAGTTTGGATGGTTGCAGTTGGAAAAGTAAAAAAATCATGAAAAATTTGAAATTTTGCCAAAAAATCGCTGTGCATGCAGTTTTATAGGCGTTTTGGCATGTTTTGCATGGCAACACCCTGTTTACCTGCACTGTGAGCTAGGTTTAGTGTGTTTGCTCATTTATTTTTTGTCTTACAGGTAGTCATGAGTCTTTCCTTCGACCATGAGCTGTGACCTTTGACCTTGACCTTGAAAGAGGTGGGGTTTGGGGTGTTCAGTTTGATAAATGCGTAAAAAAAAATTCACTCTTTCAGTTTTTGAAGTTGTGTGGGGTGGGTGTAGGGTGGGGTGGGCCTGGGTTTGGGTTGGAGGCCGGGAGGGGAGGGGAGGGGGGGGGGGGGGGTTGGGGGCTTAAGGTCTAAGGTTAAGATAAAAACTACAATGAAACAGTGTTAGCATGTGCATTTCATCAGACAGCTGACCTCGGAGTGAAATAAGCGGCCAAAATAATGTGACCTGCAGAAGTGTTATTTTGCATGGTACTGCTACACTGGTTGCATCTGAGGTGTCATTCTGCTGTAATTGTCATGAGGGATGTCTCTGGTGTCTATTCTAAGCCAAACACAAGCACTTGTACACTGAGTAAAGCTCATTTGAGTGCATTGTTATCAGACCAGCAGTTGCAGGCACCAGTACAGGGTTTTACAGGAGTGTTGACAAGTTTGGCACACACATGCCTACTACATCTGCAAGATGAGCTGAGGTGTTTTGAGACTCTGACAAGTGTGTTTTATATAAAAATGAACTGTACATAACCATTTTTCTATGCTACCTCCTAAATCAGCAGTCCAGACACTAATTAGTGTATGCGGCGTGTCCCGCGTAGCATAGTTTTGGTTGTTTTGTGTAGTCTTTTTCCTGTGGGATAGCTCAGTAGACTTAATGTTTAAATTGCAGAGCTGTTTCATGACCCCTTTTGCCTAGGGAAAGATTGCCAGCAGCACATAGGGCATGGCAGCTGGTTACAGGCCTCTTCCAGCTTGTTGTCACCAGACAACAGGGTCAATGAGGATGCCTGGGTGTTGTCTTTTGGGCTGCCCTAAGATACACAAGGAAATGGCCTTGGGTATGAAAGCTCATTTTTCATCAGTGTCAGTGTCATGGTAACTGTTTTAAGTTGTCCAGCCCACCAGAAGTCAGTTTGACTGTATTGCATGCGTGTGTAAACTTGGAAAAACAGAAAAAGTAGGGGGGTAGGCAATGGAAAAATATGAAAAAAAAACCACTTTCATGTGCCTGTGTCTCAAATGCAACATTTCTGAAGATCAGATATATTACTTGATGTACATGCCAATTTTGGAGGCATTCTGACCATATCTAGGCTGTTTTTCATGGCATCAGATATGCATGATCCAACACGTCAGCAGCGTTGTGAACGCCACATCAAGGCACTTCACATAATGGGCCATAACTTAAAGATGCAGCAACGTTCAAGGGTGTCACTTTGGATTTGACTTAGCTATTGTCTAAGGGTTGCACTGATAGCAGATTGAATGGTGTTCAGGTGGGACAAGTGTCTCTGACAGGTCACGGTATACATTTAAATTGGGAAGTTCAGGCAGTAAGAGGTCCCGTGTTTTTAAAAATAATTTTTGCCTTGTTTGAAAATTTGCAGTTGGGCTGAATGTGGGAATTTGCTGGAAATTTGTGGTTAGCTGAGAGGAGACATGTTTGGTGCTTTGATTCATACCATCCTGAGCTTATCCAGTGGACATTTGTGGGCCTATGTTGAGTTGCCTTTGGCGTAGTGATTTGAGGGGCACACTGATTTCAGCTGTGCTTGGGTGTGGGGTTGGTAAGGAACCAGTTTCATAGCCAAGAAATGAGACGGGTCATGTGCTGTTTTTTTTGGTATTTTATGCATGGCAAATGTGCAGCTGGTGGGCGGTAGTGCTTTTTAGGGAATTTAACAATTAGGGGATGACTGGGATTGACTAAGGCTAAGAGACTGGACAGTACGGAAACACCACTGTGGTCCGTGGCCTATAGTGTCATTCCTGGCTAGACAAAACTATGTAGCGAGGAGCCACGTTGTCCGTGCTTGACCAACGAACACATTGCCACAAACAACCGCTATCAACCCTCCCCTTCCATCAAGACAGAAATGCGCGTGTAAACGGCGCGGAACAAGAAGCACAGATCCTATTGAGCCCTCACCTTGCAATGGTCCATGAGGATCTATGTCTCTTGCAGTTGTTCAGAGAAGAAGCTAGTGTCAAGTTTGCTGCTCCGAGCTTTCGAAAATGACGCACACTGAAATATAAGCGAGACCTTCGGTGGACAATAAGAGTACTAATCAGTGGACAGTAATAATCACCCGACCAGAGACCAGCTCAGGCGGCTAGATTCCTGAGGCTGTCACCACACTGGTTTGTCTCCAGCGGTCAGCGGTAGCCAATCGAGTGTAACAACCAATGTGGAGGAGGTCACCTGTTGTCATTCTGTCACACGTACGCATCTAAGTATATGCATAAGAAAACAGATAGGTCTTGAGCAGTGACTTAAAAGCAGACAGAGTTGGGGCATGTCTGACATGGGCTGGAAGGTCGTTCCAGGTGACTGGACCGAAATAAGAAAAGGCCCTCACCTTGCAATGTCTTGCAAATTCAAGAGACAACTAGTGAGCTTTTAACACACTGAGCTGTTAGTGTTAAGTCGAAATTCCTGAAGTTAACTCTTTTGGCTGTCACCATCGCTTTTTGTCGCGATGATTCCTACAGGAATCATCCATTCATCGCGACAAAAACCGCTGCCGACAGCCAAAGGGTTAAAAGTCGTCATAATTATAAGACTAAACAATTAACCCCTTAACTGCTATGACGATACCGTTTTGGCGTCTTTTTCGCCGAGCAGTGTCGCCATCAGTACTGTAGCAGTCAATTCAGGCGATAGATTGGTCAAGAACCGTTTAAGAATGCCGTCCTTTGCAAACCATACAATGTAGGAATCTCGCTTTTCAGAAAGAAAAAAAAATTATTCACAGGGCACTCTGGCACGATTCTTGAAGTATCCCGGTCTATCAATACTTTGTTGCAGTATGTCAGTTCTGGACGCAGATTGTGTTTCTGCAGTCTTTTTACAATTAAACATCAGAGAACCCTCGGCCGTCTCAGGAAGGTGGATTCAAAGTGGTGTCAGCAAGAGGCATAGATCCTTATGAGCCCCCGCAACTGCGGGAGCTCATGAGGATCTACGTCTCTTGCAGTTGGATAGTGTTCCTTTCTTTTTTTCTCGGCAGGGAATGGGTTAAATTTCCGTCCTAGGGCCCGGAATCAGCCCTGTTGGCCACTTGTCAAGGCTGGGGATACTATACATTACGGTCGAGAAAAGCCAAGGAAAACAAGAACTTAAGCTCGGCACTTGTCATGTGTCTCGAAACGTGCGTTAAGTCGTCACAAATCAGTCCTCGCTTCTCGTTACCATCTGCCTTAACAACACCCCACGGTCGCAGGTCGTGTTAGAGAACGGAAAAAGTAGACACCATCAAAAGCATTACGCCCGGGATTTAAACTGCGCCAGATACATTGTACTCCACAGCGTGGAGAGGCACAGACATACGTGAGCATCTGAAGCCGCAGGGGCTCTTGACAATCTGTGCCTCTACAAGGTTCTATTTAACCCATATCATACTGAGGCTAAAAGTTTCAAATTTGTACACTGCCATATGCAAGCTACATTATAGTACTTACAGATAAGATATAGACCAATGGCTTTAGTTCAAGGGTGGTGCCAGAATAGCTTGGCGCCTAGAGGCGCCAAGCTATTCTGGCACTACCCTTTAACTATTTTAGTCAAACTTATTTCACACACTGGTGTATTCTGAATGATAGGGGTTAAGTCCACTAGTTTCTCATTTGGAAAGTCACTGGGGTTTCACTGACCGAAGTGTGACTAAACGCTGAGATAGACTTTCATTCCGAGAGAAAGATTAACACCTTATGAATACATGCCTAAATACGGACAACAGCAAAAGGCACAGATTCTTCTGAGCCCCCTCGTATGGGAGGGCTCATGAGGATCTGTGCCTTTTGCAGATGGATTTCTTTGACTAAAAGACTTATTAGCTGACGGTGGATTGAAGGTAACACCCCATAAAACAACTCGGTGTTTCTAAGGTGTGAACTCAAGCTAGCGTACGGTGGAGACCGCTTTAGTGTGACGAACAGGCATTTCGGGCATTCTGTGGGATCTATGGGATTAACGTTAATCCTCGGCGGTCTAATGCCGCGGAGTAATGTTACAAAAACAGATGGCGGTAATGTGACTGCATTCGCGAAACAACTGCAAAAATACTCCAGTAATATGACGTGTTGAAAGTGCCGCTTGCGTGGTCAGCAATGTTTGGTCAGCAAACAGTAGCTTGCGTTGGTCGTCATAACCATTTAGTGCCAGATGAGTGAACATTCAAGCACCCGTAGGTATTTACTGGACGTTTGTTACACAATCAGCAACCCATACCACACCACTGAGCAGGAGGTACGGTTGTGCCAGATTAGCTTGTCGCCTGTGAAATGGATCGGCCAGAATAATTCATAATCTAAGGGTAGTGCCAGATTAGCTTCACGCCTGGCAAAATGACAGCCTAACCTGACACTATCAAGGCTAAACCATCCCACAGTCGTACACACTCTTAACCCTTTTAGCCCCAAGGTCCCATTTGTCAAATTTTTGAGGTGTTGCCTAACGACCAGTTGTAGGAGATGGATTGATCATGATAATTCAAGGGTAGTGCCAGATGAGCTTGGCGCCTTCACTGCCCTTGAATTATCAAGAATTGTCAAGATCAATCGACATTCTGTTGCAGGGTCCTGGGACTAAGAGGGTTAATAAAATTACAGACGCCTCCAAAAGTTGCGAAGACCATTTTAAGGGTGAGGATGTGTTACGGTAACCTACACTAACTTCACTAGCACTAGCGTTCCCAGGAGTACTCCCAAAATAGACACACTCGAGGAGTATGCCATAAGTACACTCCTATTCAAATGAGATGCTTCACATCTCATTTGAACAGAAGTGTACTTGTGGCGTACTCCCCGGGTGGGTCTATCCCGCAAACGGTACGAGATATGTTTCAAGTAATGGAAAACATCGCTGGTCCAAAGTAAATATTTACTTAATATTTACTTAAACGTGGTCAGCTTCACGAAAGTTCACCAAACTATGAGTATATATATATATATATATATATATATATATATATATATATATATATATATATATATATATATATATATATATATATATATATATATATATATATATATATATATATTGACGAGCAAAACAAATGCGACATTTTAGGAAGCACTAAAGTGTTTTCGATGATTCCAAAAATGTCGCTTTTCATTTGCTCGTCAGTATATGTACGATGTTTTTAAACGAGGTTTCTAATCAGATTTGTCGTCTGGCGTCTCCATGCGGATGAACAGAACAACTGAGTCACTCACAAGGAAACAAAACTAGGAAAAACCTTCACTGGACGGTTAAATGGCGCTCTTTCTTTCACAAAATTTGACAAATTAAACCAGCGTGGGCCAAACTTCAAATCTGAGAACAAAGAAACGGAGGGCACTCGAACGCACACATGTACAACTTAAAAACAGTGTGCCTTCTGTTCACACAAGGATGTGGGGATCTAAAAACACAACTTTCAAACTAATGCCCAACAAAGACATGAAATGCGCGATACGCTAGACTGCAACGCAAATTACCCACATATAAAATGTCATCGTGCTCTGCTGGGATGGAAACATGATACGCATAAAAGGACTAGGCAGACAAGAAAAAAAGCAAGTACGCTAAACAAATCCAGCAATTTTACACCCTTCATAATTATTTCGTTTCTCAGCACGGCTCGATGCACGACTGACGCGGTCACAGATGAGTGACTTTCAATGGAAAAGGATCCATCCTGCAATTTCTTCTACCACCACCCCCTGCCACTCTGCAAAAAGTGTACATTCCCATGAGCCTTGGTTAGAGACTGTCCAGTCTCAATCCGCTTATACGCAGTCTGCCAAAGGCACAGATTCTCATATGCCCCTACATAGTACTAGTAGAAGAGACTCATAAGCAAGTAAAGGGATGGTAAGTTCCTGAATGGCCGGCTTGAGCCACATGCAAGAGGCAAAGATTCGCATGAGCCTCTGCGACTGCAGTCGTAGGGGCTCATGAGCATCTTTGCCTCTCGCTCCTAGATCGCCCCCACCTCCCCCCCCCCCCACCCCCTCCCCCCCCCCCCACACCCCCCATAGAGGCCTGACGATAGTGCTTTGACTAATGCAAATCCGCTGCGCCACCGCGTGCGCCCCACCGCCTCGGCGTACTAAGCTCAAGTCAGAATACAAGCGAGGAAACGAAAGGTACACAAAGCGACGAAGCACTGTGATTTCAGAAGAGTTTTCAACCCTCAAAGCAACCATCCGCCTAAAACCTCGAACTGAACAAACTCGTTAGATATTTTGCCACAAATCTATATTGACAACTTTGTCCTTCGATCAAAACTGATAGTTTAGTATCAAGGCGGCTTTTTGCACAGTCAAGCCGCATCATTCATAGCAGACGTTGAATTGTAGGGTTTTAGATGTGGCCGGAAATACGCCCCATGCTCATTTTTCATTGGTTTATGTAAATTAGCAAATCCAATGAAATTAAAACAAGAGTGCGTCTCTTACTGTCGACAATGATGAACTTGTGACCTGCACACAGCAGTCGCTTTAGGTAGTATTTCCCCCAGCCTGAACGCACACTGCTCAGTTGTCAATATCTAGTTTTCGAGTAATTCGCTTCGACTTTAGAGTAAACACGGCAGAAAACAATGGATGCGCTGCAGTGAATAGTGGCCTCTTTCTCGGCACTCTACTAAAGGGTTGAACGTTCAACACAAGATGTTGAGAAAGAGGTCCGGGATACTTCCGGCCACAGCTAGAATTTCGCGGGGGTGCTTCGTTTCCTCCCTCGTATTCTGACTTGAGCAATGTACGCGGTGGCCGCGTGCACGCGGTGGCACAGCAGATTTGAATAACTCGTCAGGCCCCTATGCCCCATCCCCCCTCCTATAATATGTATCACTGTCTCTCCAACAAAGGAGGGGGTGAGGGTATGAGCCAGTGGCTGACAATTTTCGTTTAGCGAGCAACTGTTAAGACACACCCTCCGTCTCTGGCGAGGCATTGAAGCAGAAATCATAGTTTAGCATGGGCGCTATCCCGGGTACCGACCGGTAAATTAACCCTTCAGAGGCTGTCTACAGTATCTACTGATGCAAACAAACGTAGACTTCCCCGGGGAACAGGATGACTAAAATGTGTAGTGATCTAGTCTGTGAGTTCAGACCTTAGGGCTTGGTGCATGGTAACAAAAAGTTACCAGTCTAGCACTGACACAAACACAGTTGTTTATTATTTATTATTATTATTATTATTATTATTATTATTATATACAGGTCAAGGGCACTCCATGAACAGTTAATCGTCCAGAACATTCCATCTGCAAAAGGCATAGATTCTGATGAGCCCCTGCGAACGCACGGGCTAATGGGAATCTATGTCTCTTCCCCACTAACCTCCGTCCCTGTTCCTAAGACGCAGGAAGGTGACGGGGACTTGCGACAATAATGGTAGGTGGGTAACGAGGCTTGTTATCAACACTAATGCGCATTACCTATGGTTAGATGATTACCGGCGTTATATACCTGTGTATACCTGCATGGCCTGGGATAGTCATTGCTGATTCCGTATAGGACAGGCACGAAAGGGGCAATGACCTAAGCCGATTATACACGGAAGGGAAGCTTTTCTCTATCTCTGAATGTCCCGCCCAACGCAGCAATTATTGTGTGTCTGTCAGACGCTATTAACGCTAAACTTCATTACAGAGGGAGGATGGAGTTTTTTTTTTGTTTGTTTTGTTTTGTTGGGTTTTTTTTTTTTTTTTTTTTTTTTTTTTTTGGGGGGGGGGGTTTGCCCACACGCCATAATTTAACCTATTTAACTCCGGGACCCTGCAGCAGGGGATGGATTGATCATGATAATTCAAGGGTAGTGCCAGATGTCATGATCAATCCATCTGGTACAACTGGTACATAGTCGTTAGACAGCGCCTCCAAAAGTTCCAAAATGCGAGGGTTCTTTAAGATGTCATACATAATATCAGCATATCAGCATGTTGTAAACAGATTTTAAACAGGTCTGAAATCCTCGAGATAGAAAATTAACCATGTACTGACGATTGTCGAATTCAAAGCTGCCAAGATCGTAAAGCAAACTACCAGGCCCTCGTTTTGTGTTGCAGGTAAATTACTTGATCCTATTGATTAGAACAAGAGCCACGACTTCTTCACTTTTAGGTCTCAGACTACAGTCAAATGAAAACGGATCGCCCCATTTTCAGAACAGTTTTCCAGTTTCACCCATCGGGTAGAGGCGTAACATTTAACGAGGAGTTTTCTTTTCAAGAGGCACAGATTTTCATGGGCCCCTGCGAATGCAGGGGCTCATGAAAATCTCTGCCTCTTGCAAAGAAACTTGCCATCTACTGTGGGCTGCGGTGTCTGTGTACCTGTTTGAAGTGAATCACCTATGCATATGTATACAACGGTTGGAGGTTTACTGTCCGCATTCATAAACATGCCTCCATTGGCCGGCACAAGAACAACAGTATGCTACGATCAGACACTCACCTACTTTTACGTCAGCGCAAGATGCATGTATGACCATCAAACTCCCAAAACTAGATGCCCTCCATTCTACAGAGTGGCTGCCATCTTGTTCTGGGAGTCGAAACCGGCTTTCCGCTGCATAGTAGAAATCGGTAGAAATCGTTGGCCTACATTCAATACATAATTCTGAGTAGACTGAAATCGTTCCTGATTGAGAAAAAAATATATTTGGTCATAATGTGTGCTGGAGCGGAGAGATCGACCATTAAAGTTCAAGGGTGGTGCCAGAATAGCTTGGCGCCTTCGTGGCGCCAGGTAATTCCGACAAAACCATTGAATTATCATGGTCAGTCTTTTTTTTTTTTTTTTTTTTTTTTGGGGGGGGGGAAGAGGTGGGGGTGGGGCGTTGAGGGGGGAGTAGTTTTGTTTGCTTTCTTGTGTGGTTTCACCCCTAAGCACCACTGATTTACCTCACTGCCGTGACCAAAACCTGAATCTGCAATAAATAATGCAACCATATGGCAGTTTGCTCTGCAGGGTCCGTGGGGAGATTACGTCATCGGAATCGTAGATTGTGGTAACTGGACTAATTAGCTCGCCCCGTCTAGAGCGCAGTTCCCCAGCCAGGACATCCACCTGCTAGGGACACAGTCTTCCATCATTTCCCTGCAGTCGCACAGGGTCATGAAACTGGTAATCTATGTCACTTGGTGGGTGAACTCGGTTCAAAACCTTCACTTAGACGAATGTCACGTCACGGACTGAATTTAAGATAAATTAAGACTGAATGAGATAACCACCTTTGTGACCGACTGACGTAAATCCGTGAAGAGATGAAAGAACAAAAAGGTCGAAAACTCAAGCGTGATGTTAACCCTTTGGCTGTATGTAGCGGTTTTTGTCGAGATGATTCCTAAAGGCATCATCGCGACAAGAACCGATACCGACACGCAAAGGGTTATCATCTCGTTAGTGATTTCGTCCAAATCTCATGGCTGATATCGTTAAAGTATCGCCTTCCACTTCATTCCTATTTTTCACATTATACCGACTTCAGGTCTAAACGCTGACTAAGCCCCTGGCAGACGGATATATCATCAGCTAAATAGAAATGCAAACATCTTAGAAAGAAAAGTGGGCTGTATTTCTTCTTCACTGTTTACAGCTTTTTATTATCCGAGCGGCCTACCGAAGATTTTTACCAAAAAAAAAAAAAAAAAACACAAAGCATATTCACCAGCTGATAACATTTAGCATTCTCAGTCAGTTTATAAAATAGAATGGGCCATGGGAAGTACGCGAAATAAAAACAGAAAGCGGAACTTTCTCTGAGCGTTTTGACCAAAGCGACTCCTACGCTGGGGCCCTTCCACCGTCAGTCGCTACGCCCCAGGATGTGAGCCACGCAACAAGACGTGTGGGCTGGAATTAAGCTGGAAGACTGGTCAGCACAGCCTTCAGCAAAAACTGACACATCGAGCAAGAGGCATAGACTTCACGCAATGCAGCACGCTATACGATACTTCGCAGCTATTGATGCGGGGTGCCTTGAATGAGCTCACGTGTTCACGAGAATCTCTACGTGTCTTGCTGGCAAGATGGGTTCCCTGTGAAGCAATAAGTTACATCTGTCTCTTCATGACTTGGTGTACACTAACCGTTCCTTACTTCATCGTTAAAACCGCGCGCGCGCGCGCGTGTGTGTGTGTGTGTGTGTGTGTGTGTGTGTGTGTGTGTGTGTGTGTGTGTGTGTGTGTGTGTGTGTGTGTGTGTGTGTGTGTGTGTGTTGCTCAGTTTTTACTATCTAACCGTGTGGCAGTAGAGGCCCCGGAACACTTGAACACGTTCACTGCCATTGACGATAATGTGATATATATAATATGTAGAGATTCTATATATATATATATATATATATATATATATATATATATATATATATATATATATATATATATATATATATATATATATATATATATATATATATGTATGTATATATACTTAAAATGTGAAGAAAGGATCCACATACACCACGTAGTTTAGGAGTATTCCCCTGAAGAAGACCTCGCTGAGAGGGCGAAAATTTGTGCAAAGAATAAAAGTGTAACTCCTCCTAAACTACGTGGTGTATGTGGATCCTTTCTTCACATTTTAAGTATTTCACTGCTGCTTGCATAAATATTTGGAGTGTGTGGTGCCAGTTTTCTTAGACTGGTTTTATTTATTCATATATATATATATATATATATATATATATATATTATATATATATATATATATATATATATATATATATATATATATATATATATGGATACACGGAATCAAAGGAGGACACAAAGAGCCATGGATCCTCATGGTCTCCTGCATCTGCCAGTGCTATGAGGATCTATACCTCTCTTGCATTCGCGGGTGCCGCATCGTGTGTTCTCAGTGGCAGTATTTGCGCTGTTATAGATTATCCCCTTCATAACTATTGTAAGCCAATGGCTTACATGTTCTCGATTTAGTAAGCGATTCACATTATTTTTGTTGTTGTTGTTGTTGTTGTTGTCGTTTATAACCGTTGGTGACGCTTTCTCAAGTTCACTAAATGCAATTCGCAAGACTTTGGCCAAAGCTTTTCGGTACTTTTAATTCTAGAACTATGGAAAGCAGTCTGGAGCGGTGATTGGCACCTTAGCAGACGAACTAAGGGAGCTAATTTTACCGGAAATAATGACAAGGGCAAATTTTCGAGCGGAGATCGAATTTCTCCTGATATCGGTAAGTAAAGCCCTTCACTTTCGAGACAGCTATTTTGATCTGCTAGAAACGAAACTCCCCGTTTGAATACAGATTCCCGAATGAATATTTTTAATGTTTTATAAACCGAACGATTCTGAATTGCAGTGATGTTATTTAATTACAATATCTGACACGGAATACGATTTATTATGCCTAATTATCAACATTGTAAAGAAGAATGCTTGCGAGCAACGGTCCACTATCCGCTTGTTATGAGTAATTCGGCTCGACTATGCTAGATCTAAGTAAATACCAGAATAGATCTAATTTTTCCCGACATGGTGTATGATCGGAACGTCTTACTAAATAGCTGGAAATACTTAGACGTTTTATTTGAGGCTCTATAAATTGAGAAACTAAGGGACTATTTTGTTTTGTGGAGTAGGCCTATCCAGTAGAAATGACCAACTACAGCCTTACGCGTGCCTACTAGAAGCAGTCAGTAGGAACCTGAATAACTAAATGTAAGTGTCCAGACATAGGGGCAAAGAAGGAAATAAAAATATAAAAACCCGGGAAAAGAAAGCTGGGTACTCGCTCCCCCACATTCCCTACCTGCTCCGCCGCTCACGCAGATTTTTTTCCACCAACTGACTTCGCCGATGCAACGTAATTTTTTTCTACGTCCACTAGCCAGCGACAGAGGACGAGGGTCTTCTACTTCGACAGAAGAGTTAGTGGCCGGGTCCCATCACAACTACACAACGATTTTTCTTCGGTCTTCATCTCCACCACAAACAACAGAGGGTCTTCTACTACGACAGAAGAGGTAGTGGTCTCGTCACAACGTAATAGCAGATTCGTCACGGCTATACGCGGCTGGTTACAAACATTCCTGGCATGTAAGATCGCCACACATTTTGTCGCTTACGATTTTGGTAACGCAGTCGTCGTCACGGTGGGATTCTGTTTTTCCGCTAGTATTTTGACAAACAGGACTTTCAGATTAACTCCCCTAAACAGATTATCTCCCTAGGTTGCTGACAATTAGCCAACCAGAATGCGTAAAGGTCAGCCAATCGATCCGTTAGGATAACCGAGAGAGAAATCTGACACGGGTATTTCCCAGCAAAGAAAGTAAGAAAAAGCTTATTTATTTGCCTATTATTTATTATAAACGTTAGAAAGTTACCGAGAACTTGCAAGTATTTTTCTAGAGTAATAACCGGAAAACGAAGAAGAAAAAGAAAATTATATGACTTGGTGATTTGAGGAGAAGAGAATTTTCTTCCTGACGAGACGAGAAATAAGATGTAATCATTACCAAGAAAAGAACCGTGTTTTTCTAAATTTACTCTGTCGTTTATCAGATAACAGTTTATTTCGTGAGATTGAATGGCGCGGTTACTAGTTGGTGCGTGAGTTTGTGTCTGCATGAGCAGGAATTGAAATTGCATACACACGCGAAGTTTTTATCCTGACAAAATAGTAATGGTTAGCCATCCTGACATGTGGATGTGATTCCTCTGCCACGTTAAAGAGCACGTCGCAGAAGTGTCGCATCCAGATCATCACATGGCGCACGCACAAAAACACCCGAACCACCTCCGCAGCTACAAGAAAGGTAAAGAGAGATAAAATAGAGAGAGCTGCAGAGGAGAGAGTGAGGAAGGAGCCACGGTGTTAGACTACTGACGATACCGCTCGGCGGGGAAAAAAAAAAAACCAACCGCGTAACTACTAGTCGAGGGGTTAACACCGACCTCAGCTCAACCTTCAACCTCAAGGAGCCAGCCAGAGCCACTCGTCCTCGTGAGCTTTGAAACTGAACTTGGATTTTTTTTTTTTTTTTTTTTTTTTATTCGAATGTGGCTCGGTCTGCTGTGGCAGTGAATGAGTGGAGTCGACTACTAGTCCTGTAATGTGACCAGGCGACCCCGAGGATTAACCCTTATCATTCGGAATACACCGGTTTGTGAAATAAGTTTGACTAAAATAGTTCAAGGGTAGTGCTAGGCGCCAAGCTATTCCGGCACCACCCTTGAACTAAAGCCATTGGTCTATATCATTATCTGTAAGGACTATACTGCTTGCATATATGGCAGTGTACAAATTTGAAGCTTTTAGCCTCAGTATGGTGTGGGTTAAATAAACCGGTAAGGGATTCACAGCTGCCGTTTCCTGTGTGTATTCTACCAGCTATCGCTACTACAAAGGAACCGTTCACGCGGGGTTGGTCAGCCACACCCACACAAACATCCTCCCACCACGCCAGAAAAGTGAACCTAAACCATCTGCAAGACGCATGTGTCCTCAAGAGTCCCTGCGGGTTGCAGGGCTCTTGAGGATCAATGCCTCTTGCCTGCAAGGGCTGATGTAGACCAGTGCCACTGTGTGAGCCAAATGTGTGTGATGTTGAGGTTCGAGGACTGGGACTAATTTGGCGTCAATTTACAATAGTCTAAATTCAGTACTAGTGGGAAATACTGTGTGATTATAAACAGTTGCCGTGGCACATGTCGATTAACTCCTTCGAGATGTGCCGCTTCCGGATACGCGGGTTATGCCGCGTATCCGGAGGCGGCACGTCTCGAATGAGTTAACCTAACCTTAGTCGACCTCTGCGCAACACTGACGCAGATAAACAAAGGATTTATCGCTGTTTGTCTCAGTGTGGGTTGACGTAACTTTCGGCAAACAAATTTGGGAAGTTGATGTGTTCATGTTCTGATGTATACCAGACCCACAAAACTAAAGATATTATTTTAAATCTAGGCCAACTGGATCCAGGACACAGTTTTCAATTGAATTAACCCGTTTAGTGCCAGCTGACGCCAGAAAGTCGTAGCTGTCCCAGAGACATGGCTTCAAAGTGGTGTCGGCAAGATGCATTGATCCTCATAAGCCCCCGCGACTGCGGGGGCTCATGAGGATCTATACCTCTTGAAATTGGATGGTGTTCAAATATCTCGGCACTGAAGGGGTTAACAGTGCCCATAGCCAATTGATCCACTTTTTACCTTGGCCAAGTTCTCAGCGCCATCCCTTTTCTGTTGAGAGTTCGAGTCTTCATCTTTTCCAGTAAGCAAACGACCCTCGAGCCGACAGTCGTGCGTGGGCACAGCAACAAGACTTTCTCAGGACGTGCCTGCACTGCTTGTGAAAAAAAAAACTAAACAGAATATTGAATGTATGTCGCCAGCCGGTCTAATACGCTAAATAAACCTAAGACCGTTTAGCAGCAAACATCCAATATCAAGAGCTACAGGCAGCGCAGACAGTAGGGAGAGTTTAAAAAAGGAAAATACAGGTGGATGGACCAAGGGTAGTCAGAAACACATGCCCCAGAATAGAGGGGGAAACCCACCCTGTGGGGAAATGAGCTTTCACGTTGTGTATCGATGTATACTAATGGTCAAAACTTAAGGGCCATCCCACTGTTTTGTGTCATTGTTTATCGTCGTAAGTACGCTAATAAAATACAATGTTCTTTGGATCCAAATGTGTTAAAAGTTGACCTTAGACAGTCCACTGTACAGGGAACAATTGACAACAATTCATCAATTTTCACAAACGTGTCAAATGCACGTGAAACATCGTCAGTTTTTGTGAAAAGCTGTGCGATATTGGCAGCGTACCAAAGGCAGGCAGGTGGAAAAACTCAGTAGAAGTCGTGATGCACGTGCTAAAGAGATCAGTCGTGAACACTGAGCACTTCTGTTTCGCTACAAATACCGGTACAGTTGGGACATAATTGTCACTTAACTAACCTTGCCACCACGACGAAGCCTAACGCCAGTAGATCAAGGCCGGGCGCTAGCATAGCTGCAGGATGGAATTTCCGGACGAGAAGTTGGGAGACGTCTTGGGGTGACCCATTTAGTGATCCAGAGGCTGCTGGCACGATTCCAAGAAACAGGAAGGGCAGAACGACGACCCTGCTCAGGACGCCCGCGCTGCACCAGCAGAAGGGAGAACAGATACCTCTGTGTGGCGGCTCTGCGCGACCGAACTGTCACGTCAACCACTCTGCAACGTCAACTGATGCAAGCTGCACACGTTAACCTCAGCAGAAGCACAGTCTGCCAACGTCTGCGCGAAATTGGCCTGGCTTCATGCAGAGTAGCAGTGAGAATACCCCTCACTCCAGCTCATCGCAAAGCCCGTGTTCCTAGTGTCCTCAACATGTGAGGTGGAACAGACTCCAGTGGACTTAGATTCTATTTACTGATGAGTCACGGTTCACTGTGTCCTTTAACGAAGGCAGGGTGAGGGTCTGGAGAAGCCAAGGCGAGTGATTCACGGGTGGACGCGTCCAAGAGGTGGATCGCTATGGAGGAGGCTCAGTCATGGTCTGGGAAGGCAGGACCACGTCATCCGAAACACCCTGACAGGACTGCGCTATCGGGACGAGATTGTGCAGCCCCTCATTCAGTCAGCTCTCCAAGCCATAGGCGACAATGCTGTTCTGCAGGACGACAACGCTCGACCTCATCGCGCCCGTGTGGTTGATGAGTACCTTGAGCAACGGGGCATCATGAGGATGGAGTGGCCAGCTCGTTCACCTGATCTGGCTCCCATCGAGCATCTCTGGGACGTGCTGGGGCAACGTGTAGTCAGCAACCACACCCCACCGTGGCGCAGTGGTTAAGGCGCGAGGTTCGAAAACGGGTTCCGGCGTCGGACTTTTCTCCTCTGGTAAGTGTCACCGTTAATTCGGGCGGACCGTCGGGGGTTCTTTCTCCGGGTACTCCGGTTCTTCCACCCCCCCCCCCCCCACACACACACACACACCCACCCACCCCACACTTTGGTACCGGTTTCAGGCCACTTTACAAATTTCAAATACAAGCGATCAAAAATCTCTGTAACTTCAGTAGCTGAACTGGCCCTTCGTCTGTCTTGTACTGTGTTTGTCTTAAATGGCGTAAATCCGTGTCTGTTACGTGAGTGTGCGTGTTGGGTTTCAGTTCGCGGCGCTTTGAGTCGATTCGCCCAAAAATTGAGAAAAAGCGCCTATATAATAACGGTATTATTATTATTATTTATTTACCTCAAGGCGTCCCCCAGCTGACTCGGTTCCTGCATCAAGAGTGGGAAGCGATCCCACAACATGTTCTCCGAACGCTGGTGAACTCCATGCGTCAACGCTGCATTGAATGCTTGGCTGCAAACGGTGGGTACATTCGCTACTGACTGGACTAGTCTTGTTGTGTGACTCTTTAAAAGAGGGGTGGGTGAACATTCTAACGTACTGCTGTTCTTACAATATGCTTGATTTACTCAAAACTTAAATGAAATTGTTACAGAATAAATTAACAAAGTACTGGCTCCAAGTATTGTTACATTATTTGTGTGGTGTTGTCGGTGCGTCTGCGATAAAAAGTGGCCCTTAAGTTTTGACCATTAGTATACATCATTCATTTCTTCCGTGAGCAGTGACTGGACCATTTGGTTACTACTGTACATTGATACATTTCCAGAAAAAGAAAAAGAAATCTCAGCTCTAGTCTGTGCCTGCGCGTTCAACAGCAACACTGATTCAGCCAGAGATTTCCAAGGTGAGTCGGGGGTCCCTTGAGGTCAATAGTATGTCTGCCAGGAAAATGTCAGAACTGGCGATTAGAACTTCTAATGACGACCTAAGCTGCCTGGCATTCTGATAACCTTCCGCGGTCCCAAAGTAGTCCATCATCCCCACTTACCACCTGCAAGCGGCATAGAGTCTCATAGGCCCCTGCAGCTTGCAGGGGCCTATGAGAATCTAAACATCTTTGCTGGCCCAGGCTGTCTGTCGTTGCAGATCGACTGAGCGGGTCATCAAGGTTTGAATGCGCGGTTGCGTTTGAGTTTGCCCCCAACATTTGTATAGGGTTTCCTAATCAGTTACCTTCAACATAAAGAAACACAGTCACACACTTAAACAACGACAGCTACCTCCGCCCA
The DNA here is from genome assembly GCA_036245525.1 of Semisulcospira habei. Taxonomy (NCBI): domain Eukaryota; kingdom Metazoa; phylum Mollusca; class Gastropoda; family Semisulcospiridae; genus Semisulcospira; species Semisulcospira habei. The sequence goes on from BTPG01000004.1 coordinate 181,388,989, forward strand.
AGGATGCAGCTGGACACGATCTCTGCACATCAGCAAGAGGCATCGTAGTAAGGAAAGGTCCTCGGGGCCCACGACGCCTCAGTAGGCCCGCAAACGTTTTGCTACTGGAGATTGAGTCTCATGCACCTCTGCAGGCTGCAGGGTTCATGAAAATCTACGCGCCTTCAGCAGTTCGGTTTAGAAGGGACATGTTAGAGGACTGATCATGCACAATTTTAGCAACCGAGAGAGGCACACAATCCTCATGGATCCCTTCAGGCTGCAGAGGGTCATTACAATCTACGCCTTCTGCATATATATGGAAGGGGGAGGGGTCTTGGTCAGAGACTGATCAGTTAGCTTCAACATAAACACACAGTGGATCCCCGGAGGCAGAAGACGGGGCTGCTTCCGTCCAGCATTATACAGATGCTGGTTTTATCTCAGTCTACAGGAAGTATTAGGTAACTATGTAGACTAGAGCAGGCCACGGTGCACACACAGTTCCTTTTTCATATGTCGGTCGTAGTGAAGACTGGAAATATGTCCAAAAAATTATTTAGCGCAAAGATTACCTCCTGTAACTTTTTATTTAACTCTTTCGAGACGTGCCGCATCCGGATTCGCGGCGTAAAACTGCGAATCTGGATGTGGCACGTCTCGAAAGAGTTAAATCATTGTGACTTCAACGTCACATATCCCCAGGAACAACATGGATACAAAGTCGTTTCAGCAAGAGGCAGTGATCCTCATCAGCCCCCGCAACTGCGGGGGCTCATGAGGATCTATTTCTCTAGTAGTTTGATTTCGTTTACCCGTTTTCCCGACATCTATACCTCTTGGAGTTGGATGATGCTCAATTTTCCCGACCGTGAGGAGGTGAACACTGTGATCGGCTAAACAAATAAAACACACCATTTTTTTTTTCTTTCTCTCTTTTATAAACACATTTCGTCAGTTTCATGATTTCCGACACCCAGGGGTAAATGTTTTCATCGAGACCATGCAAACAATCTCCCCTCAACTCTCCCCTGAGACCTAGGATTTAAGTTAACGGCCACCAAAAAAAACATGTTACTGTGGATGGCTGAACGAGTCTGTGTCCGTTCTGTTCCCATTTCTTTGTGTTGGAAATAACAGGCACACAGCTGGCAATTTAGTAGTGCATATTGTGCAATAATTGACTTAACTTAATAATGTAATAGTTCGTTTTATTTGTGTAATTCTGCCCTGCACATATAAATTAAATTAATGTCATATTGGTAATTTAGTAGTGGTTGTCGTGCAATAATATTTTTTAAATAGCTTAATAGTTCGTTTTTATTCGTGTGATTCTGCAATTGTCCACATTTTTACTAACATATGTGATAATGTATTGAGATATGTTTCTAACGTTGACCTACGCTGGGCTTGCAAAGACAAATATATCCTTTAATGGATAATAAAATTTCTTGTATCTTGAATCTTGAATCATTGCCGTCGGAAACTGAGAATTTACTTTTCGCTTCGTCGTGTCACGTGACGACTTGTACAAAATGCTGTCGTTATTTGGCACAAAAGTCATCATTGTCCATTCATTGAGAAAAGCGCGGTTTTCTTTGTTCTACCTCTCTTTTCTAAAAAATGGACATGATGTATTTTTGCCAAATAACGACAACGTGGATGTCTTAACTCATTCAACTCCGACACGCCACGGCAAGACACGAATCGAGCGTGATCAGAAGTGTAATACAGTCTTCAGGGGGCAACTTCAAAATTTCCGGATTTCTGTCCTGGAGCAGAATCTGTTAATCAATGTGCGACAGCATCTGAATGAAAACAAAAACAGATGAAAATGATTCACCACGACGATGCTGAAACTCATCCTTTGTAGAACACACAGCACTCATTCCCACTTCTTGAACCTGTTACAAAGTGCACAATGTGACAACTTTAATCTGGTGCGTACAGAACGGGTACAATAGGTGTGAAGAGCAAATTTACCGGGGACAATTTTGCTTCAGTCAACTGCGTGCGAAAAATCCTCATAGCGGATCCAACTCCTCACATCTGCAGGAAACGAAGATTTACATGAGCTCCTGTGAATGCAGGAGTTTATGTAAATCCATGTGTCTTGCAGCTGAAAACTCTAAGTTCTTGGTGAAGGAGATAGTTCAGCTTGTTCCTCAGACTGAGAAAGTTATTCCGGCTTTATGCTGAATACGGCTGTGAATAAGTGTAATGTCAACGTATGCATGAAAGTGAGCAAACACGTTATTTGCAATTCAGCTGCAGGGGCTGCATCCTGTGTCTCTTCTAGATTTACTCAGAAACTGCGTCAGGACAATCACCTTTTATGGTCCGAAGCTGGGCCTCGCTTGGTTCCCGTACACAGACGACAAACCTGTTGGTAATAGACGCCTTGTTTTTACTACCAGTGTAAACTTGGTACGATGGACAATAATTGGGTCCGGTCGACCTGCGCCTCTAAGCCAAAACAGCTCAAAGATAGGACCTGATCAGCTTGGCGCCTAAAGGCCGGCAAACTCGTTACGATGACGAATAAATGCGTAGGTTCCGGTCGACCTGGTGCCCCTAGGCCACAACAGCTCAAAGGTAGGGCCTGATTAGCTTGGCGCCTTTAGGCGCCAAGCTAAACAGGCCCTACCTTTGAGCTGTCCTTGACTACTTCTCTCATGCACTGTAACTTGGCTGTTGCAGTGAGAGGGATTGTTGGGTGTAGCGAATGAATCTGAAACGTATCCGTTTCAATCTAGCGTGAAGGAGTGTTGTAGTCAAAAACATTATTGTACATAGCAATATTTCGTAATAAACGAATATCTCAGCACACACACACACACAAACATGTGGGTAGACGGACGTAATGATGAAATCTGACACCTCTACGTCATCAGAACATGTGATTACGTCACAATCTGTAAAGTAATCCTCATTTTCCTTTCACAGAGGTGTACGTATCATTTTAAATAAGTAAACAGAAAACGCACTATGTGTTTGATCATGTAAAGGTGGTTCGATGTTGCATCATTTTAACTCTGAGAAAACGTTGCGGTCCTCACCATGAAGCTAAATTCCCAAGACTATTAATGACCTTATGGCATTCCCATGAAAAATGGTTTTTATAAGATGGACGTAGCATTATGTACGTAAGGCAATACAAGTATAACTCGACTGACTGTTTTAACCATTTAGCTGTCAGTAGCGCTTTAAGTTGTCGCGATGCGAATTCTGCAGGAATCATCGCGACAAAAAGCGCTACCGACAGCCGAAGGCCGGGTTAGAGCGAAAGTGTTAGACTGGTTTTGACAATGCTGGGCAGCAGATCAAGCTGCCAGCTTTTCATTTTTATTTTTTTTCCCGTGGCGACATACACACTGAAGAAGTAACGTAAAGAACCCCCCTCCATCAGCCATATAGTCCGGGCCTTGTCAGTCCAGGCCCACACTACGGTCTTTTCAACAATGTGCGTGACATTGACACGTGTCAAAGTAACAAGAGCCTAGTAGCGCTTTTCTAGTGTTAGTCTATTTGCCTGGGCTTGTCAGAGACAATTATGTCAGTCTGCCAGCGCGCTGCTTTGAAGTGCTGAGGTATGCTTGACAATCAGTTGCAGATCTGGTTGAAGTCATGACAACCTCCACCAGATGAAAACGAGTACCACTAGGCTGCAAGGAAGAGGTGTAGATTCTCATGAGCCCCTGCGACTGCAGTCGCAGGGGCTCATGAGAATCTGTACCTCTTGCAGAGGAACTGGGCTGGCTACGAAAGATAGTGCCAAAATCTGAATTTTTTTCCAAAGGACTTTGCATCTTCTTAACTGTCTGCGGACACTTATGTGAAGGATTGCACCAACAAAGTTAAAAAAATAAAATAAAATAAGATCCCCATGGGCAATTCGTTGAGTTCTACTACCCTTCTTCATAGTGTGATTTACGTCCACTTTCTTTGAGCGAACGACGTCCATGTGCATTGAGGCCACCAGGGGAAATGTGCAGGTAAGTTATGGCCACCTTGGGTCAACACTAGTCTACGACTTGGTATGCAGTACACGCAAACCATTAGCGCTGCCTAAGAAAACGGTCAAACGTTCAGGCAAACACCTTGTGTTTAGCTACGTTCCATACTACTCTATGTTTCTGTCAACTTTATACGTCTGCCTGCAAGAAACTTGGATTATCACGACCCTGTGAGCAGAGCCATAAATTTACATGGTAGGCCTACTCATCAAGCTCTTATTAGCAAGAGGCATAAATGTTCATGACCCTGAGTAGCAATGACTGGTCACTTCGATGGCACTCACCGATCATATCGTCAGTCAGTACCAAACAGAGATTTTCATGAGTTCATGCAGTATATATATATATAAACCCATCTTATTGACAACTCTTCTCTACTCATATAAAGGAAGTTGGACAGGTTCTAAAACCTGTCGCTTTGACAACAATCAACTTTTTTGGAGTGAAAATTTCTCCCTCGCATTCAGCATGTACCAGCTGCAACTGACTGTTCTGGTGTAGTTTTTGTGTGCTGGTCTGTGATCCTGGACTTTATGGCCCAAGGCCGTAAAGTCCAGGATCACAGACCAGCACACCATGTCGTGGGAATTATATTGTCAGGCAGAATGTCGACGGCTTTGGAGTTTTTGTACTGAGAGCTAGGTAAGTTAGTAAATAATATTTTTACTACGTATCAAATTAGCCTACGTGCGACCTTCAGCCAAGTATGTTGATAAATCGCTAAGGTAACTCCTCAGTCCTCGCCAGGGGACCCCCTAGCTAGGTGCATGGCAACGTTTATGTGCGTCAATTGGGCCGTGGAGGAGATTATTCGTGATTTAGTGCCCTTCCATGACCATCCATGCGTGCGAACATATGTAACACACACAATCCATAACGGGGTAGATGGTGTAAGCCTGGGTATTCTGCGCAAGTCAAAGGGCGGTGGTTAATCGTTGTTTTACAAGTTTACCTCTTATTCAGCGCCCAACGCTCAGACCGGAGGTGCGTGTGTGTGTGTGTGTGTGCCAGTGGGTGGGGAAGGGGGGGGGGAGAGGGAGGTGTGTGAGGAGGGGAGCAGAAGGGGGCAGGGGTACGGCTACTCATTAAGATCTTGTTTGGAAATCAAAAGCAGGTGCAAATAGCACCTGTTTGCACGAAAATAGTGCATTACAAGCTCTCGCTCATGAGGACTTATTATGCCTCTTGTTGGCGCTACTTTATCATTTTCATGTTCTCATCAGGTTCCTTTTCATCCTGATACACGATTGCTTGAAATAAATTTGACTTTGATAGTTCAAGGGTAGTGCCAGAATAGCTTGGCGCCTGAGGCGCCCAGCTATTCTGGCACCACCCTTGAACTGAAATGGCAAATCTATCTCCTAATATGTAATGTAGCCTCCATAGACAAGAAGCAAATTTATTTTTTTTTAAAAAAATCCACTGTTTTCGTCGACACACTTGCAATCTCGACCTACTTCTGGTTTCTTGAAATCTCCTTGGATTTCGTTCTTCGCGTTCCCTTCCTATTAAAACGCTCCAGAAATCAAATTTGCCTTCGTTCTCTAAACATCGAAAAAAGCTCAGGCCGAGGAACTTTTACAGAGATCCGCACCGCTGACTTAAAATCGATAACGTTCAGTTGAAATTTAGCTTCCAGTCCAGTGGCGCCCTCTCCGTAGGCATCTTCAAATAAGATCGAGTTTATGATGCTGTGTGGGAGACACCAGTCCGCATACCACGAAGCCCATTAACCCATTACATCCTTAGGCTGATTTTTTTTTAATCTGCTTCTTGTTTATGAAGGCTCTATTACGGATTAGGAGATAGAGTTACCATTTCAGTTCAAGCTATTCTGGCGCCACCCTTGAACTATCATAGTTCAATTTTTTTTCAAGCAATCGTGTAACAGGATGAAAAGGGTTAAAACGCAGGGAAAAGTTCCGGTGAGCCTGGGAACCTCATGAGGACATGAAAATGATGAAGTAGGGCCAGCCAGAGGCACAGATCCTCATGCGTTCCCGCAATGTGCGGGAACGCATGAGGATCTGTGCCTCTGGCTGACGACTGTCGTTTCCTAATGGATGATGTTCTGGCCTCAGACAGTCGCAGCCTTACCTGTCGGCACACTAATGACCAGCGATCTGTCTCACTAAGACAGTCATCAAGTCACACGCTTAACCCCCAGACGACTTCCCTTATTTTGAGGAGAGGACAGGTGATGGTAGACAGGGACTAATCCTTGCATCCATGAGACTCAAGAGTCTCGTGAATCCCGTGCAGCTAGCGGGGACACATGAGATCCCATGCCTCCTCACGACTGAAAACTGCACACTGAAGGACTGGACACAACTGAGGATGTTTCGAACAGAAGTTGGCGTCTAATTTGTCAGCTGTTGAAAACGCCGAGTGAAAGCTCTGTGAACCCTCCCACCTGAAGGTACGTCAGCAAGTATCCTAGTAAGCGAACTATTCCAGGGCACGGTCGTCGACCGCAGTGGGCCCGCCCAGGAATATTTTGCTTGTCAGGCCCAGGACTTATAAGCTAACAGGGAAATGACTGATGTAGTGATATGAAAACTAATGTACTTGTTTATAACCTGGAGCATTCGACATTCCATGCCCGCTTGTAATCAATAACTTTTCGTGAGTCACCTGACTATCAACACACTTACGTTAAACCGGAAGTGAGTTGACCGGAAGTTGCAGCTTTCGTGGCGTTACACTTTCATAGCGTGTTGGTCTGTGATTTTGAACATTGCGGCTCAAACCTCTGTCTACGCCATACTGGTACATCATCATCTTAACTTGACTGTGCCAAAGTTGCCATATTATTGGGTGTAAATAAAAGTAGTACATGCCAATTGATGATGATGATAAGTAATAATTTGTTGCGCCAAGAGGCAAATGTTTGTCACATGGGTAGACAATAAAAGTGAAAGACTAAATACAAACAAGGTTACACTAATATAAACAATAATAAATCCATTCTTACAATGCATAACACTGTATGCCCAACTGTCTCATAAAGGTATCATTACTGATAACATTAATACTAGGATCACCAACTGCCAACTACAGTAATCAACAACATAGACCTGGCTCAGTGTAGTAATATCCAATCATCTGTGCAATACACAGACATTGACTACACTGCTGACCATTTTCACCATCATTGTGATCATTCGCCTTAGCATTACTGACAATTACAACCGACTGCGTATGGCCACGGCTAGTTGCCACTCATTATATACAGTGAACGCATTCCATGTGTAAGATGTATAGATCCTCATGAGCGGCCCCGCACTTGGGGGGGGGGGGCTCATGAGGATCTATGCCTCTTGCTGAACTATTTGAGATCTTTGTGATTGTGATCTAGTTGTAACTCTGAGTAGCCTGATGTTATAACAGACGGACACTGGTGTAATCAATAATAACAATGCGTGGATTTAGAAGTAGAAAGTACAGTGTTTTTCGTCAGGTATGGGCCAGTAAACAAAGGTCTTTGGGCCTACGACGGCCGCAGTGGGCCCGCGCACGTCTGTGCGCGGGCCCACTGCGGCCGTCGTGGGCCCGAAGACATTTTGCTCCTGGGGAGCCAACAGTGAGTTATGCCGTAATAAATATGCCGATGACCAGCACGGTGGAGTGATTTGTGAGGACACTCACCTTTCTTGTAGTGTCTGGCGATTGAGCCCCGTCTTTCTCTACGCGTCCAAGGGCGGACTTTTGTCTGGGAGAAGTGGTAACATCCGTATTGACTCCAGCAGTGTTAGATCCATTCAGGGCGGCGGCATTGTTGCTTCCTGTAGGGGTGACAGAAGCACTATTGTGCCCGTCCGGAGACTTATCGACCTCAGCCGTCACAGGGGACTTTATGTCAGCACTGGCGGCAACACTTTTCTCCACTTTTTCCATGGTTTTCACCGTAGCATTATCATTCAACATACCAGTAGAGTCCTCATTTTCAAGGGCAGTGGAACCCGCGGCTTCATTCAGTCCTGTTGCCTCGGAATCATCCAGGGCGTCCACGGATTCTGACACGTCTGTAGCGAAGTCGTGGGTATCCACTCCAGAATCGGGTGTCTGAACCACAGACTCTGGTGCCTCGGGTGGTGGTCTTTGAGAATGGGAGTGTGAGATCCCTTCTGAATCGTCCCCGTGGCCCCCGTCCTCCCCCGAGTCGTGTCCCGTAATGTCCACACCAGAATCGTGAGTCGTGTCCGCTGTAGACTCGGCTTGCGACGCTGCTGCACAATCGTGTGCTTTCACTACTACAGTTTCGGGCGTGGTCTCCTGCCTGTGTTTGTGTTGATCGTGGCGGCTACTCTCCGTATCACCCATGTTTTACTTCCCCGCTACACTACCGGCCCGCGCCACGCTGACTCACAGCTGATAGGAACGGCCGTACTCACCTCGTCTCGGCACAGAAAACTTCACAGTTGCGGCGTAGCCTCAGCCGGTGAACTCAACTGAAATCCGATCAATGCCTTCTGCAATTCAGTCAGGCGTCGGCCATAAAAAATTTTAAAAAATTCAGTATTGATTTACTCCTCCAGTGCTGCTCTAAGAACTGAATGTCACAAAGCGGGCTTTGTATTCAGTGCCTCGGCCCACACTAATTGTATTGCCGCCTGAACGCTGTATGCATCATCACATGTCGTCTGCTGTAACAGTCGCTTCGATCACTGACACAATACCACTTCAGCTACGAACTAGCAAACACATAAACACAGGCGGTACAGCCGCATAAACTGAACGTGACTAGACACAAAGTCAGTAGTCGGTACTGTATGACTGACAAGGATCATAAAAGCGGTTGCGTGACAAGTTTACAGCCTCACGCCGGGTTCAAACAAGGAACCAAATAGCGATTTCTGACAGTACATGGCGTCAGTGGAAACAGAGTGTAGAATACTGCGGCCTGTCTCAGGGCATTACACAGCACTACTGACACGACACACGCCGGCTTGGCGCTCAGGATCCGAGCGTTGGCCGAGGGATTTGGAAGAGAAAACACACAAAGACCTTTCGCCAGGCCGTGGAATAATCCATCCGCTTTGCACTCCTACACAAGCTTTCTTTGTCGTATCCGCTGAAGACGTTTGTGTCACAGCCAGCGCAAGGCAGGCTCCATCATGATCGCTGTGAATGCAAGTGGCGACTGCAGTGAAGGGTGTCTGTATGCCGTCTGTTTTTTCCGCCGACACCTGAGTAGCGTTAGCTGGCAGCCACCTCTCCGCCGCAGCGCCGTACACCACGTGACTGGCCGCTCAGTTTAACGTTGCCCGCCTTTCGAAGGCCCCACGGCTGAACCGTAAGAACTGGAATGATCAGCGGCCCGGCACCAATACAGACCGTCTGTCTGTTCAATACAGCAACATATCAGTGGCTTTTACAAATACCGCTGAATTTGTTTCTTTAACCCTTTGTGGCCTTTTAGTCGCGATTACTGATTCCGACAGGCCTGATCCGCATCGATCGCGACTCTGACCTACCGGACAGGCAACGGGTTCAACACTTTTGGAATCATGATGATCGGAAGTGAAATTTGCCGTCTTATAAAATTTAGAGACAGGAAGCTGAATTATTGCCGGGTACAGAAAATTACTGAAAGAGAATTACGTCTGGAAAACCGTGCCGTGACCGTGGCACTGTCCGTACTGGTCACAGAGTGCGGCCGAACCGTCCTGAACTGCGGCCGATCCTCACTTGCAAAACTGAATCGGCGAGGACGAATTGAACTTGTTCATCATTTTGCAAGTGATGACCAGCAGTTTTCCCGGCTCCGGTTTCTCTGAATTTTAACCCATGCCCAAAGCCGGCCGCATTTCCCATATTTTGGAGGCGTCAATTCATGATTATGTACTAGTTGCAAGAGATGGATCGACCAGCTGTACTTACTTTACTTACGCCTGTCACCCCTACCCGGGTATAGGCCGTCGACGAGAGACCTCCAGCAACTCCTGTCCTGTGCTTCTCCTTCGATTCTACTCCAGGTGGTTCCCAGTCTCTTGATGTCTGCTTGGAGGTCTCGACGCCAGGAGTTTCTCGGCCTACCTCTTTTCCTCTTTCCCTGGCAATACCTGCCTAGTGATACTGGAAGCTGGCTTTCTCAGACTGTGACCGATCCATCCCCATCTTCTTCGCCCAATTTCATTCTCTGCTGTTATCTGCTCTGTTCTCTCCCAGAGTCTGACGTTGCTGATCTTCTCTGGCCAGTGGATTTTCAAAATTCTTCTAAGGCAACTGTTCATGAAGGTCTGTACTCTGTTGACTGTGGTTTTTGTCAATCTCCAAGTCTCTGCTCCATATAAGAGAACTGCTTTTACATTGGAGTTGAAAATCCGGACTTTGGTGTGTTGTGACAGCTCTCTGGAGCTCCACACTTTTTTCAACTGGAGAAAGGCTGCTCTGGCTTTACCGATTCGTGCTCTGACATCTGCATCAGTGCCGCCTTTTTTGTCTATGATGCTCCCGAGATAGGTGAAGGACTCCACCTCCTCCAACGGGGTGCCAGCAAGCAAGACTGGTTCTTCCCTGGTTGCGTTCAGCCTCATTGTCTTTGTTTTCTGTTTGTGAATGGTGAGGCCCACTTGGGACGAGATGTCAGCAAGCCTCGTGGTCTTGTCCTGCATTTGTTGATGAGTGTGGGACAGTAATGCCAAGTCGTCTGCAAAATCGAGGTCGTCAAGCTGTGTCCACAGTGTCCACTGTATTCCACTTCGTCTGTGCTCTGTGTTCATCTTCATGACCTAGTCTATGGCCAGTAGGAAGAGGAACGGAGACAGCAGACACCCCTGCCTGACACCGGTTCTGACCTGGAGCTCCCTGGTGAACTGCCCTTCGTGGATCACGCGACATGTCATGCCATCGTAGCTGCTCTTGATCAGGCGGACGAGCTTTGTGGGTACACCGTAGTGTCGTAGGAGTTTCCACAGAGTCTCTCGGTCCACACTGTCAAATGCTTTCTCATAATCCACAAAGTTGACGTACAGAGGGGAGCTCCACTCCAGAGACTGTTCCGCGATAATGCGGAGAGTGGCGATCTGGTCTGTACATGATCGGTTCTTCCTGAATCCAGCTTGCTGGTCTCTCAGCTGGGGGTCAACGGAGCTCTTCATTCTCTCCAGGATGATCCTGTTGAAGACCTTTCCTGGTACTGACAGCAAGGTGATTCCTCTGTAGTTGAAACACTTGCTGAGGTCGCTTTTCTTGGGAAGCTTGATTAGGTACCCCTCCTTCCAGTCAGCCGGCATCACCTCCTCTTCCCAGATCTTTCCAAACAGTGGGTACAGCATCTCCACTGTTGTCTCTAGGTCTGCTTTCAGAGACTCCGCTGGGATGCTATCTGGGCCTGCTGCTTTGCCGTTCTTCAAGAATGCCACTGCTCTTCTGATCTCTTCCCGGCTGGGTCTGTCACAGCTGATGGGTAGGTCGGTCTCTGCCAGCTGGATGTCTGGGGGGTCGGGTGGGCTAGGTCTGTTCAGTAACTCTTCAAAATACTCGGCCCATCTGTCGAGTTGGTCTGCTCTGTCTGCAATAGGCTTGCCTTCTTTGTCTTTTACTGGTCTTTCTGTATGGCCATACTTGCCTGACAATCTTCTGGTAATGTCGTAGAGCTGTTTCATGTTGCCGCTTCCTGCTGCCTTTTCTGCCTCTGCTGCCAGGCTGTCTGTGTAGGCCCTCTTGTCTGCCCTGATACTACTCTTCACCTCGCAGTTGGCTTCCGAGTATTCCCCCTGTGCCCTTACTTTGGCTGCTCTCGTGCGACTGTTGTTGACAACTGCTTTCTTCTGCTTCCTCACTTCTATCTTCTTCAAGGTCTGTGCCGACAGCCAGTCCTTGTGATGGTGTTTCCTGAACCCTACAGTGTCTTTGCAGGTTGAGTTCAGCGCCTCTCTAACTGCCTTCCACTGCTGCTCTGTGGTGACCGCCTCCTCTTCATTTACTAGCTCCTGTAGCGCTTGAAACCGGTTGGACAGCACCAATTTGAACTCTTCTCTAACTCCAGTTTCTCTCAGGAGGCCTACATTATAGCGCTGTCTTCTTGTTGTCTCTGTGCGGCTTTTCTTTAGCTTGTGCTTCATTCTTAAGGTAAGCAGATGATGGTCGGAGGCGACATCTGCTCCCCTCCTCACTCGAACATCTTGAAGGGATCTTCTAAATTTCTTGCTAATGCAGATATGGTCTATTTGGTTCTCTGTTGTATGGTCAGGTGAGACCCAAGTTGCTTTGTGTATTCTTCTGTGTGGGAAGATGCTGCCTCCAATGACAAGTCGATTTAGAGCACAAAAGTCTACAAACCTCTCCCCGTTCTCACTCATCTCCGAGCCTAGTCCCTGTCTCCCCATCACCTCTTCGTATCCGGTGTTGTCCTCCCCTATTTTGGCATTAAAATCGCCCATGACGATGGTGATGTCTCGCTCCGCACATTTGTCCAAGGCACTCTGGAGTCGGTCGTAGAACTCTTGTTTCTCTTCCTCGTCACTGTCATTAGTGGGCGCATAACACTGGATGACGTTCAGCTTGAGCTTTTTCTTGGTTCTAAAGGCTGCTGTGATAATTTTTGGCCCTAGAGGTTCCCAGCCCATCAGCGCTCTCTGTGCCACTGGTGACAGCATGAATGCTACACCTTCTGTATGGGGGGCATTCTCCTCTTCATGACCTGAATACAGAATCATCTCCCCACTTAACAGCCTTTTCTGACCAGACTGCGTCCATCTGGCTTCACTGATACCTAGCAGGGAAAGGTTGTACTTTTGCATTTCCGCTGCTATCTGGGCGGCCTTGCCGCTCTGGTACATGGTCTTGACGTTCCATGTGCCCATGGTTGTATCCCTGGATAGAGAGAGGCGGCTCGGTCCTGTGGCTTCCGAAGACTTCCGGCTTTCACCACAGGACGTCATAAGTCTTCTGGTAGAAGAACCTTCCTCCTCCAGGAATGGAATTACTGTTAGTCTTTTCGTCGGCGTTTTTGTAGCTATTTCCTTTTTTGCAGGGTGGGGAAGCTACCCCCACGCCCAACCCCCTTACTAGGAGGACCAGCGGTTTTCTGTCGGGGTCACCTTCCCTTAGACCATGTTGGTTCACGGCACCTTATTTCATTCGGTGCACCCCTCTCACGAGGGACCCCCTATCCACCACCCAGGGGACGCGCCTCAACGCCATATGGTCCCAGCGCGAGGATCGACCAGCTGTGGTGCTTCAGAATGTGATGGCATTACACGCGGTGATTATGTTCACTGCGGGTTATGCCGGTCACATTATGACGTATTCAAGGCAAATTATGATGCATTCACTGCAAGTGTCGTGACATTATAATATATTCACTGCATGTTACATCAGATTATGATGTATTCACTGCAGGTAACGTCAGATAATGATGTATTCACTACAGGTCACATCGCATTATGATGTATCGAGTGCAGGTGACATCACATTATGATATATTCACTGCAGGTGACATCACATTATGCTGTATTGATTGCAGGTGACATCACATTATGATGTATTCACTGCAGGTGACATCACATTATGATGTATTCACTGCAGATGACATCACATTATGATGTATTCACTGCAGGTGACATCACATTATGATGTATCGATTGCATGTGACGTCACATTATGATGTATTGAGTGCAGGTGACATCACATTATGATGCATTCACAGCATGTTACATCAGATTATGATGTATTCACTGCAGGTAACGTCAGATAATGATGTATTCACTGCAGGTGAAATCACATTATGATGCATTGAGTGCAGGTGAGATCACATTATGATGCATTGAGTGCAGGTGACGTCACATTATGATGTATTAACTGCAGGTGACATCACATTATGATGTATTGAGTGCAGGTGACATCACATTGTGACGTATTCACTGCAGGTGACATCACATTATGATGTATTCACTGCAAGTGACATCAAATTATGATATATTCACTGCAGGTGACATCACATTATGATGTATTTACAAAAGTTGACATCACATTATGACGTATTCACTGCAGGTGACATAACATTATGATGTATTCACTGCAGGTGACATCACATTATAATGCATTGATAACAGGTAACATCACATTATGACGTTATCACTGCAGGTGACATCACATTATGATGTATTCACCGCAGGTGACATCACATTATGACGTGTTGACTGCAGTTAACGTCACATTATGATGCATTGAATGCAGGTGACATCACATTATGATGTATTCATTGCAGGTGACGTCACATTATGATTTATTCACTGCAGGTGACATCACATTATGATGTATTGAGTGCAGATGACATCAACTAAAGACGTATTCACTGTAGGTGACATCAAATTATGACGTATTCACTGCTGGTGACATCACATTATGATGTATTCCATGCAGGTGACGTCAGATTATGATGTATTTACTGCAGGCGAGGTAAGATTGTGATATATATATTTACTGCAGGTGACATCACATTATGATGTACTTACTGCAGATGACGTCAAATTATAACGTATTGCACAGCTGCCTGCATCCAAGATAGTTCCCTAGTTTTTGCCAGGCCAAAAATCAGTGCTTTTCTTTATGATAGTAGTTAAAGTGAAAGATTCCGGCAAACCTCACAGAACTGGAACAAACAAAACAGCAAAATAACACTGCACACACTGACCTACGGACGCCTGACGGTTTCAGCGGTTCTGATCAAAGGTAACCACGCTCCAGGGTGAACTGAATTACGTCACCCTGGTCACAGTAAACCCTGAAGACCAGAAATTCAAAAGAAAACTGAAAAATAACTGAATCGTTTACATGTCACACTGGTCAGGCTGGCCGTGTTCAGTTTGTCAACCTTAGCCTCCTGCAAACAAAACTCCCTCGGGCCGACATCAATCGGTGGCCTGAGCCTGCACAGCCTGTGTCCAGGCTGCGGTCAATATCGGTGCATGAAACTGTTGCTCAATGGACTTAACACATTCTGTTCCAGGACCGAAATCCTCAAATTTTGAAAGTTGCCCCCTGAAGACTGCATTACACTTCTGGAAACAGATCGAGCGTGATAGTTCAAGGGTTGTGTCGGAATAGCTTGGCGCCCATGGACGCCAAGCGATTCTGGCACAACCCTTTAACTATCACGCTCGATCCATGTCTTGCCGTGACGTCTCGGAGTTGAATGAGTTAAAGCATAGCAGCATGGACAGTAGCGGGCGTGATTGTGGGAGAACTGTGTACATGGCAAATAAAGCCTTTCGATCGCTTACAGTTGCATTTAGAAACAGTAAGTCCGGTCGCTGTCGCTTTGCCTTGGCTGGCTGGCAACGATGCGGCGGCGACACAGACAACTGCCCTGCCGAAAAAAAAAAAAAACTAAACATCACCCAACTGCAAGAGGTATAGATCCTCATAAGCCCCCGCAATTGCGGGGGCTCATGATGATCTATGCCTCTTGCCCAGATCCATGTTCCGTCGACGGTGTTGTCTTTTTGCCGTCTTTGAATGATCACTGACAAAGTTCAGAAAGAAAATCTGCTGTACAGTGGCAGGGAAAGGGGGTTAAAACGTCGAGTGAGTTGTCCCGCTTCGTCAAAATGATCACACACGACCCAGAGAATGAAAAATCGAGTTGAAAAATCGATTGAGGCTAATAATGTGTGAAATAAATGACCAACAGCATTGAAAATGCGGAGACTCACGAGGACCTATGCCTCTTGCAGAGATCACTTTATATCTGTGTTCCTTGGACGGTTGTGGCTTTTGGTCGTTCAATGAACGAAGATTTCAGATACAAAATGTACCTCACTGGAAGGGGAGGCGTTAAAGTGATCCGATCCACGCGGGCTTTGACATTATTCGCACAGTCCAAGTGAGTCTAATGGGTAGACCATCGAAAACCGATGATGTCGTCATTGTGCATGACTTCTGTTTGTGGGTGCGGGTGTGGCTGGCCAAGCCAATCCTAGAGCCACACCTGCGAGGGCGATGGGGGCACTGGAACGTAGCTGTGGGGAGAGTCGACGCTGTCGTTCTGCGAGCTCTGGCACTGGTGATCCGTTCGCGCCGATTGTGTTCAAAGAGCTTGCAGGCTTTCCTGATGGCGGCACGCCAGCCAGATCTGTCTTGTGCTTGTGCTTCAATTTCCTTTACCGGGAAGACGCAGTGCTTGATGCTGTCTTTTATGCAGTCTTTGAAGCGTTTCTTTGGCCGTCCTTGCTTCCTGTGGCCTTTTGAGAGTGCACCATACAGGAGTTGGCGTAGTATGCGAGAATCATCCATGCGTGTGACATGACCTGTCCAGCGAAGTTGTGTCTTTAAGATCAAGGCTTCCAACACTCACTAAGCCAGCATTGTCCAGGACTCCCAGGTTTGTCACCTTGTCTTGCCATTTGATGCCCATGAGTGAGCGCAGGGATCTCATGTGGAAACGTTCAAGCTGCTTGAGCTGCTTTCTGTACATCGTCCATGACTCACAGCCGCAGGGGAGGCTGGGGAGGACTACTGCCTTGTAGACTTTGATCTTGGTGGAGACGTTGTGTTATTCAACACACGAGTGCGTAGACGACCCAGGGCTTGGCTGACTTTGCTGATGCGAGCTGCGATTTCCTTGTCGATAGTACCGTCAGAAGAGATGATGCTCCCCAAGTACCTGAACAGGTCGACAGTCTTCAGCTCGGTGCCTTCGATATACACTTTGGGTAGGGGGGGAGGGGGGGGGGGCTCTTGTGCCTGGGGCTGGTTGGTGCAGGACCTCGGTCTTGTTCAGACTGATGGTGAGGCCAAACAATCGAGAGGCTTCCGAGAACCTGTTGACGATGGTCTGGAGGTCAGACTCCGTGTGCGCCATCAGCGCACAGTCATCGGCAAACAGCGCCTTAAGGATCAGTCTCTCGATGGTCTTGGTCCTGGCGTTCAGTCGACGGAGGTCGAAGAGAGAGCCGTCTAGTCTGTACTTCAGGTACACTTCCTTCTCAAGGTCGCGTACTGCATGGGTCAGGACACACGTGAAGAACAGGTTGAACATCACGGAGGCAAGAACACAATCTTGTTTCACACCGTTGGAAATGTCGAAGGGTGCGGATGTGTCGCCTTTTGACTGGACAACTCCTACCATTCCATCATGGAAGAGGCGGATGATGTTGGTGAGCTTCCTGAGGCAGCCGAGCTTTGCGAGGATGACCCAAAGCGCTTCTCTGTTCACGGTGTCGAATGCTTTCGTCAGATCTATGAAGACAGCGTAGAGGTCCATGTGCTGCTCAATGCATTTCTCCTGGACCTGTCTCACAGAAGACCATGTCGACTGTGCTACGGCCGAGTCTGAAGCCACGCTGAGCCTCTGGGAGTGCTTCCTCAGATACAGAGCTGATCAGGCGGTTGAGAATGACTCTTTCGAGGATCTTGCCAGCAATGGACAAGAGTGAGATCCCTCGGTAATTGGCACAGTCTTTGCTGCCCTTGTTCTTGAACAGGGAGACGATTGTAGCATCTCTAAATTCCTGTGGCTTTTTCTCCTCTGCCCAGATGCATGTCAGAATGTTGAGGAAGGCGTCAAGGGTCTCAGGTCCAGCTGCTTTGAAGAGCTCTGCGGGGATGCCGTCCATGCCTGCATCCTTGCCGGAGCTAGTCTGGTTGATCGCTTTCTTGACCTCGTCCAGGGTAGGCGGAAGGTCAAGGTCATCCAGTGTTGGCTTCTTGGGAATCATGTCCAGGGCCGCGGGGTCGACAGTGGAAGGCAGGTTCAACAGATTTGAGAAGTGTTCTCAGCGCTCAGTGATGCTGCCTTTGTCCTTCAGCAAGGTGAAGCCGTCGGAAGAAAAGAGAGGGTTGTGTTGGGTCTGGCAGGGCCGTAGACAGCTTTCATAGCGCTGAAAAACTCTTTGGAGTTGTTGGATTCAGCAAAGTGTTCAAGTTCTTTTGCCTTGCTGTCCCACCAGGTGTTCTGCATGTTGCGGAGCTCTCTCTGCGCTTTTCTCTGGAGGTGTTTGAAGCGGTCTTTCTTGGACAAAGAGTTGATGTCGTTCTGCCACTCGATGAAGGCACTGCGCTTTTGCTCCAGGAGCTTGTTGATCTCTTCATTGTTCTCATCGAACCAATCCTGGTGTACCCTCTGCTTGGGTCGAAGCACGTCTTTGGCAGACTCCGTCACCATCCCCTTGAACTGGTTACACATTTCAGTTGGGTTGCCAGTCAACGGTCCATGGGCAGTTAGCAGGTCATCAATGTGGGACTGGAGGTTTTCCTTGACGTCCAGGAGCTTCAGCTTGGCCAGGTTGAATGAAGTTCGGGTGAGCTTCAGCCTCTTTATGTGTGCTGGTGCAATGTGCAGGTTGAGGACAGACCACACCAGCCGATGGTCGGTCCAGCACTCGGCTCCACTCATGGCTCTGGTGATTTTGACATCACGAGTATCCCACAATGACATAGTCTATGAGATGCCACTGCTTGGACCTTGGATGCATCCATGTTGTCTTGTACTTACTAGCCAGCCTGAAGAGGGTGTTGGTGATGGCGAGTCCATTCTCAGCGCACAATGTCAGCAGCAGCAGGCCATTCTGTTCACCTTGCCCAGTCCGTGTGGGCCTATCACTCCTTCCCAGCAGTCACATTCGCGCCCAACTCGAGCATTGAAGTCACCAAGCACGATGAGTTTGTCACTTGCAGGAGTGGACTTCAGGAGGGAGTCGAGGCTCTCATAGAAGCCTCCTTGTCCTCATCGGCGTTGGTGAGTGTCGGAGAATAGGCGCTGATGATAGTGACATGTCGGGTGTGGGAGATGGGGAAACGGAGCTTCATCTCTCGTTCGCCGATGCCAGTGGGAAGAGAAGGCAGCTGTCGGAGGAGCGTGGTGCGGATGGCGAAGCCAACTCCGTGTATCCTGTCCTCGTTCTCAGCTTTGCCCTTCCAGAAAAAGATGTACCCACCATCAGGTTCACAGATCGAGCCTTCGTCAGCAAATCTGGTTTCACTAAGAGCCGCAATGTTGATCTTATATCTCACCAGCTCCCTGGCTATGAGGGCTGTTCTTCTGTGCGGTCCCTGCGTCTGTTCTCTGTCCAGCAGGGTTCGTACGTTCCCACGTACCGAGAATAAGTTTCTTTCTTTGTTTTTCTTTTCGACCGCATACAAGGTTTAAACCGCCAGCCGCGGTAAGCTGACCGGTTTGGTGTAGGGCAGGCAATGTTTGGAACACCTTTTCTAGTTCCCTCCCCTACTAGGGTGAGCAGTGCTGTCCTGAAGAGAGCTGCTCAGTCGCCTGGGATGATGCCGAACTTCCCTGCTGCCCCTGGTACAGGGAAGAGCGACCACTGGTCCACAGGCCGCCTACGTGCAGGTTCGGAGCTACGACTCCCAGTAGTAACCTCTACCTGTGGGTTTGCCCGTTCCCCATCGCCGCATGGCTTCTGGAGGAGGCAGAAGAAAAAAGAAGATGAAGAAGCAGATTTGGTGAAGATGAAGATCCATGCACAAAACCTGCGCGTGAAGGAGATTTTGGTGGAGAAGCTGTTGTGCTGGAGCAACCCCACCCTCTCGGCCGCAGAAATCAGAGTCCAGTGGCACCATGAGACGTTACAACTGGTAACTTCCTTGGCTGCAGTAGATGGCCATGTCTTCTTCTGTGCTCTGACATGCCTATGCACTCCACAGTGCACTGCTGACCCGCCCTCTTGGCCGTTGAACCTTTGATTGAGTTTCCTCCGCCCAGTCGGCTGGTAACAGACTTTGCACGCTAGGACGAGCAAGTCCTGCCTCACCAAGGGCTTGAGACCCCCGGCCCGGGTTTCCCCTCACTTGGTTTAGCCAGCCAGTCGAAGCCGTTGCCCGTGGTGTGGCCACTACGCATGCTCAGCTACGTGGAGCCACAAGTGAGAGTTGAGTGTTAAAGTGGGGACCTATACTGGAGGACTACTCTCTAACCTTCGAGAGACGACTTGTCCCCCACCCCCACCCCCACCCCACCCACCCCCACCCCCCACCCCCCACACTCCCCCACCTCCATTATAGGTGAAACCCCGTCCTTGAATACTACAGACACCACAAAGGAGAAATAAAGCAGAAAAGTCTTTCATTTTTACGACATTCAGTCAAACTTTCAAGACATCAGTTAATTTGGCCCTTAACCCGCTCAGTCGGTGCCGAGCCAACTCTGTGAACACCACCCAACTGCAAGATGTATAGATCCGCATGAGCCCCCGCAGTTGCGGGGGCTCATGAGGATCTATGCCTCTTGCTGACCCCACTTTGAATCCATGTTCCTGGGATAACCAAGGATTTTTGGTGTTGAATGAACGAAGGTTGTAGAAACACAGTGTGCGTAAACCGGTACACTACGGGTTAAGATGTACTGACTTCCATAAACAAGGCGAAAATTTCAAACGTTGTTTCCCATACTAAAACATCTGAATTGTCATGAGTTAACGTGTGTGACATGTCACTGGGGGCTCAGACTTCCGTGCAATGTAAGATGTTAGTGCACAACTCAACATTTACGCCAGTGCGAATTTCATGCGGACGGAAACAACGTTTGAACTTGAATTCATTTCCGCTTTTATGGAAGTCAATATATATTATTATAAATATTTCATTGAGACATTTCTTCCTCCGCACACTGCGTGTCAATACTCGTGTTTCATAAAAGTTTCATGTCATCAGTAATGACGCACTAATATCACGAACTTGTGCACGTGCTTTTGTACCTATATATGTAAAAGTATTACGATAATTTAGAATTTGAAAGTGCATGCGTGTACATTCTGTATCTATTTTGACGCATTACATTCTCACACGTAAATTATGTTTTGTTACCTAGTTACCTGTTACCTGGGCATTCCCCTGAAGAAGCCCTCGCTGAGAGGGCGAAAATTTGAGCATACAATAAAAGTGTAACTCCTTCTAAACTACGTGGTGTTTGTGGATCCTTTCTTCACATTTTAAGTATATATATATATGTGTGTGTGTGTGTGTGTGTGTGTGTGTGTGTGTGTGTGTGTGTGTGTGTGTGTGTGTGTGTGTGTGTGTGTGTGTGTGTGTGTGTGTGTGTGTGTGTGTGTGTGTGTGTGTGTGTGTGTGTGTGTGTGTGTGTGTGTGTGTGTGTGTGTGTGTGTGTGTGTGTGTGTGTGTGTGTGTGTGTGTGTGTGTGTGTGTGTGGTGTGTGTGTGTGTGTGTGTGTGTGTGTGTGTGTGTGTGTGTGTGTGTGTGTGTGTGTGTGTGTGTGTGTGTGTGTGTGTGTGTGTGTGTGTGTGTGTGTGTGTGTGTGTGTGTGTGTGTGTGTGTGTGTGTGTGTGTGTGTGTGTGTGTGTGTGTGTGTGTGTGTGTGTGTGTGTGTGTGTGTGTGTGTGTGTGTGTGTGTGTGTGTGTGTGTGTGTGTGTGTGTGTGTGTGTGTGTGTGTGTGTGTGTGTGTGTGTGTGTGTGTGTGTGTGTGTGTGTGTGTGTGTGTGTGTGTGTGTGTGTGTGTGTGTGTGTGTGTGTGTGTGTGTGTGTGTGTGTGTGTGTGTGTGTGTGTGTGTGTGTGTGTGTGTGTGTGTGTGTGTGTGTGTGTGTGTGTGTGTGCGCCGTTCGTCTCGAATGCGTGCATACATGTTGAAGATTTTGCAGTTGCGATAATAATTATGGGAACGTATAGCCACGGTGTTGACTGAAATGTGAAATGCTGAAACAAGAGGGCATGCGACCTGTGTCAAAATGGGAAATGAATAATGCGAGGGTGGGTCTTAAAACAGATTAAAGAAACCACGACTCTGTGTGTATCAAAAGCTTCATTGAGACTTCAAAGGTTTTGCCCAGTCACTGTCAAAAAAAAGTGTGCACTCTCCGGCGCCCGCCGACATGCATCTGACAGCCATTGCACATAGACCAACATGACCTTTAAGATAAATGCTGACTTAACCCTTTCACTGGCGGAAAACCCCACCCGGGTCTGCCCTGGGGGACTTGGGTGGGGTTAGGTATTTTTTAGTTCCCAGGGTCACCCTGGTCAGCCCCACAGGGTGGGTTTTTCTCTCTATTCTGGGGCATGCGTTTCTGTCTACCCTTTGTCCATTCACCTGTATTTGCCTTTTTAAAACTCTCCCTACTGTCTGCACTGCCTGTAGCTCTTGATATTGGATGTGTGTTGCTGAATGGTCTTGGCTTTATTTAGGCCCCATGTTGTAGGTTTATTTAACGTGTTTGACCGACTGGCGACATAATTCAATTTTCTGTTTAGTTTTTTTTTTTTTTCACAAGCAGTGCAGGCACGTCCTGAGAAAGCCTTGTTGCTGTCGGGACGTTAAGCAATGTACAATCAATCACTGGCGGAAAAATGAGAACACCACCCAACTGCAAGAGACAAAGAACTTCACAGGAGCCCCCTCAAATGCGGGACTCGCGAGGTTGTTTACCTCTTGCTAGGACTCCAGTCGTGTCCGTCTTTTTTAGGTGGAATCGATAGTTTGCTAGATTTGTTCTGTTTTAAAACTGAAAACATTTGTGTGTGTGTGTGGTGTGTGGTGTGTGGTGTGTGGTGTGTTGTGTGTTGTGTGTTGTGTGTTGTGTGTTGTGTGTTGTGTGTTGTGTGTTGTGTGTTGTGTGTTGTGTGTTGTGTGTTGTGTGTTGTGTGTTGTGTGTGTGTGTCCAATGGCTAACCGGTTAATAAGAAAAAATATGCTCAGTTTGTACTAGATGGTTCGGAAACAAAACGAGTGCACCGCACAAATTTAGTGAGTGATTTACACGGCATGCACGAACGCACGCACACAGCACACAGCACACACACACACACACACACACACACACAGACACACACACACCGGCACAGACGCACGCACACACACACACACACACACACACACACACACACACACACAGAGAAGGCTGGCTAAATTTTATATACACGATAATCAACAAGAATATTGTCTTCCAGTCATCATGCCTAGCACACCGTGTTGATGAAGGCTGCATTATGAATTATTTTGTTGGCGGCAGGAGAGTTCTGACTGAAACCTAATCACTGGAGCGAGGGCTGAGATGGATGGTCCGTACCTTTTGCAAGAGAAATTCCCAGATAGACCCGCTCGGGTATACGTCACAAGTACACTCTTATTCAGATGAGATGCTAAGTGTTACGTGTTGAGTCGTAGTCGGTCGTAGTATGATATCACACCAGACGCACGCACGTAAGGTTCTTTTCAAATAAACTCTAATCAGCTGCAACCCGTCACACGTGGCTTAACTCTTTCTACCCCAACACCGAAATCCCCAAATTTTGCCGTTGTCCTCTGACGACTGCAGTGCAGTGCAGGACACAGATCAACCATGATAGTTCAAGGGTGATGCCAGAATAGCTTGGCGCCCATAGGCGCCAAGCTATTCTGGCATCACCCTTGAACTATCATGGTCGATCCTTATCTTGCTGTGGTGTGTCTGGGGTAGAATGAGTTAAGGTTGTAGACAATACTGGAGTAACAGTTCCAACAATACTTTATTTCAGCGATGCGATCTCCACACAATGCATTCCCAAATGCACCAACACTGATACAATGTCTCTTCTGCAAATGTCAACACTGCCGACACAAATGCGTTTCTCTTACATCGTACACCACCATTACGCTGCGTCTCTCACAATGTACACCCTATACGGGCCACGTACCTACGATAAACTGTGTGTCCCTACAACTGACAATGCATGACAATGTACACACGTGCTGCCTAGCACCATCTTTTATAGTCAAACAACTTTCCAGAATAATCCAAGGAATTCACATAACGCAACCAATCAGAATGGAACACGAAACTGAAACTCATAAATATTAATGTTAAAAAAAAACTTTCTAGAATAACTACAATAGTCTACAAAAATTCGACTGCTAATTTCAGCCCCAAATCCTAATGTATAATGACGTCACACAAAAGTATGGCAGACCGTTCACGACTTTTAATAAAACTGACTGGCTGCTAAATTCACGCGCACAAAAAAAATAAATATAACTAAGAATAGAGCGTCTCTACTAAAATGTTACTCACATTTTGACGTCACATGTACGAGGTCACTAGACAGCGCGACCTTGCTCGAACGTTCTGGTTTATTCTCAGCGAATCTACGCATAACAAAAATCGACCGCTCTTCTCCATACGACTTTACTAGAAGCTTCCGGACTAAACTTAGCGTATCATAACAAAGCCAATTCCGCTATCTGCGCGAACGATAGAAAATCTTACTAAAAAGGTACGTGATAGGTAACCATGATAGCTCAAATAAATATCGGATCGTTTTCTACGATTAACACATGCATGCTCTCACAGAACAACACAACCACAATCGTAACACTAAGCATCTCATTTGAATAGAAGTGCACTTGTGGCGTACCCCCCGACTGGAGGGTGTCTGTCGAGAATGGCGAGTACATGTACTCCTCTGCATTACTAATTCCCAAAATTTGGAGTTGTCCTCTGTAGACTGCATTACAGCGCAGGACAGAAATCGACCATTATTGTTCAAGGGCAGCGCTAGACATGAGAAGTATTATTTTTTGGCACCACCTTTGAACTATCGTGATCGATCTACATCACTATCAGTCTTGTCACTGCTGTAGGCCAGGGCTGAGTGTCCTAACTGACAGCAGACGAGTCACAGCCGGCAAAATTCGCTCTGGACTGAGTGGGCGTTGTATATGTCCTTTCACTGCTAGTGGTCGCAGACTGTGGCTCTGAAAACCTTGTCCATTTAAACAGTAACAAAGATTCCCACCCGTCCAAGGAACATGGATATAAAGTGCTCTCAGAAAGAGGCATAGATCCTCATGAGCCCCCGCAGTCGCGGGGGATCATGAGGATCTATGCCTCTTGCAGATGAATCGTGTCGAGTGTTTTTTAAATTTATTTATTTCATCAGGCTCGATCGATGGCACGGATCCTTATCACGGATCATCGCGTTTCACAGCGATAATGATTCTTTATTCTTTCCAGTTCACTGACGATGCCTTTAATGTGTCTAAACTGAAGCCGCAGAAGATAGAGACAATATTTATCAACTCAGTCAGTGACTGGCTCAGCTTTCGCAGACTCTGCCAGCGTGATGACTCATCAGAGATGTGAAATGCCAGCGCCATCGCAGCAGCAGACGTCGATTCAGTCGGAGTTCTCGCGTGACTGAATACGGACAGAGGGACTCATTACCATCTGTACGTCTTGCAGTTTCATTAGAAGTTGCTCAACAGTGGCTCATGAGAATCTATGCTTCGAGTGGTTGCGGTTTGGAAGGACTGAGTGTGACATTAAAGCCTTCCCTGCCACTCTACGTACATTTTGTTTCTCAGTGACAGTCTGTGTTCACCGCCCGGAAGGACTAAAAGCCCGGCACAACTGTCTAAAGATCGTGGACACAAACCGGTCTCAGCAAGAGGCATAGATCCTCATGAGCCCCCGCAGTCGCGGGGGCTCATGAGGATCTACGTCTCTTGCAGCTGGATCGTGTTCACTTTCAGTTTTCTCGGCAGTGAAGGGATAATTAAACACTACATACAGGCACCAGTGGGCTGAACTCCGTCAGTCATGCCCTGAGCAAGCTGAATTGCACATAATCAATGAATGCTCAGATCTTGCTAAAAATATTCGAATCTCTCAGAAAACTTAAGATTTTGTCCGGATGAACGTCACGGAACAAAACCTTCGAGGAGTCTGCTGTCAAGTGCTTATATCTCGTGCCAATTATATCGGCACATGACAGCAAAAAGTGTTTAACAGAAAACTGCTCGTCACAGGCATAATCCGAATACGCAACGGAAACCTATAGGTTTTTCGATTTTGACCAGTTACACTGACATGAAAGTAAACATAGGCTGGTGTAGTAAAATGTACGTGTATAATTGTGCAGTAGTTTATTTATTCTAGTCATTGCAAAACAAGACAAATTCTTGTTTTACAATGACTCGCAGAAAGAAATATTGTACATTGATTGACATCGTGAAATCGCATTTTCTCTACTCCAGCCTGTGACGATGAGTGTATGACGCATCATTATCCTCTCATAGAATTATCGGGAAATTAGGGGGACTGAACCCCTGGTTGATGCTGAGCGCTGCAGGAAGCCTGTGACATAATGCCATACAGCACGCCATAATGAGGGTAAATCGCTTTTCACGGATTACAAATATCTCTCTCTCTCTCTCTCTCTCTCTCTCTCTCTCTCTCTCTCTCTCTCTCTCTCTCTCTCTCTCTCTCTCTCTCTCCAGGCTCTCTCTCACTCACTCTCGCGCGCGCGCGCCGACGATCCAAATTTACACGGGACCGAGAAGAACTTTGTCGTCTGCTGCCCGGTGTTTTTTATATTATATCATACTGAGGCTAAAAGTTTCAAATTTGTACACTGCCATGTGCAAGCTACATTAACTGGATATACTTACAGATAGGGATATAGACCAGTGGCTTTAGTTCAAGGGTGATGCCACAATAGCTTGGGGCCTAGAGGCGCCAAGCTATTCTGACACTACCCTTGAACTATTTTAGTCAAACTCACAATTTCACAAACTGGTGTATTTCAAATGATAAGGGATAATGATCTCAGACAAAGTACATCACGTGGTACATGTATACAAGCAGATAATTTACGTGAACCTTTAGCAGTATTGTTTAGAAATAACAGCATTCACGCTATTCGAAATATAGCATGTGTGCCTAGTCTACAAAACATTTTGCTGGTGTTAAAGTACATGTACTCTAAAACATGCAGACACTGTTATCTTTATACTTCTTGGAGTGCGTAGTAATAATGTCAAATATGTATTTGTTATGTTGTGTACAGCCTGGCCGGAAGCCTCACGATAAATTGTTTCTGAGTCCTGTGTTAGGGCTCGCACACACGGCACACACACACACACACACACACACACACACACACACACACACACACACACACACACACACACACACACACACACACACACACAGACACACACACACACCGCACACACACACACACACACTGACACGCACACAGACGTGCGCGCGCGTTGGTTACACATGTGGCTGTGTTTGCATGTAAAACCCAGACCACAAATGGTGACTGCCAAGCGTGTAAAACGCATATTAGAACACAACGGAGAAAGAAACATGCTTAGAAAAGACAGTTACAACATAATTTATAAATAATTCGCTGACAAGATAAGTAGCGACTGAATTCTATACTTGTTGGTTTGTCTATTTTGAAACTGAAGAGGTATTCATCCGAAATATCAATAAATCGTGTTCTAACTGTCTTTTCTAAGCGTGTTTCTTTCTCCGTTGGGTTCTTCTTTCCAGTGTTTGCGTGTGCGTTAGTTTCAAACAGATCCCTCATTTCGGGACGTTGGTACTGAACAGGGCAATCAGTTGTCCACAGCCTGACGTTACTGACGAGTTTTCAGTCACTGAACCCATGACTCTAGTCCCGCCTCACAAGTACACTGACGAGCAAAAGAAATGCGACATCATTGGAGTCATCCGATGATTCCAATGATGTTGCATTTCGTTTGCTCGTCAGTATACTAACTAGAAACTTTTGAAAACATGTTGCTGCTACAGCGCCGGATCAAGCAGTTTTCTAAGGGGGTGCTCAGCTTTTATTTCTTCTATTGCCAGGGTCTAGTATATATCAAAACACCACACCCCGGCGAAACTGTTCTTCTGACGTTTTTCAAAGTTTCTAACTGGTGTTACGTACGGCACGGAAACACAAATGTTACAACTCAATTTTAAACACACTTATTTATAGTTTGATGCCAGCCGAGGGGGGGGGGGGGGCTGTAGTAGTACCAAAGCACACACCCCCCACCCTGGATCCGGCCCTGTGCTAGTCAGTCTGAAACGATCAGTTTCAACGTGTTCAATAATTTCATTACACGTAGAGTCAAAACAATATCACGTGTATGTATCAACCATCCAAAACTGCAATCCTGTCCATCCACACAATTCATTTATTTAGCACGGTAACCCCTTGTCAGCTACTGACAATACCTCGCGGCGGGAAAGATGCGCCGCGCGATATTGTCAGTAGCTGTCAAGTCGGAGACAGCTTGCGTATATATATATTGTCAACAACACCCAAAAAACACAAAAAGAAAAAAAAAAACTTTGAGCTTGCACAGTTTCAATGAGCGGGGATTTTGACACAGTAAGCATGACACCGCCTACTCATCTACAGTTTGTTTAACTCCTTCTACCCAAAGACCGAAATCCCCAAATTTTGCCGTTGTCCTCTGAAGACCGCATTGCAGTGCAGGACACAGATCGACCATGATAGTTCAAATGAGATGCCAGAATAGCTTGGCGCCCATAGGCGCCAAGCTATTCTGGCATCACCCTTGAACTATCATGGTCGATCCTTATCTTGCTGTGGTGTGTCTCGGGTAGAATGAGTTAATTTGAGTCAACGTCTTCACTGCCAGAACAGACGTTTCTTAGCTCCTCAAAATATAAACACAATCCGGCCGCAGGAGACATCTATAAATCCTTGTGGGCCCCCGCAGGTGCTAGGGTTCGTGAAGATCTATATAACTCTTGAAGCGGTTGGATGTTTTATTTTCCTCAGCAGTGAAGGGGTTAAACATTCAAACTCGTCGAAGATCAGCATCCCGTTAATATTTCAAACGTTAGAACCCAGCAAAGAGCAGTATGAAAATAGCACTTAACCTCTCCCCTGTCACTAGACGCAATATTTTGTCTCTGAAATCTATGTTCATTCAACGACCAAAAGCCGCGCCACTCCAAAGAACATCGATACAAATTGGTCTCAGCAAGAGGTATAGATCCTCATGAGCCCCCGCAGTCGCGGGGGCTCATGAGGATCTATACCTCTTGCAGTTGGATCGTGTTCATTTTTTTCTGGGCAGCGAATGGGTTACACCCTCCAAATCGACCAGTGTAGCACAGCGATGTAACCAGATATCCTCGTATTAATTTGTCTCCTAAAATGGGATGGCAAAAGGCGTAAAATCACGTAGCTTGACGCAGGATGCTGCCGAACACCTGTGACAGGATATGTGTTATTGTGCTTTGTCTTTCGCTGTCGTCTGCTGGAGATGGATTGACGGTGAAAGCTCTAAGGTAGTGTCGGATTAGCACGGCGCCTGGACCCCAACCTTCAGCTGTAGTGATCAAGCACCAGTCTATTCTGGAATAGCACTTCAGCTATCGTGGTCAAACGCCAAGCTCAGCAGGAACGACGCTTGAGCTATCATGGTCAAACACCAATCTAATCATGCACGACACTTGGGCTCTCGGTTCTGCGTTGTCAGTATCGTTAACCCTTTCACTGCAAGTGGACGCAGATTGTGTTTCTGAAATCATAAATTCAACACGTAAAGGCCCACTACAGCCGTAACTGTTCAGTGATACACTTATGTTACAGATGGTTACGAAACGCTACACACAGGTCTAGTTATGGTTCATTTAGACACAGGACAATCCAGTTCAGCACACGTCGACTTTTATCAAGTAACGAGACAATAACTTCACTCCGTTCTAGAAATACAACGGTATCAGTACGAGAAACAGCTAATAATAGATTGACACGCTAAAGGCTGCGCAGAATAAAATTAATAAGCGCGATTACGCGTGTGCTTTTGCTGCTTGTCCAAACTGCTGTTAATTTTCATTTCAGGTGTGTCGATAAGGCACAACAAACACAAATGGTGCTAAATGTGTCTTGAGATTTATGCGTAATGGTACTTTCGTTCCAGGAATATGCATACAAATTGGTGCCAGCAAGAGACGTAGATCCTCATGAGCCCCCGCAACTGCGGGGGCTCATGAGGGTCTATGTCTCTTACAGTTGGGCCATGTTCACCTTTTATCTCGTCAAAAAAGAGGTTGGTCAATCCTGTTGTTCAGTGATGACTCCCCCGCACTGGGTTATTCTGGCGCTTGGAGTGAAAGGGATAAGGTCCAACATAATATACAATTGACCTGTGGGCGCCTACGCAAAGCTTGTGGCAGTGGGCACCAGCTGAGGGTGACAGGGCCTATCGACATATTTCCCAATATTATACGGCAAGACACTTCTTCTGTTTTCACAGAGTATCGACCAAAATCTCGTCTTTGTGGCAACTTGTCTTTCGAAATCACCTTAGGTGGTGGAGAAAAGACGTTAAAGCATTCAAGGAGCCCCGCATCAATAGCTGCGGAAGTGTCGGATAGCGTTGCCGCCGGCAACGCTATACGACACTTTAGCAGCTATTGATGCGGAGCTCCTTGGATGAGTTAGCCCTAAACGGGTTTCGTCTTTTTAAAAGAACGGCAAGTCGCTGTCTAATGATATGTTACTACATCATTTGAAAGTAGTCTGAATTTTAGAAGTCGATAAAAGCGTTGAACAAAGACTCATTCCTACAGAAATCAACATAAACACATGGAGGAAACCCGGAACTACATGACTCACAACATTGTGCAAGGAGACTTGAGGATCTGTGTCTTTTGCTGGCTCTATTTGCGCCAACTATGTTGTACAGTGGGCGGGCGGAGAAAACAGGACGTTGTTCATGCAAAATTCACAGAAAAATGAAAAGGAAACTTAGACAGCCGTGAAACTTTGACTTCCTGCTTGGAACTTTATTAACTCTATTACGAGTTAGGCTTTGCCAGTGGTGTTTGTCGTCTCGAGGGCCGGGCCGGTCATTGGGGTCAATGTCGGAGGTAAGAGTCGAGGGCTTTAGCCCTCGACTCTGATCGAACCCGAAATGGAACAAGAACCACTGGCAAAGCCTAAGACTGATGCAACGAATTTGTCTTCAACTGTAAAAAGCGTGAAGTATTCCCTTGAAAGAACCCCAATTGTGACGTAGAGAATGATTCAGGGGACGCAAATCGCCATACTTCCGACTGTTGGTCAACAACTCCGTGCAAACTGCATTCACCTGGAATTTCTTTCTAAGGTATTTTCCAATTTAACACATTTTCAGTTATTTTTGTATGAATTGGTACCATAGGCCGAAGAAAACGCGTGCATCAAGTTATTTCGTTGCATAACCCTCTGTTTTCATTTATCTAGCTTTTTAAGTTCCTTCTATTTATAGAAGGGACTTTTTAGGACGGGTCGCGGTGGGGCGAATTTAATAGCATGTCCATGATGTCAAAGACGGGCAGGCTAAACCTCTCACAATTGCAGGAACAAGATAAAAATTATGTCTAGTTACGCTAACATCGCTGTTGAACGTACATCAGTTTGGCGCGTTGCGCCGTATGTGCGTATGTATGAATGTGCGTATGTGTGTGCGCATGTATATAAACAAGAGAATCTCCGATATTTCTGTACACACAAGCTTGAAACTTGGCGAAATACTTTCTTAAGTGGGTGGCTAAGAGAGCCTCCGAGCATGTTGTAATTGAATGTCTCATTGAAGACATAAACAACCGTTTATAGGAAGTCGGTTGGCCCAGATTAGAGACCGTAAATTTTTTGCCATATTTACTTGAACCTTTGCATATAGCTAGTTTGGAGAAAGAATTTGGATGAATTTGTTAGCCAGCTTTGTATCCTTTCAACTTCTTTAGTAAAAATTAATTCTTTTCAGAAAAGAATTAAAACACTTAAAAACCTTTACTTCTAGAGAAAGTCAGACAGTGGCGGTGACGTAAAAGAGGCAACTCCGTCGCCACGCAGACACTGACATAATACTCTAAATATGACGTCATTCTCTCTATATATAAAATTACGTGAAAACTAAAATTTACGTCATGACAAATGACGTTTGACAAATCAATGGCGCGTATGTCCTGCGCCCCTTATAGAACTCACCACTCACGCATTGGCAGATCTGCGAGACTTTTTCAATAGGAGATAATTCAACATCAGAATCAGGTCAAAGAAGGGACTTTGTGGGTTATGGTTCATCCCATATTGTTGTTTTTTCGCCGTTTCGACTACGGCCTTTACGTACAGCCTACATTGGATCATGAATGTGTCTGTCGATGACATTACCTAACTCATTTATCCAATTATTTTTTTGTATAGGCCTACAATTGGTACGAACGGTATCACAAAATATTATCACCTACATACAGTTTTTATTGTGGCGTAACCCCCTAAAACGTTTATTTATTAGCATTGTTTTGCTTAGAGGTTTGACTGAATGAAGATTAGGACAGGTTTGTACGGAGAAATGTGATTGACCAGTGACGTATAGTGGGGGGAAAAAACGTTTTGCTTAGTGAGTAACGTTGTCATCGTAGCATGATAAGGAGGTTCCCGCTGCCTTTAAAAACGGGTGACCAGGGGAAAAAGGTGTGTAGAGATAGGCCAATGAGAAAAAGTGTAAAGAGTCCGAAAAAGACAAAGACATTTAGCGTGTTCACTATCTGTTTGGACGCAGACTGCGTTATGAAATCTTTGTTAATTCAACGGTTAACCCTTTTAACCCCGGGACGCTCCACCTGGAGATGGATTGATCATGATAATTCAAGGGTAGTGCCCTTCAAGCTCCAAGCTCATCTGGCACTACCCTTGAATTATCATGATCAATCCATCTCCTACAATTGGTACATTGTTAGGCAACACCTCCAAAATTTGAGAAATGGGACCTTGGGGCTAAAAGGGTTCAGGAGTCCCAGGACTGAGTCCAACGAACACGGATACAAAGTGGTTCCAGCAAGAGGTATAGGTCCTCACGAGCCCCTGCAACTGCGGGGGCTCATGAGGATCTATGTCTCTTGCAGCTGGATCATGTTCATTTTTGCTCGGTAGTGAAGGTTTTGGCACATTTCAATCCTTTGCACATATCAGCCGGAGATGGATCGGTCATTTGCTGATCTGCAACGTGAACTACCTTTGAACTATCATGGTCGATATAACTCGGTCCCACAGTCGGTACAGGTTCGCCTTTAAATGTTACGCGAGTGGGTGAATAACATGATTTAGCTGTCTTTAGCCCAAGCTACAGTATTCACATATTTAGTAATATCTTCCCGCGCTTTAAAGTGGTTGTTTTAGACTTTTGCGGCGACCATTACGGAGCGAAGTAGCTGAACATGTATATGTATTTCCTGTTTTAATCAGACTTAGGTTTGTGATACTACATGATTATTATTCGTGCTACTTCGAAAGAATGATGCTAACATTGCATCGTGACGCGTCGAAATTGAAGATAAAATATGATGCTGTTTTGCTGACCTTAAACTCAAAATCATGAATCCGGCCAAGATTAAAGTTGTCTCATTCTTTTCTTCATAAATGTCTGACTTTGAAATCAACTTCCGACGTCCCTGTAAGAGTTGTCATGTGGAGGGGCATGGGTGTCTCTTTATCATCAAAAATAGGCGAGCAAGATGACGTGCTGTCCCATCAATTTCAGTTGTCTTGAGTTTTCACAGGTCGAAAATTTATTGCTCAAAATATGCCACGAGCCTAAAATTACTTCAGTGTAACTGCAAAGTCACCTTGCAATAATTTTAATTTCCACACAGGTTGTCTTACTCGATTGCTGCGCTGAAAAGCGCAGCAATCGAGGGAGACAACCGGTATGCTTGCGTTCTTGAAACACCGTCTGCAAATCAATGTAAAATGTAACGCTGTGGATGCCGGTAGCGAATTTGGTCGAGGTGCCCTTGGGGGTTAACCCTTTAGGTGACGGCAGCGATTTTGGTCGAGGTGATTTCTGCAGAAATCACCTCGACCAAAACCGCTACAAGGGTTAACATCTTTACGCCAAGAGCCAAACGATCACCAAGGGCACAGTAAACAACACTCAGTAAACAACACTACAAAAGAGGCGTGGACTCTCATTAGCCCCGCCCCCCTCCACCCACCCACCCACCCCCACCCCTCCACCCCCCACCCCATCACCCCCCCCCCCATCCCCTCCAACTCCCATCCGCCTCCACCCCGGGTGACTGATGAGAATCTTGGTCACTCTCTCGACTAACACAATCTCATTATATGTTGATGTGAAATAATTGGTTTCCAGTGAGACGACACCTGTTAGGATACGTCAGGTATCTACTTGACCCTTTTAGCCCCTGGACCCTGCAGCAGGAGATGAACTGATCATGATAATTCAAGGGTTGTGCTAGATGAGCTTGGTGCCTTCAGTCCATCTCCTGCAACTGGTACATAGTCATTAGGCAACACCTCCAAAATTTGAGAAATGGGACCTTGGGGGTACTGAAAAGGGTTAAGACCCCTAATTTTAAATCGCATGACTATTGTATGTTAATCTTCCCCTTTTGCGTTGTAATTGTCCTTTCGAAGCGAGTTTCTTTCTTTGTTGGGATTTTCTGTGCGTTGTATCAGTTTGGTAGCTATCTATCGCATATGTCTGGATTTCATCTTTTCCCCATTTGCCACGAGTGACAGAAATACGGATCTCATCGCTGTGCAAAATATATTGTACAAATGAGGCAACTCGGAAAGAAAAGAAAAATCCGGTGTGCGCATGCTATTTGTATAGTTTATATATCGCAATAAGGAAAATACTCACAGCCGGAATGGGCGTTGCAAGTGACTTGCGCTGTGTGTCACAAGTTTATTGCGCATTTCAGGTCGACTTTGCTGACTCGCTTCAATATTTATGGCACCTGTTCCCGTTTATTGGCCTTTGTCTGTCCAACCAGACAGAGTACACACAACCCCTGTCCAACAATTTCCACTTGCAAGAGACATAGATTCGATTAAGTCCACTGAGTCGCAGAGGCCTATGTGACTCTGTGCCTTGCTGAGCAAGCCGGATCAGCGGCCCGTTGTTATTCCGTTCAGCGCCGGATCAAGAAATCAAGTTCTGGATGTCAACCAACATGCTGAAGTTAAATGATGATAAGACTGATGCAATTCTGTGTGGGCCCAAGAACAAACTGGGTGTGAAATCTCTTGATGCCATCCGTGTTGGTGAGTCTCTCATTCCTTTCTCCAAGACTGTCCGAGATCTTGCCAGACTCACCAGAGTACCTCCGGGAAATAGTCCCACGCCATAACCCTCCGAGGCAGCTTCGTTCTGCTGTCCGGTCCAAACTCTGCACCCCAAAGTGTTGAAAGAAGCGACTTGGTTTCCGGGCATTTTCACACTGCGGACCTAGGCTGTGGAATGGACTACCACAATACTTGAGGGACATTGACTGCATTGGCACCTTCAGGAGGCACCTCAAAACCCAACTGTTTCTTGACTTTTAATTCTAGGACTACTGTGCACCAGAAGTTGCGTGTGTTGTTTTTATTTATTTATTTTTATTTCTTTTTTTTTTTGGCGCCCTGAGCATGCTGCTAGCATGGAGTGGATGCAAGTGGACATCATCATCATCAATCAGTTTTCAAGGGGGGGGGGGGGGGGTGCTCAACTTTTATTTTTGATATTGCCAGGGTCTAGTATATCTCAAAACACCACAACCGAAACTGTTCTTCTGACATTTTTGAAAGTTTCTAACTGGTGTTACTTACGGCACTGAAACACAAGCATTACAACTCAATTTTAAACACACTTGTTTATAGTTTGATGCTAGCCGTGGAGGGGGGGGGGGTGCTGTAAATAACAAAGCACACCCCCCCCCCTGGATCCGACCCTGATTCTGTTGTTACCCCTTCACTGCCGAGAAAAACAAATTAATCACACCCAACCGCAAGAGGTATAGATCCTCATGAGCCCCCGCAGCTGCGGGGGCTCATGAGGATCCATACCTCTTGCTACAACCACTTTGTATCTATATGCCTTTGACGGCTGGGGATCTTTGGCCGCCTCGGAAATAACAAAGCTTTCAAACTATAACACAATATGCGTCCCACTGGCATGGCGGTGAATGCATGAGGCATAATGTACTGGTGAGGCCACTATAATATTATCATGCGAAAACTGCAGTTGTCAGTTTTGCGCGTGACAGCTGCTGACTGCACTGCGCAGCATTAACGCATTCTGCCTCAGGACCGAAATCCCCCAATTGTGAAGTTGCCCTCTGAAAGGCTGCATGACAATTCTAGAGACAGATCGAGCATGATAGTTCAAGGGTGGTGCCAGAATAGCTTGGCGCCCATAGGCGCCAAGCTATTCTGGCACCACCTTTGAACTATCATGCTCGCTCCATGACTTGGTGTGGTGTGTCGGGGCTGAATGAGTCTATTTATTCCGTCTGCCGCATTATTGTTAGGTGTGCAGCAAGTGACCACTTCTAAAACAAGTCACACTAGATTCTGAGTGTTTGTGTGATTTGCCGTAGAAGTTGTATTGACCAGCGCTTGCATTATCTTCTCTATTTCTTTCAATATTTCCTAGGTATGAACTTTTCATCAAGGAGAAATTCAATGAAATTACGACTGATCTTCTGTCATGCAGTGTTAGGAACATTGAACAAAATACACAAAGATCAAACTGTGTGCTGGTTGCGATTTGAAACTTCCCTGTGTGTCTTTTATGATGATGTCAGTCAGAGAAAAAAGTTAACCCTTTGCGCGTCGGTAGCGGTTTTAGTCGAGTTGATTCCTGGTAGGAATCATGGCGACACGCAAAGGGTTAAAACATTAAACGTTAAGGGCTTGGCGTCTTTTGGCCACCACGAAGGTGACTTCGAAGACGGGGCACCTAATGGGGTCTGAACAAATTTGGACCCAAGCTGGCCGACCCTTTCGGACGCCGAGAGCCGAACTCTCAGCCGGCTCCGAGTCACCCAGCTCCCCCAGCAATCTATCTCTGTAATCTATCCACTAGACCCTGGGTTTGTGTATGTTGTGAACAGGCCGTTTCCTTACAAGTAGCCCATATATTGGAGTGGGGTTGAGTGGCCCTGTTTTAAGTATGCCATAATTTAACCCGTTGGATTTCGGTAGCGGTTTTAAGTCGCGATGATTTCCGCAGGAATCATCGCGACTAAAACCGCTACCGACACCCAAAGAGTTAACAAAACGGTATCATTTTGTTCTGACCAAACGAGTCTGCAGCCTTAGAGACGGACGGAAAATCAGGGGTGGATCTGGTGGCTTCAGGGATTGCGAATCCCCCACTACCCCCCCCCCCTTCCCCCTCCCACTTCTGGCATCTGGTGGCCTTTCGTGTCGGGTTGAGGGTGACTTCGAATTATTGGAACCCCCCACCCACCCGGGAGGTGACTGATTTGCGCCTGATTTGTTAGTGCCAGGGATGCCAGCTCTGTCACCCTTGCGTTGTCATGGCCGATTCATCTTCCTGTTGCACTGGAAATGTGTTTCTTTCCCCCCCCCCCCCCCCCCCCCCCCAGGCCTATCATTAAGAGCGTTGCATTTGTCCAGCTTCAATTTCAGTCGACAATCTGATATAAAAAAAAAAAAATTTTAAATAATTTTTTAAAAAAAAAGCTTGAGTTTCAAGAATTGCGCATATGGCAGAGATTTAAGTAGGCGTTCTGCTATTGTTTCTGCCGTTAACCCTTTCCCTGCCGACGAACGTACATTTTATTTCTTCACTGAACGACTAAAGAATTTGGACGCAAAGTGGTCTCAGCAAGAGGCATAGATCCTCATGAGCCCCCGCAGTCGCGGGGGCTCATGAGGATCTATGCTTCTTGCAGCTAGATCGCGTTCACTTTCACTCGGCAGTGAAGGGGTTAATCGCCTACAGTTCTACGCCTTTGATAATATTAGTTGTATAACAAGTTAGGCTTTGCCAGTGGTTCTTCTCGTCTTGGAGGGCCCATTGAGGTAATAGTCGAGGCCTTTATTAATTAGAGTTACACGGTATTACCGATATACCGGTATGGCATTGTACCGGTACGGTATACCGGTAGGGGTGCGGTGTACCGGTACAGTGGGCTAGTATTAGCAATAAACCAAACAGAAAATAGAATTTAAAAAAAAAAATAACGGATCGAGGGCCGGAGTAATGTAGTGTGAACTGCTTTGTAAAGTGTGCTTTTGCATCACGTTTCCAAATCGTCTGATCCGTACAAATCGCGGTGAATAGATCAACTACTGAATTTCAAGGTTGGCAATGATTGGTGTTGCGCCGGGCAAATCATGCACCACCCTTCAGCCGTCATACTCGTGTGTGTGTGCGTGAGTGCATGTGTGCGCGCGAGAAAGAGAAAGTAGTGAGCACGGAGATAGTGAGACAGAGATGACAAGATGGGATGAACCATAACTCACAAAGTCCCTTCTACATTATGAGAGATGTCTTCGCTGTCAAGGGTCCCTACCTTTTGTCTTTGACTTGATTCTCATGTTCAAATATCTCCTTTTGTAAAAGCCTCGCAGATGTGCCAATGCGTCATAGTGAACTCTATAAGGGGCGCACGCAGTGTATACGCGTCATTGGTTTGTCAAATGTCATTTGTCATGACATATTTTTTTGGTTTTTACGTAATTTTATATTTAACGTGATACGAGATTCGCTTTCGCTTAAAGACTTGGGAAAATGGTGACAAAACTATAATTTCATGGTACAATTTCAGTCTTCCTATAATTTGTGTGAAATCAGGTTGACTTTACCTAGCTACATGCTATACTAAGTACGCCTGCATTTTCTTCTGAAAGCGCGTCGATGTAAGCGTGTGCGTGTGCGTGCGTGCATGCGCGCGCTGCAAACATCCTCAAGAGGCGTAGATGTTCATGCGCCCTCCGGGCACTTGAGGATCTATGCCTCATTTTTGGAGATGCGCGCATATGTGTCAAACGTCATTTGTCATGAAGTATTTTTTTTTTTGTTTTTACGTAATTTTATATTTAACGTGATATGAGTTTCGCTTTCGCTTCAAAACTTGCGAAAATGGTGACAAAACTAGAATTTCACGGTACAATATTGTGTATGCGTGTGCGTGAGTGCATGCGCACACTGCAAACATCCTCAAGAGGCATAGATGTTCATGCGCCCTCCGGGCACATGAAGATCTATGCCTCTTGGAGATGCGCGCATATGTGTGAGAAAGTGAGAGAGAGAATTACGTCATATTTACAGTATATCTGCGTGGTGCCGGAGTTGCTTCTTTTAAGTCACCGCCACTGTCTGACTTTCTCTAGAAGTCAAGTTTTCTTTTTACTGTTTTAATTATTTTCTGAAAAGAATTAATTTTTACTAAAGAAGTTGAAAGGATACTGTTACGTGTTGAGTCGTAGTCGTAGTATGATATCACACCAGACGCACGCACGTCATAAGGTTCTTTTTAAAGAAACTTCATTCAGCTGCAACCCGTCACACGTGGCTTAAGGTTGTAGACAATACCAACAATACTTTATTTCAGCGATGCGATCTCCACACAATGCATTCCCAAATGCACTAACACTGATACAATGTCTCCTCTGCGAAATGTCAATACTGCCGACACAATGTTTCTCATACAACGTACACCACCGTTACGCTGCGTCTCTCACAATGTAACGCTATACGGGCCACGTACCTACGATAAACTGTGTGTCCCTACAACTGACAATGTACACACGTGCTTCATAGCACCATCTTTTATAGCAGAACAACTTTCCAGAATAATCTAACGAAATCACACAACGCCCAATCAGAACGGAACACGTAACTGAAACTCATAAATATTAATAAAGAACTTTCTAGAATAAGTACAATAGTCTACAAAAATTCGACTTCTAATTTCAGCCCCAAATCGTCGTGACAACCGGTACGGATTTTCGCTTAGGTCGTTTGACATTGGTGCGCACAACCTTCTTCGCTAATATCTTCGCAAAGAACCACTTTTCCATACCTATCTTAGAAGAACTATCGTTCAGTATCAGTTGACCTCATACGATTTACTTTCAGGAGCCTCGAACAATGTGTCGGTTTTGCTGTAAAGTCGTACAAAATCGGATTTTATTTTCACGAAATGGCCCGATTTTACATCCCCAAATGTGCCCCAGTTATATTCAGCCCAGTGTAAGAAACTGATATGGCCATTTTCACGGAATGTTTCTAACCTGACACTGCAGACATGACTGTATGTTTGACTTCGATATTGAAATCTGGCTGTTTCCCGCCTGGGCTGTACTGATTAGGGTATTGAAAATGGTTTGTTGTTATAATTTAGCCTTTCTTTTTTTTTTTTTCCCCTCTTTTTTTTTTTACGAATCATACGAGTTGAGTAAAAAATATCACATATTAGGTCAATTGGCTCAAATAATATTTGTCGGATTTGTACAGCAATGTGTTTCTTTGCGGAGATCAGTATTTACTGGTAAAAAACGTGCGACCTGATGTCAAACGGCCTAAACGGCAAAACAACTCTAGTGTCTAGCTTTCTCGTGAGTGTGCGTGACGTGTCGTTTTGTGCGTGTGACCAAAATGGTGGACTGTGTTGTTTATCATCTGCAAGTCGCCAGTCGCAATTTGCACGTTCCAGCCGCTGTTTCGTGTGAGCGCAGCTTATTATTTTAACACTATGTATTATGTGTACTTTGCTAGCTTTATGAGGGATTCCTGTAACTTCGGTTTGTCAGCTGGTGTGATCTGCTGAAGACTTTGCGAAGAGGTTTTAGTTCTTTGCACGCAGCTCAATGTATTGTAGGATATCGGCGTGAAAAATGAACGGTGATCAAGGACCCAAAGCGCAAAAGGCCATCGGGCCGACGTCTGCTGTCGTTGGCCCGCGCACGGCCGTGCGCGGGCCAACGACAGCTGACGTCGGCCCGATGGTCTTTTGCCGGCGCATTGTGGGGAGGGGGGAGGGGACGGGTAGAGCGAGGACATTTGTGCTGGACGGCTCGATACCAGGATGAAATGACGTGTATGTTTTAGCCTAGTGTAATTTTTTTTTCTTTCCCTGCTGTAACCCGTAGGACTGGATCTGCCTGTAGGAATCATAGCAACAAAAAGCGCCCACCGACAGTCAGAGGGTTAAAATTCCGTCAGTTCCGACTTCACATATAAACTGCATCAGTTTGTGTCTGCTTCCTTGCTCAAACGACAGCAAATCAGATGGGTGTTTGTTTCCACGCTCTAATGCTACAACGTGGCGTGGAAAGTACTGGCAACCCGATGCAGAACCTCCACGTGTTAACGGCCGAAAATCCGTGTTGCACGGCGTGGCCTTCTGCAGCGTTTAGAACCTAAGAAAGACCCTGCTTATAAAGCTGAGGTCTGTGCGGGTGCCTCGGTGGCGTGATCGGTAGATTTGCCGATACGCTGTCCACATCTAACGGGCTGTAAAGTTTCAAGGTGGGCAGGTGTGTGGGATCGAATCCCCGCTTAGTAAAAAAAAAAAAAAAAAAAAAAAAAAGTACATTAATTTATTATTGGAAACTGAGGCGCCCGTCTCCCCCGTTTTAGGAGGAGTTTTGCTAAAGATATGAATTATTTGTACAAGTTCAGAAACACCTTGTCTGTTAGGACTAAACTGGATTACATAATTAGTTAATTAGTAACAGTACGTTGTGTATTAACCTAGTCTGTTTTGCAAGTTTTTTCTTGGCTCTTTTTTTTAAAACTAAAATTCTTTCAAGTAAAGTTATTTAGTGTTATTATTTTGGATTTTTTTTTCTTCTTTTTGTTTTCCCCCTTTTTATTTTGTGTGTTTATTTATGTGTCTTCTATATTCACTGATGCTAGTTGAATACTAATAATAATTTATATTAGTATTATTTAATTAATATTCGTTTGTTTAATGATAACAAAATTAAAATCATATATTTTATAGCGGCTTACGAAAACAGGT
Organism: Semisulcospira habei; assembly: GCA_036245525.1. Taxonomy (NCBI): domain Eukaryota; kingdom Metazoa; phylum Mollusca; class Gastropoda; family Semisulcospiridae; genus Semisulcospira; species Semisulcospira habei. Next base: position 181,430,491 of record BTPG01000004.1, read on the forward strand.
ATTTGCGGAAAAGTGTCATTATCATTATGCCATTACATATTATCGATAGATAATCCAATCAAAAATGTATCTGTCGGCGTATAATAATTACCAAAGGCTGTGCATTCCACGATGAAATCTCATTGGCTAATCCGAAATGAACATCGACATAACAAAAACTGCAATAGGTATAGATGCTCATGAGCCCCCGCAATCGCGGGGGCTCATGAGCATCTATAACTCTTGCTGTAAAAATGCCACTCGTGCAACTCCCCAGTGCACAAAAGGCCGACGGCATGGCAACGGCGGCCGACGGCAGTCCGATGGCCTTTTGCGCATTGGATTGTTTTTTCTTGATGTGTTTGGCCGTTGTTTCGGAACGGGTTTACAACACTATTCAAACAACATAGATTATTTAGGCTGTAGAAATACATTTCGAGAAATTGTTTAGCACAATTTGTTTGATGTGAGGCTCCCATCACAGCTGGTCGTCTGCCAGCTATGACACTCAATAGTCGATGTTCAAAAACATGTTGGAGTTGATTAGTTCCTTGTTTCGGAAGAACAGTTTGAGACTGAAGGAGTTGATGTTTCCAACGCGTAGTTAAACCTTGTGTTTATACAAGGGCTGATAAGAGTGAGGCTTTTTGCAGTGCCGGGCTATTTCCTATTGATTCATTTGCTGTAGAAACGTGTAGTTTTGAGAGAGAGAGAGAGAGAGAGAGAGAGAGAGAGAGAGAGAGAGAGAGAGAGAGAGAGAGAGAGAGAGAATCAATGAATCTTTATTTTACAACGGTGAAGATATTAACACAATCATTGACTATATCATTTTTCGTACCTGCCGTTGCTAAAACTACGACTAACTAAGTACAAAATATACATAAAACAGGGACTTCAAAGCACAGTGATACAAAATATACAGTCCACTAAATACAAACACACGCATGCACGCACACACGCGTGTGCGCGTGCGTCACACCACACACACACACACACACACACACACACACACACACACATACATACATACACACATACATACACGCGCACATACACATGATAGAATATACACGTACATTCGTGTGTCTACGTTTAACTAGATAATATTATTTGAGTGATGTCAGGTATCTATAAAGACTTGTCTTGAAACGAGATAATGTCGGAGTGGCTTTAACGTCATGTGGGAGTGAGTTCCACAGTGTGAAACCCGCAAATGACAAAGTAGATTTAAATAAATCTATTCGGGGTTTTGGAACAATATAAAGATCCCTCATATTCCCATAGCAGGAATCTGATTTTTTAAACAGATCTATTAAATATTCTTGAGCGTTATGGTTCCACACTTTAAACATCAGTACCCCTTTGTTAAATTTAAAGTGATTTTGAAAGGGTAGGAATCCAGTTTTATTGAGTTTTTCCTCGGTAGTCAAGTGCGGGTCGGGAAGAATTAATTTTGTCATTCTCCTATGTTGTAAAGAATTTAGTCTTTTTAAGTGGACATCACAGCAACGATCCCACACCGTCGATGTGTAGTTTATATGTGACATGATGTGTGCATTACTGAACAATTTTCTGGTTTCACTATCTGTGAAATACTTTAATTTCGATAACATAAAGACATTTCTAGAGACCGTTTTACATACATTGTCAATGTGTATCTGCCACCTGAGCTGATTATCAATGAGAGAGAGAGAGAGAGAGAGAGAGAGAGAGAGAGAGAGAGAGAGAGAGAGAGAGAGAGAGAGAGAGTGATGATGATGAAACTTTATTTATCAACGGTAAAAAGTTTTGACAGAAACAAATCGTCATTTTACAAACTTGCCGTTGCTAACATCTAAAACATAAAATAGATTAAAAGATAATAATAATAATAAAGAATTATATTTACACATATTATTTCATGCAACAATAAAAATAAATTTTAAAAATGACACAAAATAATAATAACACTTAACATTCATCTTATACCATACACACACACACACACACACACACACACACACACACACACACACACACATACCAACAATATAGATAAATGCATAATTATATTACATAAAAGCATTAACCATCAGGGTTTGTTTAAATGCCCAGTGTTGTTATGTTTGGCTCATCAGGTAATCGAAAAGTTTCGTTTTAAAGATTCCAAGTGAGGCTATAGTCTTCAAATGTGCAGGAATAGTGTTCCATACAAACGGTCCAGAAAAGGATAAACTAGTTTTAAAGAGGTCAATTCTAGGCAGAGTTAGGGGTAAAGTATTGTTCCTTGAGGACCGTTCGCGTTCTTGCTGTGGCACAAATTTGGTGGTTAGATACTGCGGTGTCATGTTATTTAATATCTTGTGCATGAGGATGCATTTGTTGAAATTAAGTTATTGACGCAGGCCGAGAATGTTTAGATGTCTAAATTTGTCTATGGTAGGAATGGGCCGCGTATCTATCATTTTGACAGCTCTTTTATATATAGAGTTTAACCTGTTCATGTGAACATCACTACAACCGTCCCACACTGTGGAGACATAATCAACGTGAGACTTGATATGGGCATGAAAAAACAGTTTACGAGTATGTGTATCCGTTACTTGTCTAAGCTGGGACAACAGGAAAGTGTTTTTAGCAATGGTTTTACAGACTGTATTTATATGCGTCTCCCAACATAATTGTTCGTCAACGTGTATTCCCAAGAATTTACGCTCTGTGACTTGTTCTATCGGTTTAGCGTTCAGTTGTAAATGTAACGGCTGTGGTCGGCGTTGGTGTTTTTGTCGTGTAGTGATTAAAATACTCTTTGTTTTTCCTGGATGAAGAACCATATGATTCTCTCTACACCAGTCGGAAACCTCGCTGAGACTACTTTGTAAGCTAATGTTAATGTCAGCTGTTTTTTTTTACCCGAAACATGGAGGCTCGTATCGTCCGCAAACAGGTTGCAATTAACATCAGTGTTAGTAATATGCAAAGGCAAATCATTAATGAATATTATAAATAGAAGAGGTCCCAAGATCGACCCCTGGGGGACACCGTAGTTAACTTGTCCTTGTTTAGAGTATTTTCCATGAGTATATACCTTTTGTTTTCTGTCTTTTAGGTATGATCTAAAAAAAATGCTATGGCAGTTTCACTTATATGGTATGCTGCTAGCTTCTTTAAGAGAATGTCATGGTCGACAAGATCAAATGCTTTTTGTAGGTCTAAGAAAACAACTCCAGACATCAGGTTTTTATTTATTGATTCCAGCCAGCTGTCTACAATGTGTGCCAGTGCTGACTGACATGAGTGTTTCGGTCTAAAGCCGGACTGATGAATATTTATGAAATTGCCCTTTTCTAGAAAATCGAGGAGGTGTTTTTGTATGTGTTTTTCAAGGGGCTTTGACAGGGCCGACAAAAGTGAGATAGGACGGTAGTTATTGACATCTTCAAGATCTTTTGATTTAGGGATTGGAATTAACTTGGCCTCTTTGAAAATAGTTGGAAACGTGCTGTGTTTTATACAGAGGTTAAAGATATAAGTGAGTGCCTCTACCGTATATGGTAGTGACATTTTCAGAATTTTGTTGTCTATACCATCCATCCCGGTGGACTTTTTGTTCGGCATGCTAGAGATGAATTTGCCGACTTCAGCGACGGTAATATCAGGAATGATGAATGTCTGCAGTATATTTTTGGCCTCACAGTATTTTTCCAGTACACTAGGAACTTGGTACTCTGCGTTACTACTTGCAGCTGACTGAGCAAGTGTTTCAGCTGTCGATAGGAAGTGCTTATTTAATATATCAGCTGACAAATGGGATGGTATTTCAGGGGCTGATTTACCCTTTGTTATAACGGAAGGTTACAAAGTAAAGTAGGTTATAGCACTGTCAGGGGAGAGAAATGTGCATGATCGACCAGTGATCATAGATCTACTGTGGCCGAAGCACACACACAAAAAACAAAAAAAAAAAAAGAGATAGGAAAGAGAGGGGGTGCTAAGAAAGTGACTGAAAGCAATGCATATGGAAGCCCCCCCCCCCCCCCCCCCCCCCCCGAAGGGGGGCGTATCACATATCCACTGTTCCAGCCACTCAGTGCATGGAAATTTAAATCTAGGTCCCCCCCAAGGGGGGTCCAGATATTTAGCCGGTGTGGACAGCTGTTTCGGTCTTGGCGACCTCTTCAGCACACCATCGGCAATACTGGAGGAGGCAGGAAATTCTGCCTACCTGCAATGACAACCACATGTTACTGTGGTGTCTGCAGGGGCATACATTCCATGCCACCACCTAGAGTTAAATTTCCATGCACCCTAATAGAGAACCTACCAAAAGGGGGGAAGGGGTTGCAGTCGATATTGTAGTAATAAATGAAAAGAAAAGGGGAGACTGCCAGTGCTAATATTTTAGGAAGGTTACAAAGTAAAGTAAAAAAAAAAAAAAAAAAAAAAAAAAAAAAAAAAAAAAAAAAACAACCACACATATCATAGCACGGCAAAAACAAGCACAAAGTACCAGAATCAAACATACATACACACATGTTTACAGCCGTGTAAATGCACGTACTAACATATATACATTTACATAACCTTTCATCAAAATGACAGGATAAAAAATAATATATCTAAGCAGTTTCCATCAGAGAGAGAGAGAGAGAGAGTAGCGTGCGCAGGGGCGGATTAGTTACCTCGAGGGTGTGGGGGGGATGGTGGGGGTTGGGGGTCCAACTTTTTGTTTTGGACCCTCCACCGGACAGAAACGGCCTTGGGTAATCAACAGTCGCCAAAAAACAAACGACGAGACTAAAGGGGTGGGGGGTGGGGGGGGGGGGTCTACAAGCGTGTGTAAGCCTCTTGCAACTTTTCATTGCAAAAATATATTTAAAAACCGGGGTAGGGGTGGGGTGGAGGGGTGGGGGGGGGGTGCTGTGGTTGGGCGCAAACATACCGTTAAAACACCGGTACGAACTTTAGTACGAATATACAACTCTAGAGACAAATGGTTTTATTTAAGTGTTCGGTCACATGTTCACGTGCGTGAAAGGAAAGCCTCTGACGTCTTTTGCCGCCACGAATGTGATTTTAACCCCTTCGCTGCCGAGAAAAGGTGAACACGATCCACCTGCAAGAGACACAGATCCTCATGAGGCTCATGATGATCTGTCTCTTGCTGACACCACTTTGCATCCTTGTTTCCTGCACGGCTGGGGCTCATATTTTATCTTCAGTTTCGACGGTTTATTGCAGAAACAGCCAGTCTGCAGCTGTGTTCAGGCCTTGGCAGTTAACTCATTCGAGACGTGCCGCCTCCGGATACGCGGCATAAGCCGCGTATCCGGAGGCGGCACGTCTCGAATGAGTTAAGGGGTTACACTTGAAAGACTCGGACACGGACAAGGGCCTGGGCAGATTCTGACCCCAACTGGCTAGTTAAAACCTGAGGCCTTGCGGAGGAGAGCTCAATCAACCGTATCCATCAACCTCAGCTATCAAGGTATATATACATCGTGTGTGTGTGTGTGTGTGTGTGTGTGTGTGTGTGTGTGTGTGTGTGTGTGTGTGTGTGTGTGTGTGTGTGTGTGCGTGCGTGCGTGCGTGCGTGCGTGCGTGTGCGTGTGCGTGTGCTTGTGCGTGTGTGAGTGAGAGAGAGAGAGAGAGAGAGAGAGAGAGAGAGAGAGACAGGTGTGTCCTTCAGAAGGTGTTTATAGTTCAACAGCTGGTACAAGTTGACGTGAAGTACACTCCGTTATTGACTACTTCCATCTGGAGAAGAATATGTGTGTGTGCGGGTGGGGAGGGGGGGGGGACGGGAGGGGGGCGGACGGGAGGGGGGGACGGGAGGGGGGGGGTTACTGTTACGGACGAAAGACGTCATTTTGTCAATCGTATTCAAATCACGAAGCCTAACCCCTTTACTGCCAATGGCCACAGACTGTGTTTTGGAAATTAGTGCAGATTCAACGTCAACGACTGATTTCCTAACTATCAAAGCAACGTGGATTCAAAGTGGTTTCGGCAAGATGCATAGATCCTCATGAGCCCCCGCGACTGCGGGGGCTCATGAGGATCTATGCATCTTGCAGTTGGGTGGTGTTTTATTTTTCCTCGGGGTTTTCTCGGGCATTGAACGGATGAAGATTTGAATCATCACCATTTTGTGAAATTGTGCACGAATCAATGGTGTAGTTTTCGACCTGTCACGAAAACGTAAAACATGGCAATCATTTATCACGAGTCAATACATGTATATTTATTTACTCGACAGAAAAGACAATCGATTGATGTCAGTGCGGGCCGTTTAAAACGCAAAACAGCCGTGGAACATGGATAACATAAACACAGTACGTACTGTACGCACCCTCCTCCTCCCCCCCCCCACCCCCCCCCCCCCCCCACCCCTCCCCCCCCCACCCCGCCCCTTTTCTTTCAATACCGTATGCAATTACTACAAGGATTTAAGCGATGAGGAAACGTAGAGGCTTCTATACTGTAAATAAACACATCTGCATGCCGCCGCAAGCCCTATACAGTCGTTCCAGGCTTGTCGGCAGAGCCAAAGGCGCCTGTCGGTTGCCCGTCAGCTGATGTAAGCCCAAGATTTCGCCATGTGCACAAATACACTAGAATAAAACAATTTGTTCTACGTGTCTTGCGCGCGATTGTTCATAGGGAGAAATCGTCTAGTAATATGACCTTCAACCTGCAACTGAAAGGCGCCTTTTGGCAAAGCAAATGATACCTATCATAAAACATTAAACACTGACCCTTGCAGAGCCATGGAGTTCGCGCACTTCAGCATTGGCAGCGGATTAATTTTCTTACGGTTCTTTCATACTGTACCGGGTAGAGAGAGCGAGAGACGATAATGATGAAACGTTTTATTTACAGGATCAAGTTTTAGGTGAATCGCCTCTCTTACAAACTGTCCTGTTACAAAACGGACATAAAAACGAGTAAAAACAATACAATAAATCAAATCGGAGAGAGAGAGAGGGCGAGAAAGAACTAAAACGAGATGAAACTTTATTTTCGAAGGCAGATTTGTAAGGAAAAGTGCTAGAACCTTTTTCACTCTTGTCCTTGCTAACCCCCACCTGGGTCTGCCCTGGGGGACTTGGGTGGGGCTAACTACTTTTTAGTTCCCAGGGTCACATTGGTCAGCCCCACACGGGTGGGTCAAGTTTTCCCTTCTATTAGTCTGGGGCATGTATTTCTGTCTACCCTTGGTCCATTCACCTGTGCAGATTCAACGTCTCCCTACTGTCTGCGCTGCCTGTAGCTCTTGATATTGGATGTGTGTTGCTAAATGGTCTTGGCTTTATTTAGGCCCCATGTCTTAGGTTTATTTAACGTATTGGACCGGCTGGCGACATACATTCAATATTTTGTTTAGTTTTTTTTTTTCACAAGCAGTGCAGGCACGTCCTGAGAAAGTCTTGTTGCTGTCGGGACGTTAAGCAATGTACAATCAATATTGATTGTTTGATGTACCACAATTATTTAATCCGCGCTTTGAACAGGTACCGGGTCTAAAACGCTTGTGGTTTTCAGTAAACGTCCTTGCTAAACACTACAAAAACGGGGAGAGAGAGAGAGAGAAGGCGGGGAGGGGGGGGGGAAGGGGGCGGGGGTAGTTGGTAGGTAGGTTGAGGTTGTTATCTTTATGCTATTGTCGATAACCCGAATTGATCCACACTGTAACCCAGTACCTTGTCCTGTCATACTACCCCCCGCTAGGTTGGAGTTCACGAGTTTTTTCACACCACCCTTAACTGCAAGAGGCATAGATTCTTATGAGCCCCTGCGTACGCAGGGGCTCATGAGAATCTGTACCTCTTGCAGATGGAAGTTGTCTGTCAGACCTCACGAGAATCTACGATTTGTGTAGGTGAAAGATCTTGCCAAAAGGCCTTATTTCCAGTTGGATGGAGCGTGACCCGTCGATCGTGTAACATTAAACAGGTAACGCACAGGTGTATTTGTGTGTTTGGCCCAGCTCCAGATAAAGGCTTCTATCGGCCAATAATCCAAGTACATGTACATGTACCACAATGATTTAATCCGCGCTTTGAACAAGTACAGGTCTAAAACGCTTTTGGTTTTCAGTAAACAAAGCGTGGCCTCTTACACAGGGTATGTAGACAGGACTATGCCTGTGCACGTAGAGGAGGTAATGACTACGTCCCGTACGACCCACTAGGCATTTATGCTTGAATCAGATAAAATGTAGGTCAGTATTGTTCATTTTAAGCAAAGTTTGATCGATCGCGTATCCGATTCGTCAGGCCGGATTCTGCTGCTTAGCTGCGTCTACACTACACTAAATACACGTGTCAACATTCTTGTGGGTTGTACAAATGACTATAAGTGGTTAGGTTAGGGAATTTTAGTGTCGTTCGAACTGAAAAAGGTTATTAGTGATGTTGGGACTACGCTGTGCAAAAGACGATCTCTATTCTAGGGGCCCCACCCGGGTCTGCCCTGGGGGACTTGGGTGGGGTTAGGTATTTTTTAGTTCCCAGGGTCACCCTGGTCAGCCCCACAGGGTGGGTTTATCTCTCTATTCTGGGGCATGTGTTTCTGTCTACCCTTTGTCCATTCACCTGTATTTGCCTTTTTAAAACTCTCCCTACTGTCTGCACTGCCTGTAGCTCTTGATATTGGATGTGTGTTGCTAAATGGTCTTAGCTTTATTTAGGCCCATGTGTTAGGTTTATTTAATGTATTTGACCGGCTGGCGACATACATTCAATGTTCTGTTTTTTTTTTTTTTTTGTTTTTGTTTTTTTTCACAAGCAGTGCAGGCACGTCCTGAGAAAGCCTTGTTGCTGTCGGGACGTTAAGCAATGTACAATCAATCAATCAATCTATTCTAGGGCCAAATTATGGAAATCTTTTCCGGCAGATATTAGAGCAGCGCCATCGGTTAGAACATTTAAAACCCAGCTGCTGAAGTATCTCAGGAATACTTGAAATGCTGTAAAGAGTAAACCACGTGACTATGGCTTATCGTTTCTCACGTGACTATGGCTTTTCGTTTCTGAAGTTGGTGTAGTAAACCTTCAATACATACATAGCAGACTTGTTGAGGCTATTCTTGTAAGCGCCTATCTCTCCCCCCCCCCTCCCCCCCCCCCCACAGCTATATCAGTATATTCTCTTTTTACCATTTTTTTTTTACGCCATGTAATTTCTTGTAAATGCCCGATGCACACATGTACACATGCAAACACTGATTTTAGTTTACACTTTTTTTTCTTGTAAATGTATTATTACTTTGTACTTTTCCCCACCCGGGTCTGCCCTGGAGACTTGGATGGGTTTAACTGTTTCTTTTTCTTTTCTTTTTTCTCTCTCCAGGCATTGTGTGTGTGTGCGTGTGTTTGTTTGTGAGTGTGAGTGTGTGTGTGTGTGTGTGTGTGTGTGTGTGTGTGTGTGTGTGTGTGTGTGTGTGTGTGTGAGAGAGATGGTGTGTGTGTGTGTGTGTGTGTGTGTGTGTGTGTGTGTGTGTGTGTGTGTGTGTGTGTGTGTGTGTGTGTGTGTGTGTGTGTGTGTGTGTGCAAGGACATGATTTAAAAACAGGTCTATGCACCTAATCATTTATCCTTGAGAAATAAAGTTTTATTTCATTTCTCTCTCTCTCTCTCTCTCTCTCTCTCTCTCTCTCTCTCTCTCTCTCTCTCTCTCTCTCTCTCTCTCTCTCTCTCTCTCTCTCTCTCTCTCTCTCTCTCTCTCTCTCTCTCTCTCTCTCTCTCTCTCTCTCTCCACCTGTTTGGACTCAGTGAGACGCGTCTGAGTTCCTGTGTAAGCGATGCAGCAATCAGTATCCCCAATTTTTCAGTTATTAGACGAGACCCCTTGTCTCCCGGTCAAACTGGCATCGCTGTCTATATTCATAATTCTATCCAGCATTTAGTTCATCGACGCGTCGACCTAGAAATGATGGGGGTGGAGTGCGTATGGGTCGAAGTCAAGTGTCCGAAATCAAAACCGGTATTAATTGGGTTCTTATATAGAAATCCCGCCTCAACTTTTGAGTGGTACGATCAGTTTAGTCATAACCTTGACAGAGCTTTAAAAAAGAAGGCCGACATTCTTCTATTGGGCGATTTTAATATAGATTTACTTAAGCCGCACCCCGCCTGGGGCTCAACGTCATCTCTGTTTGGCTTAGTACAGTTAGTGAAATCACCCACCAGAATTACTCCAACTACTTCCACGCTTATTGACCACATATATACTAATAAACCCAAAGCCGTCTCTGACGTTGATGTCTCAAATCTTAGTGTTAGTGATCATTATCCTGTGGCTTGCTCCTGGTCTTCTAAACTCCCTAAACCAAAAAAGAACGGCCATACAACTATAACGTATAGGACATTCAAACACTTCAGGAAAGACGAATTTCTATTTGATCTAGAAAATACTCCTTTTAATGACGTGCTCCTGTCCTATGATCCTAATACCGCCCTCAGTATTTGGTACTCTCTTTTCCTAAATGTACTTAATAAACATGCTCCTCTACGCGAGAGGAGGGTAAAATCTAACACTCTTCCTCCCTGGCTTACTCCGGAAATCATGCAGGCGATGGCGCTTAGAAACGATCTACGTAGCAATAAAATGTTCACTGAATATAAGCAACAGCGTAACCGTGTTAAATACATGATCAGAGAGGCAAGAAAAAAGTTAGTTCGTGACACGGTTAAAGACAGCAAAGATACCTCTACTATATGGCGCCTTCTAAACACACTTACTAGGGGGTCTCCAAGTACCGCAACTACCATTCCCACTAATCTTACTGCTGATACATTCAATGACCATTTTCTTTCGATTGCCAAATCTCTAATATCGCCAAGCCAGGATAACACTTATCACCGTTCAAATTTGCTGTCTGAGTTTTGTCAACAAAGAACAATGGGCACAGCCCCCTTCAACATCCCTATGTTAGCTGTTCATGAAGTGGGTTTACTTATAAGTAACCTTCCAAATAAAAAGTCCTCGGGGCCTGATGACATCAGCCCGAAAATACTTAAACTGTCTCTCCCATACATTGTAGAATCCTTAACTTATATTTATAATCTCTGTATCCAGCATAACACTTTTCCTAACGAACTTAAATATGCCAAAGTAATTCCACTTCCAAAAACAAAAGATCGTTCTGATCCTAATAATTATCGGCCTATTTCTTTATTATCTGTTTTGTCCAAACCACTGGAAAGGCACGTTCATAAACACCTGCTTGCTTACCTAGAAAACCGTAAGCTCTTCCACCCTTTCCAATCCGGATTTCGTCCGCAGCATTCATGCCACACAGCACTTACACGCCTTGTTGACACATGGCTCAAGGGTATGAATAAGTCACAGTTAACAGGAGTAGTCTATCTGGATTTTAAGAATGCTTTTGATCTGATTAACCATACTATTCTGACTGATAAGCTTCACACATACCTCAATAACGGAGACGCAGTTGCTTTTTTCACATCTTACCTTACTAAAAGAAAACAAAAGGTTCTTGTTCATGGCTCATACTCCTCTCTCAAAGATGTAAGCTTCGGTGTGCCCCAAGGGTCTGTACTGGGCCCTCTACTGTTTTGCTTATTTATCAATGATTTGCCTCTACATATTACTTGCCAAGATGTACAATGCGACCTTTTTGCTGACGACACCTCAGTTCATACTACTAGTAAAGATATACAGGTAATTTCCGACAACCTACAACAAAGTCTTCATGAAGTATCAGCTTGGTGTATAAACAATTCTATGGTTGTTCATCCAGCCAAAACGAAATCGATGGTAGTCGCCACGCGCCAAAAACAGCAGATAATGCCTCTATTACTTAACCTTTCACTTAAAGGTAGTCAGGTAGAACAGGTAAATGAACATAGAGTACTGGGGATTAAAATCGACAGTCAGCTAAAATGGCAAGCTCATACAGACGCCTTATGCAAAATAGTAGCCAAAAATCTCTTTATGTTATCAAAACTGAAATATTATACTGATTCAGATACCCGTAAACTATTTTATAACGCTCACATACGTTCTTATATCGATTACGCGTCATCGGTATGGGATGGGTGTAGTGAGGTCCATTTAAAGAGACTCAATTCCCTACACAGACGAGCGGCCAAAATAATCTGCCCTGATCAACACCTTAGCACTGAAGAAAAGCTCTCAAAAGCAGGTCTCCTGCCACTTCAAGATCATTTTAAATATAACAAAGCAATCTTTATGTTCAAAGTGTGGAAACGCAAAACACCTGAGTACATCTCCACTTTGTTCCGTAAGTCTGAGTCCAAGCTTGGAAACATCAGAAAGCTTTTCATAGTCCCAAAACCAAGGATCGATCTATATAAAACTAGCTTATCCTTCTCAGGGGCACTTATCTGGAATGCCCTTCCAGACCATGTAAAATCCGCCTCCTCGCTAGCCTGTTTTAAAAAGGGTCTCTTCAAATATTTTGTGGATCACTCGTAGGGATGACTCAACCACTTGTATTATATGTTTCTTTTTATGCTGGGTCCAATTTATTCCCAATTAAGTCTGTTATCCTTTTCAATTATCATTTGGACTACTTAGCTCTGTCTATGTGTGAAGGGGGGTGGGTGGGGTGGGGGGTGTCTGTGAGTCTATGAGTATGTCTGTCTATGTGAATAGTGTTGTCATCGCTTTGCAAGTATTATGTTTACTTATATGTATGTATATTTGTAGTTAGTCTTGTAGTTGTTAGCAACGGCAGGTTTGTAAAATGGCTGTGTCGATGACGATGTCAATGCCTAAACCGTTGTAAAATAAAGTTTCATTGATTCATTGATTCATTGATTCATTGATTCTCTCTCTCTCTCTCTCTCTCTCTCTCTCTCTCTCTCTCTCTCTCTCTCTCTCTCTCTCTCTCTCTCTCTCTCTCTCTCTCTCTCTCTCTCTCTCTCTCTCCCCCCACCCGGGTCTGCCCTGGAGGACTTGGGTGGGGTCAACTACTTTTTAGTTCCCAGGGTCACCCTGGTCAGCCCCACAGGGTGGGTTTTCTCTTCTATTCTGAGGCATGTGTTTCTGTCTACCCTTGGTCCATTCACCTGTATTTTCCTTTTAAAGCTATCCCTACTGTCTGCACTGCCTGTAGCTCTTGATATTGGATGTGTGTTGCTAAATGGTCTTAGCTTTATTTAGGCCCCATATCGTAGGTTTATTTAACGTATTGGACCGGCTGGCGACATACATTCAATATTCTGTTTAGTTTTTTATTCACAAGCAGTGCAGGCACGTCGCACGTCCTGATAAAGTCTTGTTGCTGTCAGGACGTTACGCAATGTACAATCATCTCTCTCTCTCTCTCTCTCTCTCTCTCTCTCTCTCTCTCTCTCTCTCTCTCTCTCTCTCTCTCTCTCTCTCTCTCTCTCTCTCTCTCTCTCTCTCTCTCTCTCTCATTTTTTTAGACTTTAAATTTGTTCTTGTTTTTTTTCTTCTTCTTTTCAAGTCGTCAAAATAGCTCTGTGTATTACGAACTTTGCCGCAGGTGAACGTGCACAGTTGCTTTGACAAGTTACTTCTCATTTGTTTTCTCTTATCTTGCTGACTTTGTTATTTTGGGTTGACATAACCAAGCAAGAAAACCTTAAACATTCTGCTGAACTCAGACTAAGCGCGTGATAAACATTGTGATTCTCCGCCGAGTATTGTCTTACTGAGCCTTTTCTTTCGGCATTCTGTAGATATTGATACTAGCTGATTATTATTTTGGATTATTTTGTGACCATATTTGTATTATATCTCATGCTACATTTGCGTTGTTATCGACATGCAAAACCGTATTCTACTGAAAACTGTCCCGAAATGAACAGACGAACTGAGAATCGGCCATCTTAACATATACCATCTAGTTAACAAGGTGCCAGATTTATCTGTGTTCCTAAACACGCCCTTACATTTCCATATTTTCGGTCAATGTGTCCGAGTCAAGGCTTAAAAGTTCAATAAGGGATAACTCCATTTCTGTCCCAATCTTCTCAGTTCTCAGCAGAGGTTCGTAAAGCCCTCAACACACTGGACTAACAGTATATATACATAATTCAATACTTGGTAACGTCAAACGGCGACAAGACTTAGAGTCAGCTCAAGTGGAAAGGTTGTGGGTAGAAGTGAAAACATCTAACTCACCCCCCGTCCTCATTGGCTTTATTTATTTAAAAAATCCCGCAGCCAGCTGGGGCTGGTATGATGACTTCGTAACAATGATGGATAGCGTAAATAAAAATAAAGATGACGTTGTTCTTTTGGGCGATTTTAATATCGATCTTTCTAAATCTAAAGGGTCCCATGCTGGATGGGCGTCAACAACAGCACTATTCGGTTTAGAACAGTTAGTTAAAACCCCAGTACAACCATATATACACGTTCAACCCTGATTGATCATATTTACGTGACAAATGATGATAAAATATCAAATGTACATGTTCCCTCCTTAGTTGTCAACGACCATAACCCAGTATGTTGCACACTCTCCATGAAACTAGACAACGAGAACAAAAAGCGACATAAAACAATTAAATATCGTTCTTTCGAAAAATTTAATAACAGTGACTTTCTGCAGGATCTGAGCAATACTCCTTTTAGTAACGTGTATAACCAAACTTCTCCTGACAGTGCCCTGTCGTGCTGGATGAATCTGTTCCTTGGGGTCCTAAATAAGCATGCGTCCATACGAGAAAAACGAGTTAAACACTCTACCCTGCCACCCTGGTTAACGGTAGATATCAAACAGGCCATGTCATTTAGAGACAAACTTAAGAAAGACAAACAGTTTGATGAATATAAGAAACAACGAAATCGTGTTAAATGCCTAGTAATAGCGTAAAAAAAAAAAAAACTGTTCTTCCAGGAAATGATTAGGGACAAAACAAGATACAGCATCGGTGTGGAAAGCCCTGAACGTTATAACAAAGGGTAAATAAGCCCCTGAAATTCCACCCCAATTGTCAGCTGATATATTAAATAAGCACTTCCTATCGACAGCTGAAACACTTGCTCCGTCAGCTGCAAGTAGTAGCGCAGAGTACCAAGGTCCTAGTACACTGGAAAATACTGTGAGGCAAATAATATACTGCAGACAATCATCATTCCTGATATTACCGTCGCTGAAGTCGGCAAATTTATTTCTAGCATACCCAACAAAAAGTCTACCGGGATGGATGTTATCGACAACGAAATTCTGAAAATGTCACTACCATATTCGGTAGAGGCACTCATTCACGTCTTTAACCTCTGTATAAAACACAGCACGTTTTCAACTATCCCCCCCCCCCCTCTCCACCTGGGTCTGCCCTGGGGGACTTGGGGGGGAGGTTAACTACTTTTTAGTTCCCAGTGTCATCCTGGTCAGCCCAACAGGGTGGGTTTTCCCCTTTATTTTCTGGGGCATGTGTTTTTGTCTAGCCTTGGTCCATTCACCTGTATTTTTCTTTTTAAAACTCTGCTTTCTGCGCTTTCTGTAGCTCTTGATATTGGATGTGTGTTGCTAAATGGTCTTCGTTTATTTATTGTATTAGACCGGCTGGCGGCATACATTCAATATTCTGTTTAGTATTTTTCCCACAAGCAGCGCAGGCACGTCCTGAGAAAGTCTGGTTGCTGTCGGTACAACCAACTATTTTCAAAGAGACTAAGGTAATTCCAATCCCTAAATCAAAAGATCCTAAAGATGTCAATAACTACCGTCCTATCTCACTTTTGTCGGCCATGGCAAAGCCCTTTGAAAAACACATACAAAAACACCTCCTCGGTTTTCTAGAAAAGGACAATTTAATTAATATTCATCAGTCCGGCTTTAAACCGAAACACTCATGTCAGTCAGCACTGACACACATTGTTGACAGCTGGCTAGAATCAATAAATAAAAACCTGATGTCTGGAGCTGTTTTCTTAGACCTAAAAAAAAACATTTGATCTTGTCGACCATGACATTCTCTTAAAGAAGCTAGCAGCATACCATATAAGCGAAACCGCCATGCACATAGCATTCTTTAGATCATACCTAAAAGACAGAAAACAAAAGGTGTATACCCATCGAAAATACGCTAAACAAGGACAAGTTAACTACGGTGTCCCTCAGGGGTCGATCTTGGGACCTCTTCTATTTATAATATTCATGAACAATTTTGCCTTTGTGTATTACCAACACTGATGCCAACTGCAATCTGTTTGCGAACGATACGAGCCTCCATGTTTCTGGTTTAAAAAAAAAAAAAAAAAAAAAAAAAAAACACCAGCTGACATTAGCCTTAGCCTACAAAGTAGTCTCAGCGAGGTTTCTGACTGGTGCAGAGTGAATCATATGGTTCTTCATCCAGGAAAAATAAAGAGTATTTTAATCACTACCCGACAAAAACACCAACGCCGACCACAGCCATTACATTTACAGCCGAACGCGAAACCGATAGAACAAGTCAGAGCGTAAATTTTTGGGAATACACGTTGACAAACAACTATGTTGGGAGACGCATATAAATACTGTCTGTAAAACCATTGCTAAAACACTTTCCTGTTGCCCCAGCTTAGACAAGTAACGGATACACATACTCGTAAACTGTTTTATGCACATATTAAGTTGCACGTTGATTATGTCTCCACAGTGTGGGACGGTTGAAGTGAGGTTAAACTCTATATATAAAAGAGCTGTCCAAACGATAGATAAACGGCCCATTCCTACCACAGACAAATTTAGACAACTAAACATTCTCGGACTGCGTCAACAACTTAGTTTCAACAGATGCATCTTTATGCACAAGATATTAAATGACATGACACCGGAGTATCTAACCACCAAATGTATGCCACAGCAAGAACGCGACCGGACCTCAAGGAACAATACTTCACCCCTAACTCTGCCTAGAATTGACCTCTTTAAAACTAGTTTATCATTTTCTGGACCGTTTGTATGGAACACTATTCCTGCACATTCGAAGACTATAGCCTCGCTTGAAATCTTTAAAACGAAACTTTTCGATTACCTGATGAGCTAAACATAACATCACTGGGCTTTTATTTAAACAAAACCTGATGGTTAATATTTTCATTACCACATGTATTTATGTATAATGTGCGTGCGTGCGTGCGTGCGTGCGTGCGTGTGTGTGTGTGTGTGTGTGTGTGGTATAAGATAAATGTTGAGTGTTAATATTATTTTTGTGTATATCATTTTTTTTAAATTTAATTTAATTTTTTTTTAAATTTGTGGTTGACTGAAACAATGTGTGTAAATATAACTTCTTTATTGGTTTTTTTAACCTATTTTTAACATGTAGTAGATGTTAGCAAAGGCAAGTTTGTAAAATGACGATTTGTTTCCGTCAAAACTTTTAACCGTTGATAAATAAAGTTTCATCATCATCATCATCATCTCTCTCTCTCTCTCTCTCTCTCTCTCTCTCTCTCTCTCTCTCTCTCTCTCTCTCTCTCTCTCTCTCTCTCTCTCTCTCTCTCTCTCTCTCTCTCTCTCTCTCTCTCTCTCATATCTTCAGATCCTCACTTGAAACAAACAATCGATTTAATTGATTGCTGCGCCTTTTTCGATAATTGGGCCAGGAGACTTAGCCGAAAGTAAAACACTAAAAGTGTGACATGCAGTCATCATGGCGGCGACACACGGAGCACGCGAAAGACAGCATAGGCATAAATTAGCCCACGTAAACACTGCAGGGGTTTCTACGATCACATATATAGTTCAAGCGGGACCTAAATAGGAGTTAGTTACTGCAGGGGTTAGTCAATGAACATTCATAAGTAACAGAAGCCGTTGCATGCAACTGACGTGACTTGGGTGTAACGTGTGTTGTGTTCGTTGTTCCCACAAATGTTCGTGTTGATTAAGCTTATATAAAATAGTCAACATTCCAGCCGCGGTATTTTAGCTAAGCCAAAGGCATTCTGTCATAACGGACACTTTTCGAATTTCAAGTAGTTTATTGACAGTATTTTGCTGTATATTAAATCAGACAGAACATAATGAATAAATAAATAAATGTAGAGAAGTACCCAACGGAGAAGAAACACGCTTAGAAAAAACGGTACAACACAATAAATGTAGGCCGGGGGAGGTGGGGGGGGGGGGGGGGCAGCGATTTTTGCACAGTGTAGTAACACACTCTTCAGTCACACCGTAGGCCATCTCGGCGCAACCGCGACCATTCCTGCACATCGTAGTCCGGCCTAAAATTCCCCAATTTAAACACAGAATACCACTTGTACAACCCGCACAAATGTTGACCAGTGCATTTAGTGTAGTGTGGACACTGTTTTGCAGCAGAATCTTTCCCAACGAATCGGACACGTTATCGATCAAATTTTGCCCACCAAAAGGTCACCGATTTCTTAAAATTATGACAATTTCCCGCCAGCTTTCGAAATTCTGCAAAGAGCTGCAGGTGTGCCAATCTATTTGCAGTTAGCAGATGTTTGAAATGGACAACATCAACTTACATTTTGTCAGATACAAGCATAAATTGCAGCCTAGTTGGTCTTTGGGGACGTAGTCCCGCTTTCCACACCGTTGTCCTACATACCCTGTTACATACGTGTGCATGCATGCTGCCGCAAGCTCTTGCAACAATATAGCCGTTCCAGGCATGTCGGCAGAGCCAAAGGCGCCCGTCTCTTGCCCGTCAGTCGGTAAGATTACACGTTTACGACTTCGCTAAGTGAACCAGTGTAAAGATACACTAGGATAAAAGAAATGTGTTCTACGTCTCTAGCGCGCCAGAGAAATCGTATGGTAAAATGACTATCAACCTGCAACTGAAAGGCGCCTTTTGGCAAAGCGAATGATACCTAGCCGCCTGACAAAGCATAAAACGTCAAACACCCCTGAAAAGCCATGGGGTTGACGAAAAGGAGGGATATTGAGGGGGAGGGGGGTTATAGGGTACCATCACACATTTACGACGGTTTTATTAAAAATTTTGTTTACGTTTCAGAACGGGAAAAAAACGACGAAAACTCTAACAAAACGAGTGGGGGGGGGGGGGATGGGGGGGGAGAGCGTGAGGAGGGGGGCGCGGGAAGGCAGAATAGGCTTTATGTTGGGGCTGACTGAATGTTCATCAAAGACACAACCGGAAAATGAAACGCCGGGAATTGGATTGGGGGGAGGGGGGATGGGGTGAGGGGGGAGGGGTGGTTGGGGGGGGGGGAGGGGCGCAGAATAGGCTTTATGTTGGGGCTGACTGAATGTTCATCAAAGACTCAACCGGAAAATAAAAACTACGGGAATGAGATTTGAGAGGGGGGAGGGGGGAGGGGGGCGGGGGTTAGGAGGAGCTGAAAATTTCTGTGTCAAGTCTTAACTCTTTGAGAGTCGGTAGGAATCATCGCGACAAAAACCGCTCAGTACCGACAAGCAAACGGTTAACAGAAAAGACAGTGGTTGTTTCTTGGACGGGGTGGAACGGGCACCATAGTTCAAAGGTAGTGCCAGGTTAACTTGGTGCTTATGTTGAAGTCGGTGTAGGAAACATTAACAAGGCGGAGTAAACAAACCAGGAGACGCTATTGCCTCGAGCAGATACGCGCCACTCGCTCAATAAATGCAACTTCTAGACTGGATTTTTCGTGTTAGCGAAAACCCTTTAACCCTTTCATTGCCGAGAAAAGGTGAAAACAATCAAACTACAAGAGACATAGATCCTCATGAGCCCCCGCATTCGCGGGGGCTCATGAGGATCTATGCCTCTTGCTGACACCACTTTATATCTACGTTCCTTGGACAACTGGGGCTCCTCGGCGTTGAATTAACACAGATTTCTGAAAGACACCCTGCGTCGACTGGCAGAGAAAGGCCTAGAATGCACGGCAGTTAACCCTTTGACTCCCAGAACTACATGACTGCCATTCTATGGAATGAAAGTCATTTATTTCTGGGAGTCCAAGTGTTAATATACTCTAAGCACACTGGTGTCAGGTTAATTCAGACAGACATGCCGAGCCTTTTGAAGACGGATTTCACCGGCACGCTTAACTCGGAATTATTTTTTTTTTATTTTTGGGAAAAGTTGGCATATGGCCAACCTTTAAAATAGCATAAATAAATAGACCCCCGTCCTGCTTGATTCAAACCTGCTTATCCACAACTCAACATGCCTTTCCCACGATAACCGTCGCGAGCAGGACTGACTAAACACACTTTAGGCTTCTCCGAATATGATTTACATGCACAAGGACCCTGTCAGTAAGCTTGACATTGCGAAATACTTTTCTTTTCTTTTCTTTTCACACAGGTGCTGGGTGGAAAAAAAAAAAACAGTGACTGTGACTGACTTGAAATTGAGTTTACCTTAGGTTTTTGTGTGGTTGTGTGTGCGTGGACACGAAAGGTGTTCCGGATGAACAGTTTTAACCCTTATCATTCGGAATACACCAGTGTGTGAAACAAGTTTGACTAAAATAGTTCAACGGCAGTGCCAGAATAGCTTGGCGCCCCTAGGCGCCAAGCTATTCTGGCACCACCCTTGAACTAAAACCATTGGTCTATATCCTTATCTGTAAGTACTATAATGTAGCTTGCATATGGCAGTGTACAAATTTGAAGCTTTTCGCCTCAGTATGATATGGGCTAATAGTTGTCTATGATTTTACACCAGCACACACATGGTGTTGTGTTCAAAGCTTTTCTGAATCCGTACTCGTAGGAAATTAAATAAACAGTAAAGCTCCCCAAAGCAATGAGCTCTAGAAAGTGTGGGCTGTGGTACTAAAAACTTGGGTGTACGGTACTGGTAAACATTTTAGATATCTCTCTGTCAATGAAAATTTAGATCAGAATTTTGTTGTTGTTAGTGAAATCAAAGATAATTGTCTTTGGTGAAAGCCCTTTAACCCGTTCAGTGCCAGTGAACATAGAATGTGTTTCTGCAATCTTCATTAATTAAACACCAAATAATCCTTATATACCGAAGGAACATGGACTCAGAGTGGTGTTAACAAGAGGCATAGATCCTCATGAGCCCCCGCAACTGCGAGGGCTCATTAGGATCTAGACCTCTTGCAGTTGAGTGATGTTCAAATTTTCTTGACACTGAACGAGTTAAACCCTTACACTGCCGAGGGAAAAAAACCAACACAATCCATCTGCAAGAGAAATATACTAATTGTCAAAACGTAAGGGCCACCCCACTTTTTTGTGTCATTGTTTATCGTCACAAGTACGCTAATAAAATACAATGTTCTTCGATCCAAATGGGTTAAAGGTTGACCTTAGACAGTCCACTGTACAGGGAACAATAGACAACAATTCATCAATTTCCACGAACGTGTCAAATGCACTTTAAACATCGTCAGTTTTTGTGAAAAGCTGTGCGATATTGGCAAGCGTACCAAAGGCAGGCAGGTGGAAAAACTCGGTAAAGTCGTGATGCACGTGCTAAAGGGGTTAGTCGTGGACACTGAGCACTTCTGTTTCGCTACAAATGCCGGTACAGTAGGGGCATAATTGTCACTTTCCTAACCATGCCACCACGACGAAGCCTAACGCCAGTACTAGTAGATCAAGGTCGGGCGCTAGCATGGCAGCAGGATGGAATTTCCGGACGAGAAGTTCGGTGACGTCTTGGGGGTGTCCCATTCAGTGATCCAGGGGCTGCTGACATGATTCCAAGAAATTGGAAGGCCAGAACGACGATCCTGCTCAGGACGCTAGCATGGCAGCAGGATGGAATTTCTGGACGAGAAGTTCGGTGACGTCTTGGGGGTGTCCCATTCAGTGATCCAGGGGCTGCTGACACGATTCCAAGAAATTGGAAGGGCAGAACGACGATCCTGCTCAGGATGCCCGCGCTGCACCAGCAGAAGGGAGGACAGATACCTCTGTGTGGCGGCTCTGCGCGACCGAACTGTCACGTCAACCACTCAGCGACGTCACCTGATGCAAGCTGCAAACGTTAACGTCAGCAGAAGCACAGACTGCCGACGTTTGCGCGAAATTGGCCTGGCTTCATGCAGAGCAGCAGTGAGAATACCCCTCACTCCAGCTCATGGCAGAGCCCGGGTTGCCTGGTGTCGTCAACATATGAGGTGGAACAGATTCCAGTGGACTCAGGTTCTGTTTACTGATGAGTCAGGGTTCACTGTGTCCTTCAACGACGGCAGGGTGAGGGTCTGGAGACGCCAGGGCGAGCGATTCACAGATGGGTGCGTCCAAGAGGTAGATCGCTACGGAGGAGGTTTAGTCATGGTCTGGGCAGGCTTCAGCAGGGAAGGCAGGCCCCCTCTCTACGTCATCCGAAGCACCCTGACTGGAATGCGCTATCGAGACGAGATTGTGCAGCCCCTCATCCAGCCAGCTCTCCAAGCCATAAGCGACAATGCTGTTCTGAAGGACGACAAAGTTCGACCTCATCGCGCCCGTGTGGTGGATGAGTACCTTGAGCAACGGGGCATCAAGAGGATGGAGTAGCCAGCTCGTTCACCTGATCTGACTCCCGTCGAGCACCTCTGGGACGTGGTGAGGCAACGTGTAGTCAGCAACCACCCCCACCTCAAGGCGTCCTCCAGCTCAGTTCCTGCATCAAGAGTGGGAAGCGATCCCACAACATGTTCTCCGAACCCTGGTGAGCTCCATGCGTCAACGCTGCATTGAATGCTTGGCTGCAAACGCTGGGTACACTCGCTACTGACTGGACCAGTCTTGTGTGGCTTTTCAAATGAGGGGTGGGTGAACATTCTAACGTACTGCTGTTGTTACAATTGTTTGATTTACTCAGAAATTAAATGAAATTGTTACTGAATAAATTAGCAAAGTACTGACTCCAAGTATTGTTACATTATTTGTGTGGTGTTGTCGGTGCGTTTGCAATGTAAAAAAGTGGCCCTTACGTTTTGACCATTAGTATAATAGATCCTGGTGAGCCCCCGCACTTGCGAGGGCTCATGAGGAGCTATGACTCTTGCTGACGCCACTTTGTATGGATCCATGTTCCTTTGGGGCGGTGTGGTGTTGAGTTAACAAAGATTCCTCAATCGGTGTGGACCATCTCCGTCATGTGGTTATGCGCGACTAGTGTAGATGAACTATTTTTGTCTGTCACTGTGATGGTAGACCAGCACATAAACATTCAAGTATGACCTGTTAATGCGTCCAGACGCCTCACGTGATCAGCCCTGAGGCAGGAAAATAGCTGACTCACAGATGTCCGCGTATTAAATGGAAAATCCATAAGCTTATCAGCAGCAAACAAACATTCAAATAAAAAGTGTGTCATTTTGGGCTCACGTGTGAAGCAAACGTGTCTATGTTCTGGGCCAGTGGTCGTCCGTCCGTCGTCTGTCGTCCGTCCGCCGTCGTCCGTCGTTTGTGGTAAACTTTAACGTTGGCATTTTGTCGGAGGCTATTAAAGACACAGTCTTCAAACTTGGTCCAATGATACTTTGTGGCAAGACCTTTCGGCCAAACATACCAATTTGAGTGACCTCTCACAAAGGTCAAGGTCACAGGGGATCAGGAAATAGGTAAGAAATAGCCGTATTTTGACCAAAGATGTTTTTTCTCAAATACTATTCACAACTTCAAACCCAAACTTGCTACAGAGATACCCGATGGTAAGACCTATCCATGCATTCTAATTTGGATGACCCCTCGGAAAGGTAAAAGATCACAAGAGGTCAGCAAATGTGTGTAAAATGCCAATTTTTGATAGAACTGTAATTATTATCAACAGTTTTGCAAACTTTTCAATCAATTTTGACACAAAGGTAACTGATGATAAGACCTTCCTGTGTATACAAATTTAGTCGACTCATCGCAAAGGTCAAGGGTCACGGCGGTTTGATAGATGCGTGAAAACTAATCAAATTTTGAGAAACATGGATTTTACTGGAGCACAAGTCATCTCTTATTGTCACAAAGGTCACACATGTAGATTGATCATACACGTGAGCCATAAGGGCTTTGCCTTTCGTGTCCTGTCAAGATACTGTCTGAACTTCAACAATAAATAGATTCTCTGACTTTTTCTTTTTATTACGTTGCCATTTCATAAGTTAAAGCGACCTGCTGCAGACGATAAAGGGTTAATAGTTCGCAATATCTCATTTATTAACTCATTCAACTCCGACGCCACGGCAAGACATGGATCGAGCGTGATAGTTCAAGGGTTGTGCCAGAATAGCTTGGTGCCCATAGGCGCCAAGCTATTCTGGCACAACCCTTGAACTATCACGCTCGATCTGTTTCCAGAAGTGTAATACAGTCTTCAGGGAGCAACCTCACAATTTGCGGATTTCGGTCCTGGAGCAGAATGTGTTAATGTCCTTAGTATGTCTGACAATAATGCCGGAAACAGGGCTCACTTGCCAGGTTTAAATGTTGTAAGACAAAAGCCTGAACTGCTCTTCTTCTCCTTTCTACCTAGCAGGGCTCCACCGACTTGTATTAACCCATTTAGCCCCAAGGTCCCATTTCTCAAATTTTGGAGGTGTTGCCTAACGGCTATGCCCACCCTTCCCCCACCCGGGTCTGCCCTGGGTGACTTGGGTGGGGATAACTACTTTTTAGTTCCCAGGGTCACCCTGGCCAGCCCCACAGGGTGGGTTTTTCCCCTCTATTCTGGGGCATGTGTTTCTGTCTACCCTTGGTCCATTAACCTGCATTTTCCTTTTTTAAACTATCCCTACTGTCTGCGCTACCTGTAGCTCTTGATATTGGATGTGTGTTGCTAAATGGCCTTAGATTTATTTAGCGTATGAGACCGGCTGGCGACATACATTCAATATTCTGTTTAGGGTTGTTGTTTTGTTTTGGGTTTTTTTGTTGTTGTTGTTGTTTTCACAAGCAGTGCAGGCACGTCCTGAGAAATTCTTGTTGCTGTCGGGACGTTAAGCAATGTACATCCAACCATCCACCGACTCATATTATTAACTGCAGAAGAAAACATCTGTTACTGACCGGCATGGATTGTAAAAGAAGGGTAGATTAGCCTCACTTGGGACAAGACAACATTGAGTCCAGGCAACGCGACGGGCTTGTTCAGACACGTTATAAGGTCCTGGTAAATCAAAGTGGCACAGTTGCAGTGTGGCCGAATTGATCAGTGCTCGGGTCGTACCTCTACAGGCGACGGCTGTCCCTGTCCCTGTCCCCACATAACCCGCCCGCTATGGCCGTCCATTATCACGCCGGCGCCGTGCCGGTGTTAAACCCCAAACTGACTGAACTGAAATGAACTGAAGACAACATTGAAAATTTTGTATCGGGCACATTTTATCAGCCAAAGCCCGCTATGGATCTGTTTAAGTTAAGCCAGCATTATAATTATTAAGTCACACTAAAGAACATTCAGGAATAAAATATTGCAAACTATCAATTAACCCTTTATTATCTGGAGCGGATCGCTTTAACCTATTTAGCCCAGAGTCCCTACAGCAGGAGATGGATTGACCATGATAATTCAAGGGTAGTGCCAGATGAGCTTGGCGCCTGGAGGCGCCAAGCTCATCTGGTACTACCCTTGAATTGGCATGGTCAATCCATCTCCTGCAACTGGGACATAGTCATTAGGCAACACCTCCAAAACTTGAGAAATGGGACCTTGGGGCTAAAAGGGTTAGATTGACTTCTTTTCATTTCGTATAGTCTAAGTAAATCCTTTTATTTTCATTTCACTGGCGTTTCATTCTCAGCCTACTTGCAGGACCGTGGGGTCGATGCCTTTGTTCTCTCAGCAGCTGTCACAATATCGAACGGGTTGTGTTTTGTTGTGAACATCTCTGTCTGCGGTCCTTTTCAGACTGATGAATGTTTCAGGCACGCTGCGCTGTGTGTCAACACCGGGTCACGCCTTTCTTGTTTTCTCGCTGGATCGATCAGACTTCCAAGGGATCGTTTTGTCCGGTGTAGCACGCTAGAGTGATGCCCACGACAGATCGACCCCGGGTGGTCACTTAACCCCTTCACTGCCGAGGAAAGGGGAACACAATCCAACTGCAAGAGTCATAGATCCTCATGAGCCCCCCGCATTCGCGGGGGCTTATGAGGATCTATGCCTCTTGCTGACACCACTTTGCATCTATGGTCTTGGGAGGCTGGGGCACTTAATTAGCATTGAATTAACACAGATTTCAGAACACGAGCAGCGTCCGCTGGCAGTGAAGGGGTTTAGGTTGGTTAGTTAGTTATTTGGGTTTAACGACGAGCAGGCGATTAAGAACATCTCACGGTAGGGTTTCGCTTAGAAATCTGCAACGGCAGATGGACCCGGATCACTTTGTCTTGGAAAATACTCATTCACATTGACCAGGGCGAATTTTCGCCTGGATAAAAGGGGTCATTTTGGCATGGAAAACTATTATTCCACATCGACCCGGGGTCATTTGGGCATGGAAAACAACCAGTCTACATCGACCCAGGGTCGTTTTGGCATGGAAAACTACTAGTCTGCCACTTGGACCTGGGTCATTTTGGCATGGAAAACTTCTATTACACATTGACCCGGGTCATTTTGACATGGAAAACGACTATTCCACATTTACCCGGGATCGCCTTGCCATGGAAAACCTATTCCGCATTGCCCTGGGTCATTTTGGCAAGGAAAACGACTATTCCACGTTGACCCGGGGTCACCTTGGCATTTAAATCTACTATTCCACATCGACCCGGGGTCATTTTCGCGTGACAAACTTTGCAAGTGTGCCATGCTAAAATGACCTTGGGTCTATTTGGCGTAGCGATCATTCTGACATGTTGCAGCGGCGTGCGTCGAGAGTAGGCTACAATCCCATGCGCAAAAGGCCATCGGTTGGCCCGCGCACTACCGTAGTGCGCGGGCCAACGCCGGCCGACGTCGGTCCGATGGCCTTTTGCGCATTGGGAAGGTGTAACAGTCCATGATCACCCAGCCGGTGGACTTCGGCGATTTGATGTTTTGAAAGAGAAGTTTCTGAAGCTTTTTGACTGAAAGATTTCGTACCTAACTCATTGAAGTAATTTTCAGATTTAAAAAAAAAATAATAAAAATAAAAAAATAAAAATTATTTTGTCGATACAATGTATGGAAACTACGCACATACGCACGTGCGAAGGCACGCTCGCTCATCCATTGCAGTTTTTTGTGACGCAGAACATCGCAACATTAACCCTGTGGGTGTCAGTAGCGGCTTTAGTCGAGATGATTCCGACAGGAGTCATCGCGACTATAACCGCTGCCGACTCCCAAAGGGTTAAAAGACAAGACGTTTCTTACTTCCGGTAGCCGGCGAGAGTCGAGCAATGGTGGAGTAATAAATCGGGGAACGTAACTGGTGGGCGACACATATCGGTCGTCTGTCAGGGCTGTAAAAATTGATGGCCGCGTTCCACTTTTTGGGCTCACGTGCGAAGCAAAAGTGAGTATATGTTCTGGGCCAGTGGTCGTCCGTCCGTCGTCTGTCATCCGTCATCCGTCCACTGTTGTCCGTGGAAAACTTTAACGTTGGGATTTTCTCGGAGACCATTCAAGCCACTCTCGTTAAACTTGGCCCAAGGATACTTTGTGGCAAGACCTTTCCAAACACACCAATTTGAGTGACCTCTCACAAGGTCAAGGTCACAGGGGATGAGGAAATAGCCCAGAAATAGCTATATTTGACATAATTCATTTTTTCTCAAACACTATTCACAACTTGAAACCTAAATTTGGTACAGAGACACCTGATGGTAAGACCTATCTATGCATACTAATTTGCATGGCCCCTCGAAAAGGTCAAAGGTCACAAGAGGCCGGCAAATGTGTGTAAAATGCAAATGTTTGATAAAATTGTAGGTATTATCAACATTTTTGATTTTTTTCAATAAAATTTGGCACAAAGGTAGCTTGCGATAAGACCTTCCTATGCATACTAACTTAGTCGACTCATCGCAAAGGTCAAGGGTCACGGGGGGGGGGGGGCGAGGGGGGGGGGAGGGTGACAGATAAGTGAAAAATGCTTACATTTTCAGGAAACATGGATTTTGCCATTGCAAAAGCCATCCCTTATTGTCACAAAGGTCACACATGTAAATAGGTCATACACGTGAGCCATAATGGCTTTGCCTTTCTTGTTACGTTTCATTTCAATAGGATCTTTGGATGACGCAGGTAACCAAGGTAACGGCAGGTGATTTGATTGAAACGGATATTGTCTCATCACCTGTTGCGAGTGTGGACAGTGAAATGTTACAAACATCTCGAGTGTTATTCCGTGTTGTTTCCCAGATGAGAGGCCGCGTTGCGGTGTTACCGTGCGCTTTATTTTAGTGGCGGATTTTACACTCACGTGTGGAGACACACACAAACTCATTTACGGGCGCGCGCGCACGCACGTCACACACTCACGCATGCACGCACGCACACACATACGCACGCTCTCTCTCTCTCTCTCTCTCTCTCTCTCTCTCTCTCTCTCTCTCTCTCTCTCTCTCTCTCTCTCTCTCTCTCTCTCTCTCTCTCTCTCTGTGTAAAGTGTTGGTTTTTTTCTGGGTTTTTTTTTCGTTTTTAAGTCCCTTCTGTTTATATAAGGGACTTTTTAGGAGGGGTCGTGGTGGGGCAAATTTGATAGCATGTCCATGATGTCAAAGCGGGCAGGCTAAACCTCTAACAATTGAAGTAACAAGATAAAAATTACGTCATGTCTAGTTGCGCTAACCTCGCTGCTGAACGTACATTTGGCGCGAAGCGCCGTATGTGCGTATGTATGTATGTGCGTATGTATGTAAACAAGAGAATCTCCGATATTTCTGTACACACAAGCTTGAAACTTGGCGAAATATTTTCTGAAGTGGGTGGCTAAGAGAGCCTCCGAGCATATTGTAATTGAATGTCTCATTGAAGACATAAACAACCGTTTATAAGAAGTCGGTTGACCCAGATTCGAGTCCGTAATTTTTGTCATATTCTTGTTTTTTTGGCATATAGCTAGTTTGGAGAAAGACATTGGATGAGTTCGTTAGCCAGCTTTGTATCTTTTCAACTTCTTTACTAAAAAAATTCTTTTCAGAAAAGAATTAAAACACTATAAAAAAAAAATACTTTACTTCTAGAGAAAGTCAGACAGTGGCGGTGACGTAAAAGAGGCAACTCCGTCACCACGCAGACACTGACATAATACTCTAAATATGACATCATTCTCTCTCTCTCTCTCTCTCTCTCTCTCTCTCTCTCTCTCTCTCTTTCTCTCTCTCTCTCTCTCTCTCTCTCTCTCTCTCTCTCTCTCTCTCTCTCTCTCTCTCTCTCTCTCTCGCCCCACCTGGGTCTGCCCTGGGGGACTTGGGTGGGGTTAGGTATTTTTTAGTTCCCAGGGTCACCCTGGTCAGCCCCACAGGGTGGGTTTTTCTCTCTATTCTGGGGCATGTGTTTCTGTCTACCCTTTGTCCATTCACCTGTAT
Source organism: Semisulcospira habei (assembly GCA_036245525.1). NCBI lineage: Eukaryota > Metazoa > Mollusca > Gastropoda > Semisulcospiridae > Semisulcospira > Semisulcospira habei. Next base: position 181,459,814 of record BTPG01000004.1, read on the forward strand.
TTGCCTTTTTAAAACTCTCCCTACTGTCTGCACTGCCTGTAGCTCTTGATATTGGATGTGTGTTGCTAAATGGTCTTAGCTTTATTTAGGCCCCATGTGTTAGGTTTATTTAATGTATTTGACCGGCTGGCGACACACATTCAATGTTCTGTTTATTTTTTTTTTTTTCACAAGCAGTGCAGGCACGTCCTGAGAAAGCCTTGTTGCTGTCGGGACGTTAAGCAATGTACAATCAATCAATCAATCTCTCTCTCTCTCTCTCTCATCTCCAGGAGGAATAGATCATCATACGCCCTCCAGAAGCATGAGGATTGGAGAATTGGAGCGCGCGCACGCACAAACTAATACGCACATACACATCGACGCGCTTTGAGAAGAGCATGCAGGTGACCCGTGTACTTAGTATATCATGTAGCTAGGTAAAGTTAATCAACACAAATTATAGCAAGACTGAAATTGTACTGTGAAGTTCTACTTTTGTCACCATTTTTTCCTAGCCTATGAAGCGAAAGTGAAACTCAAATCACGTAAAGTATAAAATTACGTAACAACTAAAACTTATGTCATGACAAATGACGTTTGACAAATCAATGACGCGTATGTCCTGCGCCCCTTATAGAACTCAATAACGCATTGGCAGATCTGCGAGAATTTTTCAATAGGAGATAATTCAACATCAGAATCAGGTCTAAGACAAAAGGTAGAGACCATTGACAGCAAGGACAACTCTCATATAGAAGCATTTTGTGGGTTATGGTTCATCCCATCTTGCTTTTCCTTCATGTTTCGAATTTATTGTGTTTCTCTTGTAGTCCATAAGCTAGGAAGGTTTACCGTGCACCCCCCCCCCCCCCCCCTGTACTCAATAAGATGGGTTTCAAAGTGTTCCTTAGTATGTCCTGAGATGTTTAAGCCATGTTCCCCGAAAATCCTTAGGAACACACCAGAGATATAGCCGATGGCGCAAGGGGTACCCATTCACGCTCTTTGCAAGTGCTAAAATGAGGTTGAGAAACATTTTCCTCTAAATATATCAGAATTTATTCCAGAAGCCCAAATCAGGCAATATTATGTCAAGACACACCTTCTGCATCTTCTGCAAAAAACAGAATGAAAAAATATTGAATCTCTGGCTCACAGTGAAGGTATTTGTGCACCCAGTAAACGACCATTTCCGCAAAATCGCAAAAAAAGACAAAAATAATGTGTCAGATGCCTTCAGACATTTTGTATAGCACTGACAGTCCATTTTCAGGTTTACATCATTAAAACAGGATGTCACAATTATTATAAACTTGACTAGGTGATGCTGTGATCACTGTGAGTGCCACAGTGGTTGATTTTGTATCCCTACCCCCAAGTTGTAAAAATACACAAAATTAATTAGAAAAAATTACTTAAGTTATTCCATTTTATTTTGACCTCTCTTTACCTATTAAACTTCCATAATGTGAGCATAAAGTGCAAGAAAATAAGGAAAGTCGGCATCCTTTACGGTATGTTCATGGTGAATGATAGCTTTTTCCCATTTAACATTGCCAAATTGGGAAACATACGTTGTTTCCGATGACCTCAGAAATTTTCTATACAACTGATAGGTCTTTTTTAGGTTTTATTGGTTTGGATAAGGTACCACAGTTACTCTCAAACTGATTTTATGATGCTGTGATGCATTTAGGGACCTCAGTGGCTGAATCTGCTGCCCTACTCCCATTTTACCAGTATGCAAAGGAACGAAAAATGATCATAACAATTCCTCCTCTGTTTAAATTTTTTTGTTGCCAGTTTTCTTAACAAAATATGCATATTGAGCATAAACATTTGTGATCATTTCATTAATTTCAATGTGACCCATCAATTTAATTGTAATTCTTTTTATTTAAGGCATTTTTAACAGGGGCTGCCACTGAAGCTTCTACCGTCTGCACATTCAGCACTCTTGTCAAACTCGGGGAAGGTGTACCTCAGGGAGATGTTGTGTCTGATGCTGTTTTTGGTCTACATTAATGACATCAGTACAACAGTACCAAGGTTCGTCTCGAACATGCGGATGACTTTGCAGTGTGGAGCGCAGCAGAACATAAAAAAATAGCATCCTCCAGAATCTAGGATGCTGCCAATAGAGTCAGCAGCTGGACTGAAAGAGGCCACTCAAACTGAGCTAGACCATCTCTTTTAATCAGAAGGAAGAGGTCACCTCAAAACTGGAGACCTTCCAGTACCAAAAACAGACAGGCCAACTTTACTGGCGACAAATAAATTACTGGATTCACGTGGAGGCTTCACATCGAAGCCACGGAAGCTAGAGCTGCAAAAAAAAAGTCTCTGATGAAGAAACTGGTGGGGACCACATTGGCGCAAATTACAGCATCCTGGCACAAGCAAACACCTGCTCGGTCAGACCAGTTGTGCGGTACCAAGATAATACATCGACAACATGAAACACTGCCTGCAAAACCCAAAAAGCCAGGCTTGACAAGATGCAGAACATGGATCATTCTCATGATACAGTGACATTCTTAGAGCCATCTGGAGCACCCCAATTTAGGAAATGGAGGACATTGGAGCCACTAGAATGCAGAACAGCACACACGATGAAGAAACTTACTAAACACCAACAGCATGGGAGACTACAGGAGCAGACCAAGAACCGTCAGAAACGCCCAAGTCGGAACCGCCAACTTAAGGTCCTGCAAAGGGCTAACACTGACGTCCTGGAACCAAGCCCACAGATGTGTGAACAGCTCCCTTCAGATACCTGGACATCTCGAAAGAGCCTTCAAGACAACATAAACAATGTTCCAGGACTCTTTGCCAAAGGTTGCGGCACTGCACAAAGCCATCGTGCTGGAGGTTGTGCACAAGCGCTACCCTCACAGCAGCTGTGATACCACACAAGATGCCGTGCGGAATGAAGGAAGTGGCGTGTACATCTGTTGTGCAGACTGCACTACTACCTCCCCCTCCTTACCAGCTGGCGGCAGCAGCTCCAACTATCATACAGATCTGCAGGTGCTCAACACAGCAGCAGAGCACTAGCTAGGGAAAGGCAGCAGCTTGATCCACTAATCTCACCAGGAAGCTTCAAGATAGACTGGATGCCCTGTCCACAAAATAGTGCTGCAGTGGATTCCAGTGTATTCTGGACTAGCTGGGAATGGAGACACTACAACAACAAAGTGATTGGCAACAGCAGAATGGCGGCTGCAGCCCGTGGGCAGATGACATCAACAAGCTGAACAGGGAGAGCCAGGCCACCATCTTTCATCTACGCACTGATTACTCTGGACTGGGTCCATACAGAAAAGCAGGAACATTTCACAATCCCAAACTGAAGCCTGAACGTTTAGACACTTTAATCAGATCATTTTGTATAAGCAATTATTTGAAGCTTCCGTGCCTAATGCATGAAGAGATACCAAAATAAAAGAACGCTTAGCGAATGGCGGACTTCGGTAGAAGCGTAAACAACCAATCGGAATGTTCAGCAGAAAGGCCATGCAGTCACTTTATGATCAGAGCTAAATATAGATCACTTGCAACAAGCGTCAGCATGATCGTTTGCAATGGAATAGTCACAAATTGGGGGAGAAAAAAAAAGAAGTAGACAAAAGTTTGCCAGCACGTTGTCATTTTTACAAACTTTCACAGACTTTAAGGAAAAGGACTGAAATTGACAGACTTTCCAGGGCCATGAAAAAACCTTGTCATTTTTTAACAACTTTCACAAATGTTCACAGATCGTAAGGACCCTGCTGGACTCACCTCGTGAGACTGGGTCATGCGGACACAACCCTATGCGAATTTGGCGTAGAAAATCAGTCTCCTTAGCACATTCTCCAAACATGTCCATACAGAGAAGCGGTCTGCTGGCAGTTCTGACCAGAAGACACGCCCCTGTACACCAAACTCTGAAAATATGCTGCCTAGACCCAATGGAAGCTCCTAAGGCACTATGGGATACCTGAAAAAATCTCCACCATTATCAGGAACTCATATCAGGATCTAAGTTGTAAAGTGGTACATGGAGGGCAACTCACTGAGGCATTCCAGGTGAGGACAGGCGTCAGACAAGGATGTCTTCTCTCGCCATTCCTCTTTCTGCTGGCGATTGACTGGATTATGAAGACCTCTACAGCTCAGAGAAGAAATGGAATCCAGTGGACACCTTGGAAGCAGTTAACTGACTTGGACTTCGCAGATGACTTGGCCCTACTATCACACACTCAGCAGCAGATGCAGGAGATGACAACCAGAGTAGCAGATACCTCCGCACAGGTTGGCCTCAATATTCACAAAGGCAAGAGTAAGATACTCAAGGCAAACACAGCCACCACTAACCCGATTACGCTTGACAAAGAAGCATTGGAGGAGATGGATGCCTTTACTTATTTAGGTAGCGTCATCGACAAACAGGGAGGCTCAGATACAGATGTCAAACAAAGGATAGGGAAAGCACGAACAGCATTTATACAATTGAGAAACATCTGGAGGTCCAAAGAATTATCAACCAAGACCAAAGTCAGGATCTTCAGTACCAATGTCAAGGCAGTTCTTATATACGGAGCAGAAACTTGGAGAACAACAGTTGCCATCACAAAGAGAATACAAGTCTTCATTAACAACTGCCTGCGCAAGATCCTAAATATCCATTGGCCAGAGACCATCAGCAACAACGAACTCTGGAATAGAACCAATCAGCTGCCTGCAGAAGACGAAATTAAACAACGACGTTGGAGATGGATAGGGCACACCTTACGTAAGCTAGCAGACAACATCACCAGGCAAGCCCTAACATGGAATCCACAGGGCACGCAGAAAAGAGGCAGACCAAGAAACACATGGCGCCGGGAACTGGATGCAGACCTTAAGACCATGAAGATGACCTGGAACCAAGTGGAAAGGAGAGCCCAGGACAGAGACTCTTGGAGATCCTTTGTAGGCGGCCTATGCCCCAGTAGGGGTGCAAGGCATAAGTAAGTAAGTAAGCTCTTGACAGCTCACTTATTGGCAGCCAGAACAATATAAGATTTAAAGACGGCCATAACAAAATTGAACGTTGCAGAAGGTGGAAGTGGAGATCTCGTGGTCGACATGTGGAAACTAAGTATTTGATAACATTGTTTTGGCTATTAGGAACCATGAAACTTTATTACGCATATTCATATTTACACGTTTCTAGATGAAAATAAATGAAAGGAAAAGGGGAGACCTTACTAGACCCCCCCTTACGCTAGGTAAAATATCACCTAAAAGACCAGCCAGTTAAAAATAGTTACAATTAAATGGATGGGTTACATTAAAATTAATGAAATGATCACAACGTTTTATGCTGATATGCATACTTTAAATTTTAAAAAAACTGGCAACAAAAAATATTTAAGAGTATGACGTAAGCAATTTTTTATGATTATTTTGCGTTACTTTGCGTACTGGTAAAATGGGGGTAGGGCAGCAGATTCAGCCACTGTGGCCCCTAAATGCATCACAGCATCACAAAATCAGGTTGGGAGTAACTGTGGTACTCTATCCTAACCAATAAAATCTAACAAAGACCTATCGGTTGTATACAAAATTTCTGAGGGCATCGGAAACAACGTACGTTTCCCAATTTGGCAATTTTAAATGGGAAAAAGCTATCATTCACCACGAATGTACCGTAAAGGATGCCGACTTTCCTTATTTTCTTGCACTTTATGCTCACATTATTGAAACTTAATAGGTAAAGAGAGGTCAAAATGAAACGGAATAACTTTAGTAATTTTTTCTAATTAATTTTGTGTATTTTTTCAACTTGGGGTAGGGATACAAAATCAACCACTGTGGCACTCACAGTGATCACAGCATCACCTAGTCAAGTTTATAATAATTGTGACATCCTGTTGTAATGATGTAAGCTTGAAAATGGACTGCCAGCGCTATAGAAAATGTCTGAAGGCATCTGACACATTATTTTTTTTTTTTTTTTTTTTTTGCGATTTCGCGGAAATGGGCATTTGCTGGGTGCACAAATACCTTCACTGTGAGCCAGAGATTCAATATTTTTTCATTCTGTTTTTTGCAGAGGATGCAGAACGTGTGCCTTAACATAATATTGCCTGATTTGGGCTTCTGGAATGAATTCTGATTTATTTAGAAGAAAATGTTTCTCAACCTCATTTTAGCACCTGCGAAGAGCGTGAATGGGGGTACCCTTGCGCCATCGGCTGTATCTCTGGTGTGTTCCAAAGGATTTTCGGGGAACATGGCTTAAACATCTCAGGACATACTAAGGAACACTTTAAAACCATCTTATTGAGTACTGGGGAGGGGGGGGGTGGTGCACGATAGATCTTCCTAGCTTATGGACTATTGCTCTTTGTTGTTAATGTTCATTATGTAACAGGACAGTTTGTAAGAGCGGCGTTTCGACTAACATTTTAACCTGTAAATAAAACGTATCATCATCATCATCATCATCATCATCATCATCAACATTCTCTCTCTCTCTCTCTCTCTCTCTCTCTCTCTCTCTCTCTCTCTCTCTCTCTCTCTCTCTCTCTCTCTCTCTCTCTCTCTCTCTCTCTCTCTCTCTCTCTCTCACACACACACACACACACACACACACACACACACACACACACACTCACACACACACACACACACACACACACACACTCTCACACACACACTCACACACACAAGGGAGAAGGAGAAGTCCAGACCAAACGTGTGACTGTCAAGCGTGTGAAATGCAAAGAAATTCCCAGCTACGAAAGAAACACGCTTATAAAGGACAAATACAATACAACTGTGTTGTTCTTGCCCTTTTTAAGTGTGTTTCATAGCTGAGAATTTCTGAGGCGATAAGGAGGAACTGATAGAAAACAAGATGGGATGAACTATAACCCACAAAGTCCCTTCTATATGATAGCTGTCAAGGGTCTCTACCTTTTGTCTTTGACTTGATTCTGATGTTGAGATATCTCCTTTTGAAAAAGCTTCGCAGATGTGCCAGTGCGTGATAGGGAACTCTATAAGAGGCGCGAGCAGTGCATACGCGTCATTGGTTTGTCAAACGTCATTTGTCATGACAGTTTTTGTTTTTTTGTTTTTACGTAATTTTATATTTAACGTGATATGAGTTTTGCTTCGCTTCAAGACTTGCAAAAATGGTGACAAAACTAGAATGATCTAGAGGGTCTATGCCTCTTGGAGATGCGCGCATATGTGTGAGAGAGAGCGAGCGAGAGAAAGAGAGAGAATTACGTTATATTTAGAGTATATCTGCGTGGTGACGGAGTTGCTTCTTTTACGTCACCGGCACTGCCTTTCTTCAGATGTAAAGGTTTTTTACTGTTTTAATTTTTTTCTGAAAAAAAAATTTTTTTGGGCTGAAAAAGTTGAAAGGGTACAAAGCTGGCTAACGAACGCATCCAATGTCTTTCTTAAAACTAGCTCTAACGGGTCACCTGCATGTTCTTCTGAAAGCGCGACGATGTGTGTGTGTATGTGCGTGCGTGCGTGCGTGCGTGTGTGTGTGTGTGTGCGCGCGCGCCTGTGCTAGTGCGTGCATGCGCGCGCTCTAAACATCTCCAAGAGACATAGATCCTCATGTCTCTTGGAGATGCGCGCATATCTGTGAGAGAGAGAGAGAGAGAGAGAGAGAGAGAGAGAGAGAGAGAGAGAGAGAGAGAGAGAGAGAGAGAGGCACGCGCTAGAGACAATTATGTCATATTTAGAGTATTATGTCAATGTCTGCTTGGTGACGGAGTTGCCTCTTTTACGTCACCGCCACTGTATGACTTTTTCTAGAAGTCAAGTGTGTTTTTTTTTGTTTTTTTGTTTTTTACTGTTTTAATTCTTTTCTGAAAAGAATTAATTTTTTTCTAAAGAAATTGAAAGGACACAAAGCTGGCTAACGAACTCTTCCAATGTTTTTAACCAAACTAGCTATATTCTAAATTTCAAGTAAATAAACCAAAAATTACGGACTCTAATCTGGGTCAACCGACTTCCTATAAACGGTTGTTTATGTCTTAACTCATTCTACCCCAGACACACCACAGCAAGATAAGGATCGACCATGATAGTTCAAGGGTGATGCCAGAATAGCTTGGCGCCTAGGGGCGCCAAGCTATTCTGGCATCACCCTTGAACCATCATGGTCGACCTGTGTCCTGCACTGCAGTGCAGTCTTCAGAGGACAACGGCAAAATTTGGGGATTTCGGTGTTGGGGTAGAATGAGTTAAATGAGACATTTAGTTACAATATGCTCGGAGGCTTTCCTAGCCACCCTTTTAAGAAAGTATCTGATCAACAAAAGAAACGTGAATTTTTCACCATATCACCATATCGTTAATAATTATGCTTTAATCCGGGTCATTTTGACGTCATTTATTAGAAAATGTTATGAAGAGTGTGTTATGTCGTGTGCAAATAAAATGTTTAGTCTTAAAAAATCGCACCTCGCGCTGGGACCATATGGCGTTTAGGCGCGTCCCCTGGGTGGTGGATAGGGGGTCCCTCGCGAGAGGGGTGCACCGAATGAAATAAGGTGCCGTGAACCAACATGGTCTAAGGGAAGGTGACCCCGACAGAAAACCCCTGGTCCTCCTAGTAAGGGGGTTGGGCGTGGGGGTAGCTTCCCCACCCTACAAAAAAGGAAATAGCTACAAAAACGCCGACGAAAAGACAAACAGTAATTCCTTTCCTGGAGGAGGAAGGTTTTTCTACCAGAAGATTTATGACGTCCTGTGGTGAAAGCCCTAAGTCTTCGGAAGCCACAGGACCGAGCCGCCTCTCTCTATCCAGGGACACAACCATGGGCACATGGAACGTCAAGACCATGTACCAGAGCGGCAAGGCCGCCCAGATAGCAGCGGAAATGCAAAAGTACAACCTTTCCCTGCTAGGTATCAGTGAAGCTAGATGGACGCAGTCTGGCCAGAAAAGGCTCTTAAGTGGGGAGATGATTCTGTATTCAGGTCATGAAGAGGAGAATGCCCCCCATACAGAAGGAGTAGCATTCATGCTGTCACCAGTGGCACAGAGAGCGCTGATGGGCTGGGAACCTCTTGGGCCAAGAATTATCACAGCAGCCTTTAGAACCAAGAAAAAGCTCAAGCTGAACGTCATCCAGTGTTATGCGCCCACTAATGACAGTGACGAGGAAGAGAAACAAGAGTTCTACGACCAACTCCAGAGTGCCGTGGACAAATGTGCGGAGCGAGACATCACCATCGTCATGGGCGATTTAATGCCAAAATAGGGGAGGACAACACCGGATCCGAAGAGGTGATGGGGAGACAGGGACTAGGGGAGATGAGTGAGAACGGGGAGAGGTTTGTAGACTTTTGTGCTCTAAACAGACTTGTCATTGGAGGCAGCATCTTCCCACACAGAAGAATACACAAAGCAACGTGGGTCTCACCTGACCATACTACAGAGAACCAAATAGACCATATCTGCATTAGCAAGACATTTAGAAGATCCCTTCAAGATGTTCGAGTGAGGAGGGGAGCAGATATCGCCTCAGACCACCATTTGCTCACCTTAAGAATAAAGCTCAAGCTAAAGAAAAGCCGCACAGAGACAACAAGAAGACAGCGCTATAATGTAAGCCTCCTGAGAGAGACTGGAGTGAGAGAAGAGTTCAAACTGGTGCTGTCCAACCGGTTTCAAGCGCTACAGGAGCTAGTAAATGAAGAGACTGGAGTGAGAGAAGAGTTCAAACTGGTGCTGTCCAACCGGTTTCAAGCGCTACAGGAGCTAGTAAATGAAGAGGAGGCGGTCACCACAGAGCAGCAGTGGAAGGCAGTTAGAGAGGCGCTGAACTCAACCTGCAAAGACACTGTAGGGTTCAGGAAACACCATCACAAGGACTGGCTGTCGGCACAGACCTTGAAGAAGATAGAAGTGAGGAAGCAGAAGAAAGCAGTTGTCAACAACAGTCGCACGAGAGCAGCCAAAGCAAGGGTACAGGAGGAATACTCGGAAGCCAACCGCGAGGTGAAGAGGAGTATCAGGGCAGACAAGATGGCCTACACAGACAGCCTGGCAGCAGAGGCAGAAAAGGCAGCAGGCAGCGGCAACATGAAACAGCTCTACGACATTACCAGAAGATTGTCGGGCAAGTATGGCCATACAGAAAGACCAGTAAAAGACCAGGAAGGCAAGCCTATTGCAGACAGAGCAGACCAACTCGACAGATGGGCCGAGTATTTTGAAGAGTTACTGAAGAGACCCAGCCCACCCGACCCCCCAGACATCCAGCCATCAGCTGTGACAGACCCAGCCGGGAAGAGATCAGAAGAGCAGTGGCATTTTTGAAGAACGGCAAAGCAGCAGGGCCAGATGGTATCCCAGCGGAGTCTCTGAAAGCAGACCTAGAGACAACAGTAGAGATGCTGTACCCACTGTTTGGAAAGATCTGGGAAGAGGAGGTGATGCCGGCTGACTGGAAGGAGGGGTACGTAATCAAGCTTCCCAAGAAAGGTGACCTCAGCAAGTGTTCCAACTATAGAGGAATCACCTTGCTGTCAGTACCAGGAAAGGTCTTCAACAGGATCATCCTGGAGAGAATGAAGAGCTCCGTTGACCCCCAGCTGAGAGAACAGCAAGCAGGATTCAGGAAAAACCGATCATGTACAGACCAGATCGCCACTCTCCGCATCATCGTGGAACAGTCTCTGGAATGGAGCTCCCCGCTGAACGTCAACTTTGTGGATTACGAGAAAGCATTTGACAGTGTGGACCGAGAGACTCTGTGGAAACTCCTACGACACTACGGTGTACCCACAAAGCTCGTCCGCCTGATCAAGAGCAGCTACGATGGCATGACATGTCGCGTGATCCATGAAGGGCAGTTCACCATGGGTCTCCAGGTCAGAACCGGTGTCAGGCAGGGGTGTCTGCTGTCTCCGTTCCTCTTCCTACTGGCCATAGACTGGGTCATGAAGAGGACCACAGAGCAGAGAAGAAGCGGAATACAGTGGACACTGTGGACACAGCTTGACGACCTCGATTTTGCAGATGACTTGGGATTACTGTCCCACACTCATCAACAAATGCAGGACAAGACCACGAGGCTTGCTGACATCTCGTCCCAAGTGGGCCTCACCATCCACAAACAGAAAACAAAGACAATGAGGCTGAACGCAACCAGGGAAGAACCAGTCTTGCTTGCTGGCACCCCGTTGGAGGAGGTGGAGTCCTTCACCTATCTCGGGAGCATCATAGACAAAAAAAGGCGGCACTGATGCAGATGTCAGAGCACGAATCGGTAAAGCCAGAGCAGCCTTTCTCCAGTTGAAAAAAGTGTGGAGTTCCAGAGAGCTGTCACAAAACACCAAAGTCCGGATTTTCAACTCCAACGTAAAAGCAGTTCTCCTATATGGAGCAGAGACTTGGAGATTGACAAAAACCACTGTCAACAGAGTACAGATCTTTATAAACAGTTGCCTTAGAAGAATTTTGAAAATCCACTGGCCAGAGAAGATCAGCAACATCAGACTCTGGGAGAGAACAGAGCAGATAACAGCAGAGAATGAAATTTGGCGAAGAAGATGGGGATGGATTGGTCACAGTCTGAGAAAGCCAGCTTCCAGTATCACTAGGCAGGCATTGTCATGGAATCCCCAGGGAAAGAGGAAAAGAGGTAGGCCGAGAAACTCCTGGCGTCGAGACCTCCAAGCAGACATCAAGAGAATGGGAACCACCTGGAGTAAAATCGAAGGAGAAGCACAGGACAGGAGTCGCTGGAGGTCTCTCGTCGACCGCCTATACCCGGGTAGGGGTGACAGGCGTAAGTGAGTAAGTAAGTTAAAAATCGCACATCCATGACTTAAATTATGACGTCATCAGTGACACTACCATCACAGGATATTGAAAGTGAAATGGGGAGCATCTGCAGAGGACATAGCTGAAAGCCAACCAATGTGAAGTGTCACAAGGGTCCGTGTGCATGAAAATCCGGCCTGTTTGGTCTTGACATACTTTTCGTTTGTCAAAGGCACCTAAATAACATTACCTACAAGCATAAAATCAAAAAAAGTTCTTTATTTTTAGGTGAGCGGCCATATTTACATGATCAAATGGATATGGGTGTGTTCTTTATCTCTGTGTGAGTCACTGCAGCATAAAAATAAATTGGTTTGAAATTAATTCAGATTAAATCAAATACGATTTATTAAGAAAATGATGTGCACCGGAAGTTCTGGTTCTCTTATGGATTTTTCGAATCAAATTTTGTTTTAGGCAGTTAACAACATCATAAGCAATCCACACAACTTGTGTGTTAAAACATATCACAGGAAAGTTGCTTCAAAGAGTGTGTCAAGTTTTGCTTATTTTCACCACTAATGAAACCCTGTGTCCTCCAAAGTAGCCGTATTCGATAACTCATCCAATTTTTGTGTGAAGATAGCTCAAACAGTAGGCTGAACATCTGAAGTAATCAACAAATAAAATGTTCTTGTTTTGCTGTTGGGTGGCTCTTTGTTTGCGGGTACACCTACAGACACTTTTCGCGTTTTTAAAGTCAGTATATTTCGCCAAGTTTCAAGCTTGTGTGTACAGAAATATCGGCGATTCTCTTGTTTTCATACATACGCGCGCGCGTGCGCGCGCACACACACACACACACACACACACACACACACACACACACACACACACACACACACACACTCACACACACACACACCTACATACATACGCACATACATACGCACATACGGCGCTTCGCGCCAAATGTACGTTCAGTAGCCAGTTTAGCGTAATGGTTACATGACGTAATTTTTATCTTGTTACTTCAATTGTGAGAGATTTAGGCCTGTCCGCCTTTGACATTATGAACATGCTAATAAATTAGCCCCACCGCGACCCGTCCTAAAAAGTCCCTTCTATAAATAGAATGGACTTTTTATTTTAAAAAAAAAAAAAAAAAACAGTACTCTACAAGGACAGAAATTTGTGTTAGACATTACTCAGTTTAGTTTCATGTATATATATATATATATATACACGATACAGGAAGCATGTTTGGTGGACGAAACGCTGGTTGCTTTGTTATTTAGTTAGTTCAGTCAGTCAGTCTGTTTGTTTTTGACTTTTTATTCGTTGCGATCAAGCGTACATGTTCATATAAGGGTACTTGTGATGCATGTTGTGTCACGGGTGCCATACGCCAGGATCACCCTCTCGACAGATATACCCGGGGTCACTTTGGTATGGCAATTTTTGCGGCGCGGTCAGGGGAGCGACACGTCAGATGGACCCGGGCTGACCGGTTTTGGCGCGGTAGATGAGGCGGGAGTCCTTTTGGCGTGTTGCGCCGGACAGAACGACATCGCTGACAATACGCTGGATGCCGACTGGCTGCAGCATCGAAAACGGTAATTATTTAACCCTTTGCGTGTCGGTAGCGGTTTTTGTCGCGAATCATCGCGACAAACACCGCTACCGACACGCAAAGGGTTAATCACATCACTTCAAGTGACCGCAGATTGTGATTCTGAAATGTGTTAATTCCTCGCCAGAGATTCACATCCGTCCAAGTAACACAGATAATAAGAATAAGAGTACTTTATTATCTCGAAAAGATAACTCCGTCTCGCCAACTCGGGTGCAACTCGCAATCACACGCACTCGCACAACAGTTTACAAACAAATGGACAATAACGTAGCTGCAAAATGGGCAATGACTCGGGACGGGTGAAGACCGTCGCCAAGGCATCTAAAGGCCGGCGCCAGTGGCCTCATCCCGACCCGAACCTCCCTGACGAGAACGGAATACTAAGAGAACCCTATTTCTCCTGAACACACTATTATATATGTTCTTTCGTAAAGTCAAGTTCCCACTTGACTAAAGCTAGTACATGAAATACAAGTTAACAACAGAAACAAAATACCGTCGACAGAGAAATGATCTCTCTGATGATGCAAAATGGCTTCAGCAAGAGGCATAGATCCTCATGAGCCCCCGCAATTGCGGGGGCTCATGAGGATCTATGCCTCTTGCATTTGAGTATGGGTCGTTGTGTTACGGAAGTGAACGGGTTAATAATAACCAACACGCATCATGCAGATGGAGAGGGGTCCTCTCTGCCTCATACATAGCGTTCGCTCACCGGCTTGAATATGAAAGAGCGAACCACTATAATTGATGCGAATCTGCACGCTCTGAAAAGTGAAAGGGCCGGATTGCACCGTGTCAGAAAATAAGCGGGCCCAACTTAATGCCGACAACAATGGCTAACGATCATGAATTTACGATTTTTACGGCCGGCTCTTTCAAGCAGTAACAGCAGGATATGGGCTGTTTCCTTTTGTGTTCACGCGGAGACAGATTTCTGCAGTTAGGTGAATGTTGTCGTCGGGAGGTGGTGGGTGTTGGTGGTGGTGATTATGGTAATGTCGCCGGTGGGGTTGAGAGTGATATTGAGAAAGCTATGTAGGTCAGGTGGCGCTGCCCTGCGGTAGCGCTTCTTCCCCGGGGACGACAGCCCAAATAAATTTCCCCTCTTTGGACAGTAAAAGTTGAGAGTCCGAAATAGCTCAGGCGGTTAAACGTCGGAGCAGGAGAGCGAAGGGAATCGCCGGGTCGTGGGTTCGAATCCCGTCCCGGCCCCGGTAGCTGGACTCACAATCCAGGGGGGAAAAACGGATTTGTTCAATAGCATGTCCGTTGAAAGGTCCTGGTAACTCAAAGTGGCACAGTTGGAGTGCGCCTGAGTTGATCAGTGTTCAGGTCGTACTCCATAGGCAATAGATTTCCCTGTCCCCCATAACCCGCCCGTCAGGGCCGTCCATGATCACCTCGGTGCTGTGGACGTTAAACCCGAACTAATCAACCAACCAACCAGTAAAAGTTGTTAAACACACACACACACACACACACACACACACACACACACACACACAGACGCACACAAAACATTGGCGGTCGGTTTATCGCATTCACCCTAAAGACACCACAGCAAAGATAGCTAGATAAAGCAGGACAATTGAAGGGTAGTGCCAGATTAGCAAGGCGCCAAGCTAATCTGGCACTGCCCTTGAACCCGCATCTCCTGCTGTTGTTTCTCAACGCCATACTAATCTGGCACTGCCCTTGAATCATGATGGTCTTCCCATCAGTATTGCTGTATTTTCTGAGCACCAGGCTAATCTGGCACTGTAATGCTCCTGAACTATCACCGTCAACCCTGCTGTCGTTTTTCAGCGTCAACTTAAAGTAATCATGGACCATCTATCGTTCACCCCTGGCACGTAGTCTTGCCAGGAATATCCGAAAGTTTGCGAAATCTGTCATTAGTTGACCGTGAGTTACAATTATGCCTACACCGGAGTGCAGCATGTTTCCAAAAAAACTATAAACCTGATTGAAATCACAGGCCGGTAATGCTTTCTCAAAACTGATTGAAATGACAGGCCGGTCATGCTTTCTCATATTTATTAACTCTTTCGAGACGTGTCGCATTCGGATTCGCGACCTAAGGCCGCAAATCCGGATGCGACACGTCTCGAAAGTGTTAAACAGCAGCTGCTGTCAACTTGCCTTGGATTTATAGTTCAATAACTAGTTTTGTTACTGTCCCAAACTCATCAACAAATGCAGGACAAGACCACGAGGCTTGCTGACATCTCGTCCCAAGTGGGCCTCACCATCCACAAACAGAAAACAAAGACAATGAGGCTGAACGCAACCAGGGAAGAACCAGTCTTGCTTGCTGGCACCCCGTTGGAGGAGGTGGAGTCCTTCACCTATCTCGGGAGCATCATAGACAAAAAAAAAAAAAAGGCGGCACTGATGCAGATGTCAGAGCACGAATCGGTAAAGCCAGAGCAGCCTTTCTCCAGTTGAAAAAAAGTGTGCAGTTCCAGAGAGCTGTCACAACACGCCAAAGTCCGGATTTTCAACTCCAACGTAAAAGCAGTTCTCCTATATGGAGCAGAGACTTGGAGATTGACAAAAACCACTGTCAACAGAGTACACATCTTCATAAACAGTTGCCTTAGAAGAATCTTGAAAATCCACTGGCCAGAGAAGATCAGCAACATCAGACTCTGGGAGAGAACAGAGCAGATAACAGCAGAGAATGAAATTTGGCGAAGAAGATGGGGATGGATTGGTCACAGTCTGAGAAAGCCAGCTTCCAGTATCACTAGGCAGGCATTGTCATGGAACCCCCAGGGAAAGAGGAAAAGAGGCAGGCCGAGAAACTCCTAATAAGCAATCCAGACCAAAAAGGTGACTGCCAAGCCTGTGAAATGCAAAGAAGTACCCAACGGAGAAAGAAACACGCTTAGAAAAAACGGTACAACACAATTTATTAATATTTCGGGTAAATACCCTTTGTCAAAATAGACAAGCAAACAGACACATTAGCCGCTACTTATCTTCAGATGCAGAAGGAATGCACATTCCTTCTGCATCTGAAGATAAGTAGCGGCTAATGTGTCTGTTTGTTTGTCTATTTTGACAAAGGGTATTTACCCGAAATATTAATAAATTGTGTTGTACCGTTTTTTCTAAGCGTGTTTCTTTCTCCGTTGGGTACTTCTTCGAGAAACTCCTGGCGTCGAGACCTCCAAGCAGACATCAAGAAAATGGGAACCACCTGGAGCCTTAAAATCGAAAGAGAAGCACAGGACAGGAGTCGCTGGAGGTCTCTCGTCGACCGCCTATACCCTGGGAGGGGTGACAGGCGTAAGTAAGTAAGTAAGTAACTAGTTTTGTGAGCAGCTGGCAGCGTTTGGTTCGCAAATAATGGTAGATTGTCCCCGCTGAAGCCATGGCGGCATTGTGCCAGTTTGTGAGAATGAGGCGGCCTAAAGACAGCGTCCAATAGATAAATTGAAGCCTCTTGAGTTAACGCTCTGGCTGTCAGTAGCGCTTTTGGTGTGCGATGATTCCTGCGGGAATCATTGTGACAAAAAGCGCTGCCGACAGCCAGAGGGTTAACCCCGTCCCTGCCACTGCACGTACATTTTTGTCCCTGAAATCTTCGTTCTTGCAACGACATCCGTCCATGAAACGTGGATACAAATTGGTCTCAGCAAGAGGCATAGATCCTCATGAGCCCCCGCATTTGCATGAGGCTCTGTGTCTCTTGCGGTAGTGACGGGGCTAACTCATTCTACCCCAGACACACCACAGCAAGATAAGGATCGACCATGATAGTTCAAGGGTGATGCCAGAATAGCTTGGCGCCTATGGGCGCCAAGCTATTCTGGCATCACCCTTGAGTAACTATCATGGTCGATCTGTGTCCTGCACTGCACTGCAATCTTCAGAGGACAAATATTTGGAGATTTCGGTCCTGGAGTACAATGAGTTAAAACGATCTTCTTCAGGCGGTGGGGGGAGGGTGGGGGGGGGGGCGAGTCTTGACTATAGGTCTACATATATTATAGAACCGATCGTGTTCTAAATGGTGTTTATCTGAGCTAAGGTATTTGTCTAGAATCATTGCACGACTTGCTAAGAGCATTTGTATAGGAGATATGGCGATCTGTTAACCCTTTATCTTTGTCACGTAACGGATGTGACATGTTGTTTATTTTTTCGCCAAGTCGGTTTTTTTTTTGTTAATAAATGTAGGTCGCCGACTTCTGTAAATAGCCTTAGGTTAGGGAAGTTAATAAATGTAGTGTGAGCGTAAGCGTAAAGCCCGTGCAGCAAGCTTAACGGTGAGCGAGTACAGCGGTTGCACGCTTTCGCCGGGTAGCGTTAATTAACCGAGGAGTGTTCAGAGTAAAGTTAAACTGCGAGGTAGCAGAGGGATAGTACAGTCAGTCAGCGGAGTTAGCTAGCGCAGTGAAAGTCTGGGTCAGGGTGCGGCCTCGTTTGGAGCCCTTGACAAGCTGTGTGAGGGTTGTGTTAATAATAATAATAGTAATGAGTATTTATATAGCGCTTAATCTTACTCAAAAGCTCTAAGCGCTTTACAATCTGTACACAAAAATAAAAATATGACGACATATGCACATAACAAACAAAGCACAATGCCCGAACACACCACTTTTACAATAAACTAAACAACAATACATACATAATAATTTATATTCTAATTAACATTCAGTCTAAACAAGGAGGATTGCAGAACTACAACTAAGGCATCAAACACTGGCAGTTATTCAAAGTAAAGCTTGAAGAGGTGAGTTTTCAACGACCTCTTGAAGTCAGAGACAGACTCACTGTTTCTGACCTCAAGAGGAAGTGTATTCCATAACACTGGGGCTTGATAAACAAAAGTGCGCTGACCAAATGTTTTAGTTTGGACAGAAGGTACACACAACTTCCGTTTACTATCAGAAGAGGAGCGGAGCTCACGAGAGGGTGTATACACGTGCAGCAAAGAGGACAAGTATTCTGGGCTGGTGCCTGAAAGACAGTTAAAACAGATTGACATAACTTTGTATTGAATACGTGTTACCCTCCCTGCAAGACCACGGCCAGTGTTCCTGGGTGTGGGTGTCCGAGAGACTAGTGACCACGGCTGCTACTCAACAGAAGACCCCTCCGGTTCGTGTTCGTCTTGTTTGTCTCGTCCTGCCGGAGGACTCACCAGTGACAGGTAATTGTTCATGCCATTTTTCTCAGTTAGCTGCTGTGCTCTCGGGTGTGTGAATGTGTACATAGGTTCGGAAGGGTATGTTCGTCTAGTTTTTTAGTGATGTTTTAATCAAGTCTTTAACCATGTTTTTTAGGTTGGGTTGTAATGCGGTGGGTGTCGGATTTAGTTGTTTATGTTCGGCTGTCGCCGAGTGAGTAGATTTAAAGGGCCATGTTGTCAAAATGAATTGAAGTGGGTATCCGTTCAAATATATTTGTATTAAGTCCTAGATGTAATGTAATAAGATTGGCACGTGGGGTGGTTGCTGGTGATTATTTGATATCTTTGTATGTACATGTGGATATTTTGATGATGTTGGTTTTAGCAGTGGCAATGTTATTATACAAAAGTGGTTGTGCTAGCTTAATGTTAGTGTAATGGAATAGTGCAGGCCTGGTAAATGTGGAATGTACATAGGAATCTTTTTTTTATCCACGATTGTATATTTAATATGGCCAAGGCGGGTATTAGGGTGAGATGAGACACAACTCACGTGGTTTGTGAGTAGATGCGTGTTGGGCCAGAATTAACTGTGTTGGCACTTTCACTGACAATGCGCCCTTTTCCAGTGCACTTCGAAGATTTCGTTGTTCTTCGATCTCTTCATCTTCCATGACCAACGGTGACGCATCATCGGGAGTCGGAACGCCTTCGCTAGCCAGTCCTGTTGGACAAGTACTTTGACGTTGGGCTACAGCAGGCTGATTCTACGTTCTGCGCGTCGGTCACAGGCGTGCGTGGGCAAGCGCAGCTACGGTGCTCTGCGGTGTAGGGGTAGTACTCTTACGTTACGAGCCACCCTGTCTAGTGTGGGACAGAGGACACTGTACAGGGACAAAAGTACCCGCCTTGTATAGCCATTGCCGATTTTCTGTTAGTCATTTTCACCTGTTAGTCATTTTCGCCTGTTAGTCACTTTCGCCTGTTAGTCATTTTCACCTGTTAGTCATTATCTGTTAATCTTTTTCATGTGTTAATACATTATATGAGTGCATGTGTGGGTATGTGTGAGGGTGTGGGGCGTTAGCGGGTTGGGGTGGGGGTTAGAGTAAGAGTAGGTAATAAAAGATTTGTTTGTTGTTTATCACTGGCGTTGTGTGATTTACTTAGAGCGGGTGGGCTTCTCGAGCGTTAGCGCTTACATTGTCCACGGCGCCCTGACTCTGTCAGGTGTGTCGTGACAATCTTCATGAGCAGGTTGCTTTAATGCAGTTTCTTGCTTTAGTTTAAATGACCGTGCAAATCATTTATTTTATTTATTTATTTATTTTGTTGTTGTTGTTGCAATCTTTCATTAAAATGTCCAGCGAAGCTTACTTTTGCAACTGAGGAAATGAACTGAATAGTAAACTATACGTTCTACATAATCTACAGTTTGGAGCATGGAACCCTGAATAGTAAACTATACGTTCTACATAATCTACAGTCACTTGGAGCAGGAAACCGTGTCTCAGTTGACGATGTAGATCAATGCACATCAATACAAAATATTTATTTATTCTAGTCACAGGGTTTGAATCAGTTGCCTCTCGGGGGGAGGGGGTGGGGAACAACGTTTTGATTGTGGCATTCATCGTGACGCAAAAGGTCTTCCGACGCGGCAGACCTTCATCCCAGTGGCAGGAGGACGGAGAGATGGAGGGAAAGGGGACGGGGTGGGAAAGCCAGCGCCAAGACTGACTTCCTTACCAGTCGCAGAAAAATCAAAAACAGGGGGAGGGGAGAAGGTAAGAGCGGGAGGGGGGGGGGGCGGAACCCGTAAGATCCCCCCACCCCATCCCCCGCGCCAATCCCACCAGATCCGCCCCTGAGTCACTTTAGAGTGAATTTAAGAAGTTAATACTGTGTATTGATGCAGATCGTGAAAACCGCAGCCTGTGGTCGGTACACACAGAAATTATCCCTGATGAAGGGCACACCGGCAGGTTGTCTCCCTCAATTGCTGCGCTGAACAGCGCAGCAATCGCCGGAGTGGGACAGCCAGTGTGAATGTGAGGGGAGTGGATGGAGGTCGGTAACCAGTATCATGCCCTATATATATCTAGAGTACAAAGAGTCGCTAATAATTAATTGATAGCACGCATCGCAACACCTTGTAGATCCAATTAAACCAGGGGCAATAATTATGATCTGATGTCGACTTGAAGTAGGTGTTAGCATGGCTGTGATTGGGCGTGGCCGTAAGTAGGATTATCGATCCAATCGGTACAAAGGTCATTGCGTGCCGAAGACGATCAGTGCATCCCCTTTCGCATGGTGTGAGTTATCTTCAGCCCCAACGTCCTGCAGCAGGGGAGATGGATTGACCATGATAATTCAAGGGTAGTGCCAGATCAGCTTGGCGCCTGAACTGATTGACCATGATAAATCAGGGTAGTGCCAGATCAGCTTGGCGCCTGAACTGATTGACCATGATAAATCAAGGGTAGTGCCAGATCAGCTTGGCGCCTGAACTGATTGACCATGATAAATCGAGGGTAGTGCCAGATCAGCTTGGCGCCTGAACTGACCATGATAAATCAAGGGTAGTGCCAGATGAGCTTGGCGCCTTCAGGCGCCAAGCTCATCTGGCACTACTCTTGATTTATCATGGTCAATCCATCTCCTGCAACTCGTATATAGTCGTTAGGAAACACCTCTAGAATGTGGGAAATGCGGCGGTGGGGTTAAAAGGGTTAAACCGATCTGCTCCGTGGCGGGCTTTGATTGGCCAACACTTTCGCAGATACAGCCGCGGGACATCAATGTTGTCTTGCCTCAACTAATACTTTTCTTAACTTCTTTTCACAATCCATCTGAGTCGGCACGCGTACCAGTGGGTTTCCGTGACTGTCTTTTGGGCGCAACGGAAGGAGCTCCTCCTGCGTACAAAGGAGAAGGAGAGCAGAAAAGTCTTTCATTTTTCGACAATCAAACCTCACAATTTTAAGTTAGCCCTTTTATTGTAAGACGTTGTAAGAACAATGTATCAAGGAAAAATTGACCTTTTAACCTTTTGCTGCCTGAAAAAAAAGTCGCTTTAATGAAATCCGCAGGATGGATTAGAAAAATGCGTTTCAGTTCGCGATACGTTTCAATGTGCATCGGAATATCGCAAAGTTGAATATAATTTAATTAGTGTTTCCGATTGTTCCAAAAAAGTTGCATTTCTTTTGCTCGTCGCTGAGTATAGATACACGATGTTCGGAAAAGTCCTCTGGCCGCCGGACCCCAGCCTTGGCCCGCGCACGACTGTGCGCGGGCCAACTAAGACTGGAAGTCGACCACAGGCCTTTTTTTAATTTTTATTACTGTCTTCTTCAAAAGTCTACGTAAGTGAAGCACCACAGTAACCTAAAGACCAGTAACGCGGCCCGACTGTACTATGGCTCCCAAGGTACAAGTATCGCGATTAAATCAGGCTGTGAAACTGTAGCGGCCTTTTCATTTTTTTTTTAACCATTTCGATGCCAGTGATCACAAATTTCGTGCCTGGAAACGACTGCACGCTCGTCGAGATTCGCAGATGTAAATGGGACAGAAACGGGCCTAAGGAACATAGGAGTAAGAGACTTAAACCCTCATGAGCCCTCGCGACTGCGGGGGCTCATGAGGGTTTATGTCTCTTGCAGCTGGGTAGTCACTTGCCCCGGCAATTAAGGGGTTAAAGGCGCTCAGTTAATCTAGCACTACTTTTGAACTACCACGGTCGTTGGATGCCCTGTTGACGTGCGGTTACGGGGGCTCAGCGGGTCATGGTCGCGTTATGTAAGCCGGCGCCTCGCTGTGTTGAACCGTATTAAACAATTAGTCACACGCACTCGGGAATACTAATGAACCCAACTCCGGTGGCACGACTGATAATGTATGCGACGTCTCACCGTATGACGTCAGCCTCATTAAAATTAGACAGCTTGTACGTCACTTGTCGGGTATAGTGATGACAAATCTGTAAGCCCTACTTCAAAAGAAAGCTGTACTCCTAAAGAACGAAACGCATTTTTGTAAGTTAGGCTGTCCGCTAACGGGGACACGGCTTGATAGTACAAGGGAAGTGTCAGACCTCAGGCCTACAAGTCGATCTCAGGGGCACTCTTATACTAGTAAGCAAAGGTACTCGGACCCACGCGGGCCCACTGCGACCGTCGTGGGCCCTAAGACGTTTAGCTACACTCCAGTGTGTATAGTATAAGAGTGTCGATTTGTAGGCCTGTGGTCTGGCTAGCTTGGCGCCTCCTATTTGCTAACCAGGCTCAGCCCTTGAGCTATCAAAATCCACCCATCTCCCGCGACACTTTGATCCGGCAGCGTTGTAATTACTGATCGCCTATAGTCAGTGTGGTAGGAAGATTTTTTTATTGGCGGAGGGCGGTGTGTGTGGGGGGGGGGGGGAGGGGAAGGGGGAGGGGAACAGCCCTGCGACTGATATGTTACCTTCCCATCTCCCAAAAGTACATGAATTGTAATCAATGAGGGGCGTGTGTGCATGGTTTGTGTGGGGGGGGGGGGGAGGCTGGGAGGGCGGAGGGTGGGGGGGAGGGCGGGGGGGGGGAGACGGGGGGGGGGTCGACGGGCCCGCCGCAGTAGTACCGCATCCAACCTCGTCAGTATCAAATCTTATATTTGTTTTCCTAGATTCTCATCACAATTGGTTTTTTGAAACCCAAAAAAATTACTAATAATAATAAATAAATAGATAAATAAATAAATAATTAAAATAAATAAGAAAATTAATAATAATGATAATAATAATAATTAAATAAATACAACTAATTTTTTTTTTTAATTTCCAAAAGTATTTTTTCTTCAGTTGCTTTCTCTCAAAATGTCAAGTGGTCGCCAGGGAATACTCTGCCCCACCCCCACCCCCTCTACTTTTTCATCCAACCATCCTACCCTTCCGTTCCCACGCCACGGCCTACACGAGTACATCAGTGTACTTTATGTAGAGCACGTAGCTCTTGAAATAAGTTAGTTATTAGGAGTTAACGCCGGGCAGCCGATTAAGGTTATCTCACAGCGGTTCTTGAACTAACCTGTAAGTTGAATATATGGGTTGACTTCATTAGCTGTGCTGCAGATGTGAAATTAGGTCCTTCGTGATCCTAAATCGTTCAGTCGGCAGTCCCTGTGTAATAAATCTTCATCAGCATGCACACAGGAACCTTGGCTTAAATTTGTAATTGTATGTCTACTACTACGCAAAGTTATGATGAATTTACAAGCTAATGTAAATTGTAACACGTGTACGACGCACTAATGCAAGCTCCAGCTTTGCTTGCAACGACCCTTTTGCACTATAACGTCTGAAAATAAACGTGACTGCCGATAAAATGTGAACACGATCCAACTGCAATGCGCAAGGGACATAGATCCACACGAGCCCACGCAGTTGCAGGGGCTCGTGAGGATCTATGTCTCTTGCTGACACCACTTTGAATCCATGTTCCTGGGAGGGATGGGGCTCTCTGGCGTTGAATTAACGAAAACTCTAGTGCAGAAACACAATGTGCGTCCACTGGTCTAGTGCAGAAACACAATGTGCGTCCACTGGTCTAGTGCAGAAACACAATGTGCGTCCACTGGTCTAGTGCAGAAACACAATGTGCGTCCACTGGTCTAGTGCAGAAACACAATGTGCGTCCACTGGTCTGGTGCAGAAACAGTGTGCGTCTGCTGGTCTAGTGCAAAAACACAGTGTGCGTCAATTGGTCTGGTGCAGAAGCACAGTGTGCGTCTAATAGTGGAGAAACACAATGTGCGTCTAATGGTCTAGTGGAGAAACACAGTGTGCGTCTGCTGGTCTAGTGCAGAAACACAATGTGCGTCTGTTGGTCTGGTGCAGAAACACAATGTGCGTCTACTGGTCTAGTGCAGAAACACAATGTGCCTCCATTGGTTTAGTGCACAAACACAGTGTGCGTCTAATGTTCTAGTGGGGAAACACAGTGTGCGTTCAGTGGTCTAGTGCAGAAACACAATGTGCGTCCACTGGTCTGGTGCAGAAACACAGTGTGCGTGTGCTGGTCTAGTGCAGAAACACAATGTGCATCCACTGGTCTGGTGCAAAAACACAGTGTGCGTCTAATGGTCTAGTGGAGAAACACAGTGTGCGTCTGCTGGTCTAGTGGTGAAACACAACGTGCGTTCACTGGTCTGGTGCAGAAACACAATGTGTCTACAGGTCTAGTGCAGAAACATAGTGTGCGTCCACTGGTCTGGTGCAAAAACACAGTGTGCGTCCACTTGTCTGCTGCAGAAACACAATGTGCGTCCACTGTTCTAGTGCAGAAACACAATGCGCCCACTGGTCTAGTGCAGAAATACAATTTGCGTCCACTGGTCTATTGCAGAAACTCAATGTGCGTTTACTGGTCTAGTGCAGAAATACAATTTGCTTCCACTGGTCTAGTGCAGAAACTCAATGTGCGTCCACCGGTCTAGTGCAGAAACTCAATGTGCGTTTACTGGTCTAGTGCAGAAACACAATTTGCGTCCACTGGACTATTGCAGAAACTCAATGTGCGTCTACTGGTCTAGTGCAGAAACACAATGTGCGTCCATTGGTCTAGTGCAGAAACGCAGTGTGCGTCCACCGGTCTAGTGCAGAAACACAATGTGCGTCCATTGGTCTAGTGCAGAAACACAATGTGCGTCCATTGGTCTAGTGCAGAAACACAATGTGCGTCCACTGGTAGTGAAGGGTTTAATTATTTACTGATGATGTCATACTGAAAATGTGGCTGTGGTTGTCGTGGCAGATGAGTTGGCAGTTGGTGATTCAGTGCACGAGTACTTCTCCTTGCTGTAGGCAGGGTCTAATGACGTCAATTATCCACTCCGTTTCCACAGCAAAGGGTTTTGCATTGAACAATTATCTGCTTATGACGCGTGTGTGCTAGCGGTAGTACAACTGTATGAAAATCTTGCTTTTCTCACAAAGTGGGCTTGCTGTCTTTTCCCTTAACCCGTTCTAACCCACGACCACACCTCCCACAAAGTTTTAGAGGTGTCACATAACGACTATGTCCCAGTTGCAGGAAATGGCTCGACCATGATAATTCAAGGGTGGTGACAAATAAGCTTGGCGCCTAAAGGCGCCAAGCTAATCTGTCACCACCCTTGAATTATCATGATCGAGCCATCTGTTGTAACGCGTCGAGGCTAAATAGCCTAACTGACAGTGTGATAGCTCAGTGTGGCTCAGGTTGTCGCTATGAATTTGCAGTAAAATCTGCTGCATCATTCACTGATTCAGTAAGTCGATCGTGGGTCCCATTTCAGGTTTTTCCTGTGGCTGTCCGGTCGACGTGATAGCTAAGTCCGTTTGAGACTCGAGTAACAGAGAGACAAAGTAGGCTATTCATGGTACCCGGAACAGTAAGTAAGGAGCACTTGTAATCACTTTTATGACTAATATTTAAAATAAATACGGCCACACGAACGTTTTGCATTTTGGTTCATACTATCTCAAATAAACAAATTAATTAATTAATTAATTAATCAACAATTAAATAAAATTTATAATTAAGCTCATTTTCTGGCACTACTCTCATCTGGACTTATGGCCCGTGTTTAAGATGTATGTTTGTTGTATGCAAGGGAGGGTTTGGGGCGGGGGGGGGGGGGGGGGGGGGTTGCCTATCGCTACGAGAATTGCGTGTCGATATAGCACTACGTGTTGCGTAGTGCTCTCGAGCTGTAGTGCTATTGACACGTAGTCCTGTCGACACGTAGTACTCGTGGTACGTAGTGCTAACGGGATTCACCCTGCATTTATTCTGCAAGAATGCTAACTGATTGTGTGTACATGTGTGTGAGGTGCGTGCGTTCAGTTCGTGCACGCGCGTGTGTTGATGGGTTCGCCACTGTCCTTCGCCGATAAGTACCTCCTCTTTTTTTTTTTTTCTTCTTTTTTTTTTTTTTCTTTTTTTAACTCCTACACGGCCGGAACCTCACCAAGGGAATCAGCAACAATAGGCCTGACGGTTGACCTTTTTTCCAGACAAACACGGGCTGTCTCTTCACAGTTTGCCGTGACTGACTTTTCGCTGCCCAGTGGTCGCCGTCTGTTTCAGTCGCTGCAGAGATCCACCTTTCCGCCTTTCAAGAAGAGTGTAATGACCCCGGCAATAGTCCGCCTGTGTCGTCTTGAATTATAACTTCAAACCTTTTGCTGGTTTGTGATAATTCACATAATTCAAAATAGATCCACTGGTGCAGCGCACAAGTGAATATCAGTGAATAACTGTGATGCTCTCAGCTCAGTTCGCACAGCAGAGTCAAATCAGAAATTAGGTTGGAGGGAAAGAGGGCCGGAAATTCGGTGCCTGAACAGTCCGACTAATTTAAACTCGTATTCGTCACAAGGAGGAGATCAAAATCATTTCAGCCTATAGCTGTCCGGTACCTCTGTTCCCGGGACTACTAATCGACACGTACTACACACGAGTGAGAGCGGAGCGTTGTTTGTTCGTCTGATTGCTACTTGGTGAGACAAAATGCGCCGCTAACCCATGTTTTGCCTGTCTATCCCTAGCCACGCTCAACACACCGCAGTCTCCTTCCCATGTGAAAAACGGCGCAGGTACTTCAATGCTAGGTCAGTTCTGTTTCTTAAGACACAAATGTGGAGAGGGACTATTCCTGGAAAAGCCCATAAGAGTTCCACCCCATCAGTCCTTTAACCCTTATCATTCGGAATACACCAGTGTGTGAAATAAGTTTGACTAAAATAGTTTAAGGGTAGTGCCAGAATAGCTTGGCGCCTCAGAGGCGGTCTAGGCGCCAAGCTATTCTGGCGCCACCCTTGAACAAAAGCCATTGGTCTGTATCCTTATCTGTAAGTACTATAATGTAGCCTGCATAGTGGCAATGTACAAATTTGAAGCTTTTAGCCTCAGTATGATATGGGTTAAGATGATGAGAACTCTTTCCATAAGTTCTTTGACGCCCCACCAACATCGGTATGACTCCGTATGATAATGGATAATAATAATAGATAATGGATCTTTAGCAAGTGGCATAGTACCTCGTGCACCCGTATCAGGTACGGAAATGTTAGTCGCCAAGCAGTATGTCGGTGTATTACTGTTCGTATTGTTGGCTCCGTGAGTACAAACCCCATGAGCAGCAAAACGTCTTCGGGCACACGACGGCCGCAGTCGGCCTGCGCACAGCCGTGGGCCCGACCACCTTTGTTCACTACAAAGAAATTGTGTGAGAAAGACTGGGCAGCGGCCATGAACTGAAACAAAGTTGACCGGTCAGTAGTGCCTCAACACTCGCTTGACGCATAATCTGGCATGAATAATCAGTCATGAATTATTCTTCTTCTTCTTGTCGTTCGCAGTGGGCTATACGGTCAGTCCAGCGCCGGCGATGAATGACGTCGTTTTCTCCAGGTCTTCTCGACTGCCGCATAGTTTGGTCTGCAGTGGAGTTGGCGACGGCCACACTTCTTTTCTTTCATCGTCCAGTAGAGGGCATCTCTGGAGAATATGTTCCGCTGTTTGGTCTTCCTGACCACAAGCGCAGGTTGGTGATGGCGCCAGCTTGAGCTTTCTGTTCATGTGAGCGTTCAGTCTGTTGTGGCCGGTACGCAGTCTGATCAGGACGACTTGCTGCTCTCTGGTCATTGTGTGGTAGTCGTCTCTGTTTGACCTCGGCCTCATCAATGCCTTGATGATTGTCTTTTGCTCACTATAGCTGACGCTGTTTTCTTGTTGGTCTTTTGTGGCTCCTTCTTTCGCCAGCTCGTCTGCACTGCCCTTTCATTTCCTGGTACCCCACAGTGGGCTGGTATCCACTGGAGAACAACTCTTCTGCTTTGTCTGACCTTCTGCAAAGCTCTGGTCAGCTGGGGGAGCTTGTCGTTCTCGAGGGCCTGAAGGACTGAAAGGGCATCGGAGAAGAAGACAACTTGGTAGCATGGGTCTGTGGAATTCTGAACCATGGAGGCGGCCTGCATAAGTGCTTCGGTTTCTGCTTTGTAGTTTGTGCAGTGTTTGCCGGTGGCTACACTGGATGTGGCTGTATGTCCCCCAGGGAACTGGATCAGGATGCCAGCACCTCCATTGGAAACGGCATTTGTTGCTGATCCATCAGTGTAGATGCCTCCTTTGGGTACTGTTCGTCGATCAGGGCTAGGGTGAGTGCCCGTCGAACGGTGTCATCCTGACTGTCTCCTGAGGTGACTGTCTCCTGAGATCTGGATGTCTGGTTTGTCCACTGCCCAAGGGTTTTCCTTTTCTTCTGTGATCAGAGGTAGAGTGCTCTGTGGAAGGAGTTCCCTGTACTGTCGAGAAAGTCGCATGCTCTCATGGACAAAGCTGCTTCTTTTGCGGAGCCGGTTCTTGGTGTGGTTGGTCAGTCTGTGCTTCATGGGGTGGTCGGGCAAGCACGAGCTTCTCAGCCTGTACCATGGTTTTGGCTTCTCTCCTCTGGCTGAGAGGTTGGATTGTGGTCAGCTTCTCCATTTCCTTGATTGGAGTGGATTTCATTGCACCAGTGATGAGTCGAAGAGCCTGGTTTTGCACTCGGTCGAGGGTCTGCAGGTTCGTCTTGGCTGAGGTTGACCACGCTGTGGAGCCGTACTCGAGGTGGGGCCTGACTGTTTCCTGGTATACTGTCTTCAGTATCTTCTCGTTCGCTCCTCAGGTGGTGCCTGCCAGTTTCCCGAGTATGGCCAGCTTGCGCCGGGCCTTCGCCTCTGCCTGTGCAATGTGTGGTTTCCAGGTCTGACGTCTGTCGAAGATGACACCAAGGTAGATCTGTCACTCTTTTTGCAGACCCTGGCAGGCGCTGGGTGGGGGGGGGGGGGAGGGGCGGGAGGGAGGGGATTGGGGGGGGGGGGGGGGGAGGGGGGATGTCTATTAAGGGTTGTGGTGATCACGGAGGGTCAGATTTTTAGCAGCCTACCAAAGGGAGAGAACTGTTTTCAACTCTAAATTACAACTTGTACGCGGTAGCTTCCCTTTTTCTATCAGCACGATCCGAAGGGAAAGGCTTTTATTTGAGTTCCCCCCCCCCCCCCCCCCCCCCCCCCCCCCCTCACCCTTCCTGACATATTTCCGTGCTAGTCTGTGATATTGGGCCTTACGGCTAGGTGCCCTTACGTGCAAAAGCACAGACTAGCACACTGCCGCCGACTAGAAACTTTGAATGTAAGAGTCACAGAGAAATGGTATGTTTAAAGTATTATAGAGAACTTTTTATTGTACACTGCGCGCCATAAAAAAAACAAGACGAAGATGTGCCGGTCGATATTTTATAAACGGCTTAACATTTTGAACATCTGATTACGTCACAATAAAGTATTTTTAGTCCTCGTTACAGCACTCTCAGCTGCACCTTTGACCATTGCGTAGTCTTTACGCTGTGACCCGGTAAAGCTACCTACCCCCAACGAAAATCGCAAGACGGACATTTCTTTGTGGGCTGCTTTGTTTAGTTTTAGCACACATGTCGTGTTTGGCCAGATATTATAAAAAGTAGATAACACTATTTTAAAATGCGCTAATTTTTCTTGAAAACCTTAAGATGGGAAGTCATTTCATCAGGGGAGGGGGGGGGGGGGGGGGGGGCACACACGCACTGTCGTAAACAGACTACCAGCAGACCACCTTTAAATACACATGTTTTGAATCATAAACCAAAACACACACACACACAAACATATATAATATATATTATATATATATATATATTATATAATATATAACATATATATATATATACATATATATATATATATATATATATATATAATTACCCCCCTCACACCCATCCCGCTCACACACATATGTTTTGAATACCTGTAGATCTGCATTTATTGAAGTGCATCGCATAAGCTCAATCAGGCATCTTCTCACACCAGAAGCAACTAAAACACTGGTCTGCTCCTTTGTCTTGTCCCGACTCGATTACGGCAATTTACTCCTGTGTCAGTGGCTGTCCTCGGTACCTTCTGGATCGGCCCCAGACGGTGCAGAACTCAGCAGCACGGTTTGTTGTCAAGGCAAAGAAGTCAGACCATATCACATCCATCCTGCGTTCACGCTATCGGTTACCTATCACATCTAGAGTACAATACAAAATCCTGTCCACCTGTCATACCTGTCCTTCTACTGGCCCTGTCTATCTTTCTGATCTTCATTTGTACACACCCTCAAGACAGCTCCGTTCCTCGGCAGACACTATTACGCTTTCCGACTGTGAGAACTAAGTCTTTTGGCGAGAGGTCTTTCTCATACCAAGGATCATTTCTTTGGAATAAACTCCCACAGTTAGTCAGATATGTTGAATCAGCCAATAGTTTCCGGCAGTCTTTAAAGACGCATTTATACCTTTAAACGTGCATTCACCGTTATTCTTTCTTTTTTTGTCAACACCGCTGATTTTGTTGTCGGTTAGGGCTGTCTGGTGTATCCATTGTTGGTTTTCACGTGCGTCTTTTTGTGTGTGAGCATTTTTTATTGGTGTGTTCTTTTTGTTATTCTTTTTTTGTTTGTTGTATATCCTGTTGAGTGAGTGTGTATATATGTAGGATGCAAGGTATGTATGTTAGCATGTCATTTGTACGGCGCCTATAGCTTTTCTATCGAAAGTATAGGCGCCTTAAAACTATACATTATTATTATTATTATTATTATTATTATTATTATATTATTATTATTATTATTATATTATTATTATTATTATTCACACTATAGAATACAGACAAAACAAAGAAAGAAGCAAACAGAAAACAAAGAATCACATATGCATGCAAGCACACACGCACTGACATAAACGGACCACCGGCAAGTAATCTTGGCAATCCATTTTACGTTTGGAGGGTAGGCAAAGTACCTGTGACAACGACATCCCCATTTTCACTCAGAATCCACCTTTCTTGTTGCAGCTGAATGAAAAATGATTCTTCTGCCTAGAAGTGCAGAAGAAATTAGGCAGAGTGCCATCAGATGCGAGACCGTGGCTGAATCTAAATATCCGATGTTTTTAAGGGTGAACCTGTGGAAAAGGACACACACACACACACACACACACACACACACACACACACACACACACACACACACACACACACACACACACACACAAACAAAACAAAAAAACGTTTTCTGCTGAAATGACTCCCCATCTTCAGGGTTTCAAGAAAAATTAAGCCATTTTAAAATGATGTTATCCGCTTTTAAGTGTACTCAAACCAAGGGGAATCACAGCGCTGGACAGACAACAGTTAGATCCCCTGCCCCCGCCTATCAGGCACCCAATCGCCAGCCCACAGAGAAATACGCAGGTATAGAATAAGACAATCATTTCCATCCTGGTGTTATCCGGTTGTTGTTCTTTTTGTTTGTTTGGGTTTTTTTTTTTTTTTTTTTGTTTTTTGGTTTGGCTGGCCAAACATGATGGAAATGATTGTCTTATTCTATACCTGCGTATTTCTCTGTGGGCTGGCGATTGGGTGCCTGATAGGCGGGGGCAGGGGATCTAACTGTTGTCTGTCCAGCGCCGTGATTCCCCTTGGTTTGAGTACTGACAATTCTGCCAGCGCTAGCCTCACCTATCTGGTTTGTGAGCTTTTAAGTGTGTCTGGCCAAACATGAGATGTGTGCTAAAACATCGCAGCACACAGAGCAATGTCTGTTTTACGAGTTTTGATTTTGGGGGTAGGTAGCTTTACCGGGTCAGAGTGTAAAGAATACACAATGGAAAAAATGCAGTTGCAAGTGCCCTAAAGAGGACTACAATTACTTCACTGTGACAGAAACAGAATTTCAAAATGTTAAGCCGTTTGCAAAATATCGACTGGCAAATCTTTGTCTTGTGTTTTATGGCGCGCAGTGTATTGAATCATGAACCAACACACGCACGCGCATGCACACACACATACCCCCCCCCCCCCCCCACACACACACACACACACACACACAACCACACATTATGAGAATACAGACCAAACAAACAAACAAGAGAAAACAAATAAACACGCAGGCATGCAAGCGCACACGCACTGACGTAAACAGACCACCAGCAAGTACTCAAGGCAATCAGTCTCCAATCAGTTTTACGTTCGGAGTGTAGGCGCGAACCTATGACAACGACATCCCCATTTTGCACTCAAAATCCGCCTTTTATGTTGCAGCTGAATGGAGAATGATTCTTCTGCCTACAAGTGCTGATAAAATTAGGCTGAGTGCCCTCAGATGCGAGGCATCGCGGCTGAATCTTAAATGTCCGATGTTTTTTCAGGCGGTGAACGAATGGAAAACGCCACACAAAAAAAAAAAACGTTTTTATCTTAAATGAATCACTATCTTCAGGTTTTCAAGAAAAATTAACGCAGTGTAAAATGATGTTATCCGGTTGTTGTTCTTTTTTTTTTTTTTTTTTTTTTTTTTTTTTGTTTTGTTTTTTGGTTTGGCTGGCCAAACATGAGATGTGTGTTAAAACAATGCAGCACATGGAAAAATGTCCGTCTTGCGATTTTTGATTTTGGGGGCCGGGGGTAGGTAGCTTTACCGAATCATAGCGTAATGGACAAAAATGCAACTGAGAGTGTCGTAAAGAGGACTAAAAATACTTTACTGTGACGCAATCAGATTTTCAAAATATTAAGCCGTTTTCGAAATATGGACAGGCAAATCTTCGTCTTTTTTTTTTTTTTTTTTTTTTGGCGTGCAGTGTATATGCTATAGAGAAACTTTGTTGTAATAGTGTGTCAACGCGCGCGCACGTGATTCGGAAACATTTGTATTGTTGCTGTTAACCCTTTTAGTCCCAAGGTCCCATTTCTCAAATTTGGGAGGTGTCGCCTAATCACTATGTACCAGTTGCAGATGGATTGACCATGATAATTCAAGGGTAGTGCCAGATTAGCTGGGCGCCTGAAGGCGCCGAGCTAGTCTGGCACTACCCTTGAATAGTGACTCGGGGCTAAATGGGTTAAGCAAGAGCCGAGCGTCTTCACAGCTCCTCTTGATTGTGTGCATGTCGATCATATTAGAGACAGTCTTTATGACTGATCATATCTACGGTGTGATTTGGTTCTAAATTGCCTTTGCATACACATACATACACAGTCAACACACACCCACAATCACAACAAAAACATTATCAAGTCCTGTGATGCAACTTCTCTATGTTTATTTCATGATTGCATTCACTGTGTCACAAGTACATATGGCAAAGACCACACTGGTTACCTCTCTTGACCCGTTTGGCGGCGTGCTAACTGTACCAAGAGAGGCAACCACCCAATAGGCAAAAGGTAATCAGACCGATGATGCCCGATGACCTTTTGCTTACTGTGGCAAATGTAGACAAAGGCATGCCTCCAGTGGCACGCCAGTCAAGCAACAAGACACACCAAAATTTCATTGTTCGTCAAACTGCACGAGATTTCCTATGTCCACTGCACGCAATGACGAACACAATTTCCCTCTAACCCCAGTGTGAAAAGGCCATCGGGATGACATAGGCTGCAGCCAACGTCATCCTGATGGTCTTGTGCGCACTGGGAACTTAACTCTTTTAAGGCACCACGCATTAATAGCTGTGGAACTGTCGTATAGCGTTGCCAGCGGCAACGCTATACGACAGTTCCGCAGCTATTGATGAAGGTGCACTGATCGAGTTAACTACCTCCTCGTGCATGCAGTCACAAATACCGCTTGCTACATGCACAAAAGGGTTCAACACGTACACATCACACGTCAACACACGCACATACACAGGGGGTTAATATTTCATAAATTTCCTACCCTCACTTTAGCAGCTCGCTTTTCTATCGTAAACTTCATTTAAGCTACAGCTGCTGTAATAATCGGTACAGACAATTTTTCTTTACAACTGATCAAGTTTTGTAATACGCAAACACCATACTGCCAAATAAAAACATCACTTTGCTCCACACTTTAATCTCTTTCCAGTTGCAGTGCGACGATCAAAACACCAGTCGGATTGAGAATTGTCAAACCATTCAACAATGTTTTGTGTTCTTAAATACTGTGAACATCCATTTGTGAAAGGCACGAGCCTAACATACCTGCAAACCTCACAAATATCAGCGCCCCCCGACACATTTTCAGTAGAAACTTTAGTTCCATCTTCCCATCACGAAAATAAGTTGCAAGTGGTGTACTGGTTTAAATGTCCAATTTGAAAAATTGTTTTTCATCCAAATACATACTGATCAACAAAAGAAACGCGAAATTCGACTGTTTTGTGTTTGTATGATAAATCCACGAAAATACAAGTCGCCATACTGTAGTAACCGTGTTACCCTCCCTGTGCACGAGGCACCCGTATTGGTTAGGACGCACGGCGTATGCTTTCCACGCACGTGCATACCAGAGCGATGTTGGGTCATGAACTGTGTTCAGCAATGCAAGGCAATAAAAAATCTGCAGTGTTACGCCTTCTGTCACTTTTGCCGTTGCCACATCAACCATGCCAAGACTTAATTAAGGCTCCCTAACCAGAACGAGCTCTTGGGCGTTGGAAGCCGGAGAAGATCCACAAGCTGTGGCAGTGGCCTTTAGATGTCACATTTCGACCATTTACAGGCTGCAGCAACGCTATCATGCCAACGGGTCTTCTGCTGACGACCCCCGAAGCGAACGACCACGTGTGACAACTCCACGGTAAGATCGCTACATTTTGCGTGCTCACGTGCGAAATCGCTTTCATCCGGCCGAGGAAACGGCAAGAGAAATTATCGGCAACCCCCCGGCACCCAGACAGTGCGACGACGGCTAGAGGAGCATAATCTGCATAACCGCCGTCCAGCTCGTGGACCTGTTCTTACTGACCGTCATCGCCGTGAGCCTGTCGACTGGACCTGGCGACAGTGGCAGAACGTCCTGTTCAGTTACTGCATCGGCCATGCAGATGGGCGCTTAAGATTCAGATTCAGATTCAGATTCAGATTCAGATGTGTTTATTGCGTTAGGCATTTTGCCCATACACAAAGGGGGTGGGGGGAGGGGTTATAATATTTCGTTCAGAGATCAAAAATACAGAACAAAACGATCGAATGAACCGACGCGGAAACCGACGTCATTCACGACAGTTCATTATATCATGACTGATTCAGTCAATTTAATAGTCACTCGTGTACGGGCTTCAACGTGTAGTCCGACAGTCACGCAGCGGCACTGTGCAGTGTTATCCAAGGAGATGTCGCACCAAAGTCGCCAGGAGATGTAGGTCTGTCTCCATGATGTCAAAGTCATCACGGTGTGTCTGTCTGTCCACAGACCCTCCTTGACGTAACCTGTCCCTATAGTAACGTTCTGTCTGCGGGTGGCCTCCCCCTGGACAAGCTAGCAGTCCCCGTTTTTAGGTCTCCGATCTTTTCCGAGAAATATCCTGAAAATGCCAGTCGTCGGGCTTCCCAACGCTGTGGAGGTATTGCTAAACACCCTGCTAGCTGACCATTCCATTAAATCGTGGAAAATCGCCGGGGAAGGTGAGGACATGACTTTCGTGCTCAGGCTGTGTGCGGCAGCAGAGCAGACCGGGACCGCCATTACTACACGCAAGGGGCAGTGGCGACGTAAACCTCCAAGCCAGGTGCGGCGTGACCTGAGGAGGGCCGAGCAACATAGGGCGAGACTGGACAACAACAACACCCAAGCCCAAGGTACACAAGAAACACAGAATGACAGTGACAACAGCAACACAGAAACAAAGGCAAGTGACAATGACAAACACTTCCGTTTATTTGTGTCAACACCAGATACTGACCTACATTCCAACACAGTCACAGTGGCAACAGAGGACACATCACGCACCCCACGTGCTGTTCACGGTATTGACAATGACTTAACACAGTGGAATGCTGTGCAGGGGGCGTGTGCTACAGGTGTGTCAAACGTCGAAAACCTGGACAGGACTGTGGACTATTTTGGTTTTTCCACTCCAGCATCTCAACATGATGATGTGTTTGACATCGAAAAAGAAGGAGAAGCAGCTGGTTACGACGTACACGCTACTAAACTGTATGTGGCGGGAATCACAGGGAGGATGACAC
The DNA here is from genome assembly GCA_036245525.1 of Semisulcospira habei. Lineage (NCBI taxonomy): Eukaryota > Metazoa > Mollusca > Gastropoda > Semisulcospiridae > Semisulcospira > Semisulcospira habei. Next base: position 181,496,439 of record BTPG01000004.1, read on the forward strand.
AAAAACTGCTACGTGAACCAACCAGAAACACAAAGTTCAAGAATATTGTGTTTGACAGTGGGCCCTCACAAGCTCAGCAGTTATTGCTGGGAGAGAGCGATGATATTATCATTGTGTATGACTGTCAGCAGCAGATCGTGGTGAACTGGTTCATCAAGCACGCAACAACAACGCAGACAGAACGTGGGCGCTTAAGAGTGTGGCGGAGAAGGGGTGAACGCTATGCTGATGGCCGTGTGCTGGAGAATAATGCCTGGGACGGGCCAAGCGCGATGATTTTGGGGTGGGATTACCCTGGACCTGTGGACTCGTACCAGGTCGCGGAAATAGCATCACAGCTCAGCGCTACATTGACCAAGTACTACACCCATATGTCCTGCCATTTTCTCAGGGACGCAGAAACTTCATCTTGCAGCAAGATAATGCGCGTACACACACTGCACGTATCACCCAGTACTTCTTGCAGCAGCACAACATCCCATTCATGCCCTCGCCTCGATCCCATCGAACGTCTCTGGGACCAACTGCAAAGGGAGGTCAACGCTGTGCTGTGCCATGCTTGCTCCAAATACAGAATAAACTTCTACACCGATTACGCTGGTGTCCGCGTTTTATTTCTAAAATGTCGATAACATCTATTTGAAGGGGCTACTTCGCGTTTCTCGTGTTGATCAGTATATTAATAATAAATTGTGTTTAACTGTCTTTTCCACCTGTCAGAAATAAGGGTTTAACACTTTGGGTGTCGGTAGTGGCTTTAGTCGTGATGATTCCTGTAGGACACCCTTAGTCCTGACGATTCCAGGGTGTCAGTAGGGTATTATTTTAGTCCTGACGATTCCTACATCGCACCTAAAACCACTACCAACACCAAAAGTGTTAATGGACAGGTGGATTCTGAATCTCAGGAGAAGTCTTTAATGCCAAAAAGTGTCGCCCGTCACCTTAACGTTGGTCACCGATAACAGGCGACCTCTCATAAGGCTGTATATAGACATTCTTACTCCTCATACAGTTCCTTGCTGGATAATATCAACATGAATTGTCTGTCCCTGGTAAATAATGTTCGAGCACCAATACAAAGTTTCCGAGAACAGAAGTGTTTAAAAATCTTTCTGAAGTGGTTTGCTTGCGTGTGTGACGAAGAGAAAAACTGTTGATGAAAACACATGGAGCTTCGTGTTGAGATTTCATGTACATTTCTGTCATCAGAAAACCACACAAAAATATATTTAACCCCTTCACTGCCAGTGGACACTGTGTGGAGGTCACAGATTCCCAGCAATCAAAGGAACGCAGATACACCGTGGGTTGTGGGATCCTCATGAGTCGCGGGGGGGGGGGGGGGGGGGGGGGGGGGGGGGGGGCTCATGAACATCTATATCTCTTGCAGTTGTGTTCCATTTTTCTTGGCAATCCAGCGGTTAACCGGTTAATAATACCCATACCATCTCTTTAAACCGTCAGTCGCCCTATAAAAACACGTGCACAGTCCCGACAAGTCATTTGAATCCTAGCCGTCGGTGTGAAAGCACAGCGCCACCTGCTCTGTGGCTAAACTGAAGGAACACCATTTGGGATTCAGCCCTGACAGCAGGAGATGGGTCGACCATGTTAATTCAAGGACAGTGCCAGATTAGCTTGGCACCTGTCGGCGCCAAGCTAATCTGGCACTGCCCTTCAATTATGGTTGATCCATCTTCTGCAACTGGTGCATAGTCATTTGATGACGCCTCCAAACTTTGGGAAATACGGCCCGCGGGCTGAATGAGTTAAGAAGATTCTGTTGTATTGTTTTAGTTCAATACACAAGCTGTACAGTCCCAAAAGAAGTCGATATACAAAAGTGATAAATATATTAAGCACTACAGGTATACTCGGATCAAAGCAAGTTCTGGCAAAAGAGCATGTATCGGCTCTCACTCGCTGGCAAATTTACATTTTCGGCCACTCTCATAAAAAGAACGCCATGCTTCTGCAACGGGCATAGATTCTCATAAGCCCCAGCAGGGCCTCATAAAAATCTGTGCCAACTGCTGGGCTCATTTACATGTGTTCCTAAGGCGGAACAGGTCGTCTGGCGTTCTCAATATCTCAGTTTGTACAAAAAGTGGGCGATCAAAATCCGTAACAAAATGTACAAAACACGACACAAAGTTTACATTGTTGTGGAAAAGGGGTTTAGGAGAAATATTGCACTTTGTTCCTGTCAGCAATACATATGCCTGGCGGTCCCTGAACTAGACAAATTGAAATGAAAATGCAAGACTAGAGCTTGAAGCCAGCCAGTCCTTGCAGTGAGCACCATTGACAATCAGCTGCATATCCCAGACTGCTATCTTGAGCCAGTCCCACTCACATGTACATGCATAAAAAAAGAATAGCAATAATAATTAAAAACAGGAGGGGAGAAAACTGCAAAACACTCTAGCTGCTAGCATGAGCCAGTCGAACTCATACATGTATGCAATAACCTTTTGACCATCAGTAGCGGTTTTGTTCAAATGATTCCTGCAGAAGTCGTTGCAAACAGAATCTCTACCAACAACCAAAGGGCTAAAACTGAAAATAATTAACTCATTCGAGACATGCCGCCTCTGGATACACAGTGTCAGCCGCATATCCGGAGGCGGCACGTCTCGAATGAGTTCAGCTCCGAACTTTGATCCAAACAAACTTGAATGTACTGTGAACACAAATATGCACAAAAAGCTCAAGCTAAAAAAAAAACCCACTGTAAACTTAGGCTGCTTTCTAGTAGATGCATTCCTACTCACATTTAGCATATGAACAAATCAAGAGGCTGCCCAGTGCACTAAGGTTATCAGGCCAACATTGATTGTGCTTGGCCCACGCCCAGTTGCGCGACGTCGGCCCAATGACCTTTTGCACACTGGGCATTTATGTGCTGGTCTTCAATTTTGAACCTTACAGCTTGGGAGCAGGGAGGCCCAATTTCACATACCAACACACACTAAAAAGATAAAACCAAGACTGATTTCATGGACTAGTCTAGTCCTAATTATATACATATCTGCTCTGATTCGGCAAAAGCAACTACAGCCGTTTTCATGCAAAGATTTTCAATGAATCGCTGAAAATCTCAAAATTCAAAAATCAGACACACCACTTTGGGCTGAATCTTGGTAGACAACACATGAACTATGAACATGTCAGTAACAAAGCTGTACCAAATCGCTCATTATTATATATATGTATATACACACACAGCCACTATACATAGGCAGACCACACATTGTCTTCCGTATCACAATCATAATCAGATTACCAAACTGCAAGCACTCTTGCAAACATGTAACAAGTAAGTACATTTTAAGTTAACAAGTACACAATTGTCCCACGTCAAATTTACAAGGCTAAACGCTGACCCTGGTGCGTATGCGGCCACCATGGCTGAAAACGGTACCAGCGGCTGCATGCACTGGGGTGAAGCCCAAGTACATGATTGCCTCTGCGGTCAGCTACATGCTAGAACTGCACGGTCAAATTGGCCCACCTACCATCTTGCTGTGTGCTTTTGGACCTTGCAGCATTGTTTTCCCCATCAACACACGGTCCCTTATTTCAAGAGCCGACAACAATGCTGTAGAGGAAGTGCTGTTCCTCTGACTACTTTATTAACCCGTTTAGCCCCAGGACCCTGCGGCAGGAGATGGATTGATCATGAGAATTCAAGGGTAGTGCCAGATGAGCTTGGCGCCTTCAGGCGCCAAGCTCATCTGGCACTACCCTTGAATTCTCATGATCAATCCATCTCCTACAACACCTCCAAAAGTCTGGAAATGTGGCCGTGGGGCTAATAGGGTTAACTGAACCATTGCAGACACCTGTATGGAATCGAACTACAGCTTGGCATCTGACAGACACCTGTATGGAATTAAACTACAACTTGGCATCTGTACTGTTACCAGAGAGTGTTTCATCAAAGTACACCAGTCCAAGCACAGACTGAACTTGACCATATGATCCTCTAGTTATGACGCAAAAGAGGATGTTTTTTTTTTTCTCAATATAAAGCATTCTGCTGCCTACAACTAAACGGAAAAAAAAAAGTGCGCATTATCCACCATACTTAAACTAAAATTCACAATCAATGAACAATCAAATGCGTGCTGGTCAGTGATTTTGGACTGCTGTGGAACCAATCGGTCCAAAATTACACACAGGAATATTTACCAGCGCACAATTATTCTAGCTAGTCGCCCAGATTAACCCATACACTGCCAGTCGAAACATAATGTGTTTTTGAAATCGTCGATTCAACATTGTGTATGTTCATTGAATGGCTAGAGCCTTTCAAACTGGTGCCAGCAGGACGCATAGATCCTCATGAGTTGCCGTGACAGTGTGTGTGTGTGTGTGTGGGGGGGGGGGGGGGGGGGGCTCATGATCTATGTCTCTTGCAGCTGGATCAAGTTCATTTCTTCAGCAGTGAAAGGGGTTAATAGGCAGACTCATGCTACCAGTATCCTAAAAACATGTCATTCATCCAAAATGCAAAATAAACCAACTCCCTTCTGCTTGCAGTCACTGGTCCTGTAAACACCAGTGGCTACATGTACAAGTCAGTTAACAACAAAATCAAAATAAAATCACTGCTATCAAATGTAAACTTTGTGTGGTGGTTTTTCAGCTCTTGATCAACAACAACGGCAACAAGCAGCTGGTATGGATTTAAATAAACAAACTGAAAAATGCCCTACATACTAGCTCCTGAGGTATACATGTATGATAATCTTTCTACCATCACTGCTGATGATAGACACAGATTTTGCAATGGAAAAGAGTAAGAAACGTTGGTCCTCAGCAAGCTAATACTACTACACCTCACTACACTTACTCACTACCTATACCTTTTGCAGCAGTATCCCCAGATAGGCCCACTCAGGGAGTACACCACAAGCACACTTCTATTCAAATGAGATGCTAAGCAACTCATTTGAATTGAAGTGTACTTGCGGCATACACCCCAGGCGGGTCTAGCTGGGGAGTACTCTACGGATATGCATACTGCATCACCCTAGACTCCCTTTGTGTAACAATCCGTGCAGGTTTAGAAGGCTGCAGATCCTTGATGATTGAAATATATATAGTCTGCACATTCTGTATCCAGAGTAAAACAAAGTCCACTTCCAGTTATGTTCTCCATGGCAGGCAACAACATGCCTATGGTGTTTGAACACAAACATAACTGTGTGCTAGGCTCTCATCTGGCAGCTCTTGGCTCTGGGTCATACGTCTCAACTCTTTTAGCCCCAGATGCCAACAGCAGGAGATGGCTTGACCATGATAATTCAAGGGTAGTGCCAGATTAGCTTGGTGTCTGATGGTGCCAAGCTAATCTGGCACTACCCTTGAATTATCATGGTCAAGCCATCTCCTGCAAATGGTTCATAGTCGTTGGACAACACCTCCAAAATCTGAGAAATGGGACCTTGGGGCCAAACGGGCTAATGACAGGCCAGCACAGAGTGAAACTTATGCCGTTTTCACCTCGTACAGATTTGCGCGACCAGTGAGAAAATATTCCGCACTAATACAGTTCAATACCAAACCAAGTCAATTCTTCTGTGAAAAGCGCAGCAGCCTCCTAAAATAAAAAAGTATTTTTAATACTTTAAATCCCTCTTGAGAGGCCTTCAAACCAGCTAATAAAGACGGAACAATCATTATTCAAACGTTATGCTAGATCAGCTTGGAACCTGGTGATGTCAAGCTGATCTGACATAACTTTTCAATTATCATGGCTTCCATTTTGAAAAGGTGGTTTGTAATTTTGGTGCCAAGCTAACCTGGCACTACATCTGAACCATCAAGAACTGTCCACCTTCCACTTTGAGTGAAAGCCCACAATATCCAGTCTGAAAGCACTTCACGAGTCTGTCAACAGTCCTGAGCCAACAAAGCGCCCTTGGTCACTGGGCTTGTCACAGTGCAAGCATCTTTCAACAAGCAGTTGATAATATCACACACAGTTCAGATCTAATACTATGTACAGACAAGACTACAGACAGTCAGTATAAAAACAGTACCTCAGTCTAGCACATGCCACACAGTTCAAAGCTTCTGAACCCCATCATGCTTACAGCCAACAGTACTTGTTCACAGTAGTGGTTGCTGCATGCACCAGGGGGTTATGACAATTTTAGCAGTAAACAGATCCACATAAAGAATTAGCCTACTCAACACACAATGGCTTCATTGCACTGTATTTGTGTGGTCCATAAATTGAGGACGTCACAGTCCTTCAGTGTAATACTGCAGCCACAGAGTATCATGCTACCTAAAGGGCAGTGTGATGCACACCAGTGTTTCCTAATGAGGGGAAATTTGGCTTGCATTTCTAAGGGGTCCTTGCAAACAATCCTAAAGTTGACCCCAGAGAAATCGCTCAAACTGTGGCTATTACTTGTCAACAAGAGCTCATGAAAATCTATCCCAGTGCGTAAAGGCCATCGGGCCGATATCGTCCGCCACTGGCCCGCACACAGCTATGCACGGGCCAACAGTGGCTGACGTCGGCCCGATGGCCTTTTGCACATTGGGATGCCTCTTGCAAACGGCTGAATCCACTGAACGTGTGAACTCCATGCATTTTCTGACCTAGGTCTGACTGACTGAGGGATAACCTCTATGTGTGGCCCTACAGTGGAGATCAGCAGGTGTTTACCACATTACTAAAGACACAAACTACATTACGTGTCACGGGCCCAATCTGCTAAGTCAGCATGTACTGCTTTTGAAACCACTCAAGTCAGCCAGCTTAGGCCTCACTGGTCCAGTCATCCCATTTCGGCCATTAGGTCCGTTAGTCGATGACCGACGTCCACCCGTGTGCGAGCTATTGTTGTTGCTGTTGTCGATAGCCGTTGTGGAGCTGCTGTTGGCGTGTTCCTTTAGCTCGGCCAGGGCCTGGAAAAGCTTGGCATTGGCCGAGTCCAGGGTTCGGATCCGTTGTTCCTGCACTTCGATGACGTGCTGTTTCTCGTGGACCACCTTCTGCATCTCAGCCTGTTCCTTTCTCAGTTCCTCTTCTATCGTTACCAGTCTGTCATCACATAACAAAATGCAACTGTTAGCATTTCCAGTCAAAATAATGAACAGGTTCCATGGAATGACAGATTGGGTAAATGTACAGGAAATTGTTTTGAGTTTAAATCACTTTACAGCCAGTGGATGCAGACAACATTTTTACATTATTGTAAATTCAATGTGACAGATCCCCAGGAATATGGATACAATGTGGTATCAGCAAGATGCATTAACCTTATGAGCACCACTCCCTCCCCCCCCCCCCCCCCACTAAACTTCAGGAGTTAAAAATTCTCATATGTACGTGGGACACACCAATTATAGACATCTAATGGCACTAAATTCCATCAGTGTTAACCTTGTGTCAGCAAGAGGCATAGATCCTCATGAGCCCCCATGGGGACTTGTGAGGCTCCATATCTCTTGTAGTTCACTTTTCTCAGCAGTGAAGGGGTTAAACTGACTTCTTAATATACATGTTACTGTCTTCACTTGTACCATCATCGTGACAGTCACGCAAAGGCCTAACAGATTCTCTCCCCTGCCTCACCTCTCTATTATAGACTTCATCTGGTCGTCTTTTTCTGCTTGCTGCTGACGGATACGCTGCTCAGACTCGGCCAGGCGTGACTGCCACTCCTCCATCAGGTGGTGAGTCTCCACTTCATGGTCCATTAAGCGCATCTCCGCTCCCTGTAGTCTCACCTGTGCCTCCACCAACTGCTGGCGCAGCAGGTGCACTTCATGTTCATACTGCACAGAAATCGAGTTCACATGAGAAAGACACGAATAGACCAAGATGTTGCACGCCCGGTGCCAGAATAGCCTTATGCCTGCTCCAACCAAATGAGCTGACCTGTGTGTGTGCACTTTGTGTCCATACTGCATATGAACAGGTAACATTAACCCTTTTAGCCCCGGGACCCTGAAGCACCTTCAGATGCCAAGCTCATCTAGCACTACCCTTGAATTATCATGATCAATCCATCTCCTACAACTGGTACATAGTCGTTAGGCAACACCTCCAAAATTTGAGAAATGGGACCTTGGGCTAAAAATCTGAAGACAAATTTCAGCACTATTTGTGTTTGTTATGCCTTGTCGACACACCTAATAAACTTTAACAGCAGTTTGGACAAAAGCACACACGTAATTGCACTTATTTATTCTGCACTGCCGTTAGCGTGCCAATCCATTTCTAGCTGTTTCTCGTACTGATAGCATTGTTTTTCTGCAACAGAGTAGAGTCATTGTCAGGTTACTTAATATAAAGACGACGTGCTGATCTGGATTCTCCTGTCTAATTCAACCATAACTAGACCTGTGTTACTGTAGCATTTTGTAACCATCTGTTACAGAAGTGTATCTTTGAATAGTTATGGCGGTAGTGGGGATTCAACATAACTTCAAGATATGGATTGGACATAACAGTAATAGAGTGGTGCCTGAATCGCCTGGTGCCTCTAGGCGCCAAGTATTCTGGCAAGATCCTTGAACAAGCAGCACCTGCTCTGGCACCACACTTGAATTATCATGGTCAATCAATCTGTAAACTGTAACGAGTTTCTCAGACTACAACTTCCAAATTAACCCATTACATTCTGATACTGATTTTTTTTAATTTACTTATTTTCCTATGAACACTACATTACAGATTACAATATAGATCAACCATTTTAGTTCCAAGGGTGGTGCCAGAACAGCTTGGCGACTGAGGCACCAAGCTATTCTGGCACCACCCTTGAACTATCATAGTTAAATTTATGTCAAGCAATGGGTGTATCAGGGTGAAAAGGGTTAAAGCTGAAATCTGTCAACTTATCACCTTCTTGACTCACCTCTTGCTTAGTTCGCTCCTGCTCCTGAAGTTTGCGCTGTACAGAGCTGATGCCCATGTGGACGGCACTCTGTGGGGACAGGCGGCGGCTGTTCAGTGAACCGTGACTGTGCGAGCTGTGCACACTAGAAAAGCTGTCCTCTCTGGAGAACAGGCGCACTGAGCCCAGGCTGCCAGAGTGTGTGTGCACCGGCGTGCTGGTCTTGGAGATGACAGAGTCTGTGGCGGTACGCCGCAGTGGGTCAGTCTGTTGTCTCTGAAGACAGCCAAAGTCCATGCTGTGTGAGAGATGGTAGGGCCGCATGCCCAAGTTACGCTGCTCATTGGCAGACGTGTCGCAGTAGGAGTTTGTGCGTTCTGGTCGTGGAGGGGGCACAGCGGGAGCGTTAGCGTCACCACCACCACTGTACGCCACAGGTCGGGTGGGCAGGCGATCCGGGCGGGGAGGCACCTCAGGTGGGGTTGTGCGGTCGGTCCTGGGACTGCTCTGTGCCTGGGCGGGGCTTGAACGCCCCAGTGTGAACCTCACCCCACCCAAACTGCTGTTAAAGTCACCACTACCAGACGCACTTTTCTCTACTTGAGCACCAAGGTATGAGCGTTCATTGAGCGACTCGTTGCTCCCGCTGGAGCTCGAGAGCTGAGACAGTTTTCTGAGTGGGTCCACAGATGGTGTGGACTTGGCCTCCGACTTGACAGGGCTGATGTGTTTGATGGTGAGCTGCTCGTCACCACTTGATATGGAGCTGGAACTGTCCTCCTTTGTGCGGCGCGTGTCTTGAGGTGTGTGCAGGTGGTACCGGTGATGTTGGTGGTGCTGTGAGCGGGGGTGTGTGTGGTGGTGGTGCTGAGCCAGCTGGTTGTGTCGGTACAGGGGGTTGTTGAAGGAGAGTGGCTGCATAGGGTATTGGATGACTGGGGACTTGGTCATGTCATGCACCTCCCCAGCCTCCACAGGGCTGCTGCTCTGACTATAGCCAAATGACTGGTAGCCGGACGAAGCCACTGTCGACAGCTGGCTGATGGAGATCTGCGATCCATTGGTTGTCGGACACTCCATCTCCAGGGAAGAGTTCTGTCCCTCCTCATCTATGAACGGGATCAGATCAATGTAGTCCCCGTTCACGCTGTCTGCAGCATTTACGATCTGACTCCACGTTTCATTCAGACTCTCGTGGTTCATGCGCTGAGAACTGACGGACACATCGGCCACCTCTGAGCGTCCATTAGCACCGAGACTGGTGCCGTAAGCTGATGAACTCATGGAGGAGGTCATGGAGGCAGAGGTGTACAGGGCAGAGAACTCCTCTAGCTCATCACCCCCTTTCTGAGGTGTCAGCAGGAGACTGGGTGGGGCAGATTCTGTTTCTCGCGTGTCGCGCATGGCCCGAGCGGCAAATGCATGGAGGTCCTCCTCAGACTCCCCGCACTGTCTCAGCATGTCTCTCAGCGCCTCTGTCGGTGATGTGTCCTGATAGGGAAGACTGGGGGCACTTTTCACAGTATGAACACTGTTGTGGACACTGGTGTGGATGCTGGTGCTGTGAACACTGGGGTGCACGCCTGTCTGAACACTGCTGGAGTAGGCTGAGGCCGGGGTGGTGGGCATGTTGTCATAGAAGATCTGACTCTTGCGACTGTGGTGGTGCTGGCCCACTGTAGGATCCTGCATTGCATCCGACAGCGCCGTCAGAATGGTTGAGAGGCCAGCAAGCCTCTGCTGGGTCAACTGCACAAATACACAACTTGGATAAGACACAAAATAGCAAGCAAAATGTTGTTTTGCTCTGCAAGTACTAAACTGTTGGCTGTCAGTTGCAGTTTTTGTAAGATGATTCCTGCTGGAACCATCACCACAAATACCACTACCAACACCCAAAGGGTTTAACTGTTTTCACAGCACAAAAAAAATGACATAAGTAAACCGGTCTGTGATTTTGGACCATACATCTGTAAACCGTATGCTCCAAAATCACAGATTAGCACACACAAGCTTGTCTGGGTTTGATCTATCTAATGTGAATCTACCCAGCATATATTTAACTCATTCAATCCCACGCACAAATTATCCAAATTTTGGAGGCATATAATGACTGCCCCACTTGCAGGAGATGGATCGACCATGATAATTCAAAGGTAGTGCCAGATTAGCTTGGTACCGACAGGCTGTAGTGCGTCAGGGCTGAATGGGTTAAGATCGTGAATCCACCCATGCATGAATCTCTGTGCAGATCAGCACCGCTGTCATTCTACTCGCATGTTATGTATAAACCTAACCAGTGTAAATCTACCCAGCATGAATCCACCCAAGCATGAACTCATCCAAAGGAGAAATCTCAGCAGATTATTGACCACCCTACTCAGTCTGATTTTCTCTTTGGCCGTGATGGAACCATACCAAACCGTGATCGAAAAGGTGAGCACGCTCTCAATCACAGCTCGGTAGAATTGCATCAACATGTGGGCACCGAGACCGAAACTTTTCAGACGTCGCAGGAAGAACAAGCGCTGCTGTGCTTTTTGGACGATAAGGTGAGTGTTTTCCTCCCACTTCAGGTCACATGACAGGGTAGTGCCAAGAAACTTAAAGTTCTGGACTGTTTCAATGATTTCACTATTGATCACAAGAGGGGGAGGGGGAGGGGACTGTTTCTTTCTAAAGTCCACAATCATTTCTTTTGTTTTGCCAGAGTTCAGTTCAAGGTTGTTGTTATTACACCAACTAATTAGAGTCTCAACCTGACTACGGTAAGCGGATTCGTCTGAGTTTGTAATGCACCCTTCCACTGTGGTGTCATCTGCAAATTTCAGAACTTTAGTACTGGCATGGCATGAAGCACAGTCATAAGTAAAGGAGTGGGGGGGGAGGGGGGTGAGGGGGTGGTGTGGATAATTTTTGGGTTGTGTTGGGGTTGTGAGGGGAGGTGATTTTAGCAGCAACCGCACATAACTACCCTGGGTAAGTTCATACTTACTTATTTACTTACGCCTGTCACCCCTTCCCGGGTATAGGCCGTCGACGAGAGACCTCCAGCGACTCCTGTCCTGTGCTTCTCCTTCGATTTTACTCCAGGTGGTTCCCAGTCTCTTGATGTCTGCTTGGAGGTCTCGACACCAGGTGTTTCTTGCCCTGCCTCTTTTTCTCTTTCCCTGGGGGTTCCATGACAATGCCTGCCTAGTGATACTGGAAGCTGGCTTTCTCATCCACATCTTCTTCGCCCAATTTCATTCTCTGCTGTTATCTGCTCTGTTCTCTCCCAGAGTCTGACGTTACTGATCTTCTCTGGCCAGTGGATTTTCAAAATTATTCTAAGGCACTGTTTATGAAGGTCTGTACTCTGTTGACTGTGGTTTTTGTCAATCTCCAAGTCTCTGCTCCATACAGGAGAGCTGCTTTTACGTTGGAGTTGAAAATCCGGACTTTGGTGTGTTGTGATAGCTCTCTGGAACTCCACACTTTTTTCAACTGGAGAAAGGCTGCCTCTGGATTTACTGATTCGTGCTCCGACATCTGCATCAGTGCCGCCTTTTTTGTCTATGAAGCTCCTGAGATAAGGACTCCACCTCCTCCAACGGCGTGCCAGCAAGCAAGACTGGTTCTTCCCTGGTTGTGTTCAGCCTCATTGTCTTTGTTTTCTGTTTGTGGATGGTGAGGCCCACTTGGGACGAGATGTCAGCAAGCCTCGTAGTCTTGTCCTGCATTTGTTGATGAGTGTGGGGCAGTAACACCAAGTTGTCTGCAAAATCGAGGTCATCAAGCTGTGTCCACAGTGTCCACTGTATTCCACTTCGTCTGTGCTCTGTGGTCCTCTTCATGACCCAGTCTATGGCCAGTAGGAAGAGGAACGGAGACAGCAAACACCCCTGCCTGACACCGGTTCTGACCTGGAGCTCCCTGGTGAACTGCCCTTCGTGGATCAAGCGACATGTCATGCCATCGTAGCTGCTCTTTATCAGGCAGACGAGCTTTGTGGGTACACCGTAGAGTTGTAGGAGTTTCCACAGAGTCTCTCGGTCCACGCTGTCAAATGCTTTCTCGTAATCCATCAAGTTGACGTACAGCGGGGAGCTCCACTCCAGAGACTGTTCCACGATGATGCGGAGAGTGGCGATCTGGTCTGTACATGATCGGTTTTTCCTGAATCCTGCTTGCTGGTCTCTCAGCTGGGGGTCAACGGAGCTCTTCATTCTCTCTAGGATGATCCTGTTGAAGACCTTTCCTGGTACTGACAGCAAGGTGATTCCTCTGTAGTTGGAACACTTGCTGAGGTCGCCTTTCTTGGGAAGCTTGATTAGGTACCCCTCCTTCCAGTCAACCGGCATCAACTCCTCTTCCCAGATCTTTCCAAACAGTGGGTACAGCAGCTCTACTGTTATCTTTAGGTCTGCTTTCAGAGAATCCGCTGGGATGCCATCTGGCCCTGCTGCTTTGCCGTTCTTCAAAAATGCCACTGCTCTGCTGATCTCTTCCCGGCTGGGTCTGTCACAGCTGATGGGTAGATCGGTCTCTGCTGGCTGGATGTCTGGGGGGGTCGGGTGGGCTGGGTCTGTTTATTAACTCTTCAAAATACTCGGCCCATCTGTCGAGTTGGTCTGCTCTGTCTGCAATAGGCTTGCCTTCTTCGTCTTTTACTGGTCTTTCTGTATGACCATACTTGCCCGACAATTTTCTGGTAATGTCGTAGAGCTGTTTCATGTTGCTGCCTGCTGCCTTTTCTGCCTCTGCTGCCATTTTGTCTGTGTAGGCCCTCTTGTCTGCCCTGATACTCCTCATCACCTCGCGGTTGGCTTCAGAGTATTCCTCCTGTGCCCTTGCTTTGGCTGCTCTCGTGCGACTGTTGTTGACAACTGCTTTCTTCTGCTTCCTCACTTCTATCTTCTTCAAGGTCTGTGTCGACAGCCAGTCCTTGTGATGGTGTTTCCTGAACCCTACAGTGACTTTGCAGGTTGAGTTCAGCGCCTCTCTAACTGCCTTCCACTGCTGCTCTGTGGTGACCGCCTCCTCTTCATTTACTAGCTCCTGTAGCGCTTGAAACCAGTTGGACTGCACCAGTTTGAACTCTTCTCTCACTCCAGTCTCTCTCAGGAGGGCTACATTATAGCACTGTCTTCTTGTCGTCTCTGTGCGGCTTTTCTTCAACTTGAGCTTTATTCTTAAGGTAAGCAGATGGTGGTCTGAGGCGACATCTGCTCCCATCCTCACTCGAACATCTTGAAGGGATCTTCTAAATTTCTTGCTAATGCAGATATGGTCTATTTGGTTCTCTGTAGTATGGTCAGGTGAGACCCAAGTTGTTTTGTGTATTCTTCTGTGTGGGAAGATGCTGCCTCCAATGACAAGTCTGTTTAGAGCACAAAAGTCTACAAACCTCTCCCCATTCTCACTCATCTCACCTAGTCCCTGTCTCCCCATCACCTCTTCATATCCAGTGTCCGGTGTTGTCCTCCCCTATTTTGGCATTAAAATTCGCCCATGACGATGGTGATGTCTCGCTCTGCACATTTGTCCACAGCACTCTGGAGGCGGTCGTAGAACTCCTGTTTCTCTTCCTCGTCACTGTCATTAGTGGGCGCATAACACTGGATGACGTTCAGCTTGATCTTTTTCTTGGTTCTAAAGGCTGGTGTGATAATTCTTGGCCCAAGAGGTTCCCAGCCCATCAGCGCTCTCTGTGCCACTGGTGACAGCATGAATGATACTCCTTCTGTATGGGGGGCATTCTCCTCTTCATGACCTGAATACAGAATCATCTCCCCACTTAACAGCCTTTTCTGGCCAGACTGCGTCCATCTGGCTTCACTGATACCTAGCAGGGAAAGGTTGTACTTTTGCATTTCCGCTGCTATCTGGGCAGCCTTGCCGCTCTGGTACATGGTCTTGACATTCTATGTGCCCATGGTTGTGTCCCTGGATAGAGAGAGGCGGCTCGGTCCTGTGGCTTCTGAAGACTTCCGGCTTTCACCACAGGACGTCCTAAATCTTCTGGTAGAAGAACCTTCCTCCTCCAGGAAAGAAATTGCCATTTGTCTTTTCATCGGCGTTTTTGTAGCTATTTCTTTATTTGCAGGGTGGGGAAGCTACCCCCACACCCAACCCCCTTACTAGGAGGACCAGGGGTTTTCTGTCGGGTCACCTTCCCCTAGATCATGTTGGTTCACGGCACCTTATTTCATTCGGTGCACCCCTCTTGCGAGGGACCCCCTATCCATCACCCAGGGGACGCACCTCAATGCCATATGGTCCCAGCGTGAGGTGGGCAAGTTCATGCCGGGTAGATTTCTTGCTAAATACATCACCCCCTAACACTACTTACCTCTGGACTGCGTGTGATGACGTCCTCTAACATTGTCTGCAGCTGGGACAGCTCCCGGCCAAGGTCGATGTATCCGTCGTAAGTCAAAAACTGATTCCCCGACTCATCGCTCTGTGGCCACAAAGACAGATCTTAGTGATAACTGGGCAATAATATATACTTGCTCTGTTATAAATGCATATTTTAATTTAAATAAAAGCTGCTAGTGTAACCATTGAAAAGTGAATGGTCTACCGAGTCCATTTTATCAACATTTTTCCATCACTGCATCAAAAGTCACTGATTTTTGGAGTATCGACTTACAGATATCTTGCGGAGGAAGTTTTTCATGTTTTGTGCCTCCTTCTCAATGAATCTGTTCATGAAAGTCATAAACTCTTCTTTGGGCCCATACCTGAAACAAACACAGGTGTGAAATGATGAAATCAAGGGGAAAATCAAGAAATCATTGGTGCTCTTGGCCAACTCATATCTGAAATTTCAGTATCGCTGTCAGTTTTGGCAAAGAATGCCAACAAAATGCACACACACACAGAGCCAAATAGTAAGGTAAATCCAGTACACCCCCCCCCCCCCCCCCCCCCCAAAAAAAAAAAAAAAAAAAAAAAAAAAAAACAAACAAACAAAACCAAAAAAAAAAAACCAAACAAACAAAACAAAACAAACAAAAACAAACAAACAAACAAAAAACAACACATACAATTATAAAAGATGCAACAGTAACCCTTTCCGTGCCACTGGATGCATATTGTGTTGCTGACATCATCATTCACTCAACAGCCAAGAGCCACAACCGTCCCAGGAACAAGGAATCAAAATGGTCTCAGTGAGAGACATAAATCCTCATATCCTGAGCCCCTGTGACTGCGGGAGCTCATGAGGATCTATGTCTCTTGCAGTGGGGTCGTGTTCACTTTTTCTTGGCAGTGAAGGGGGTTAAACTGGACAGAAGTGGTTGAAAATTACTGTCAGCTACTCCACAGCCCAGCACATATGCCGTCGTCAATGTGATTACTTCCCTTTACCCTTACAATTCCATGGAGTGAACCTAGCAGCTACCAGGACCTATATTGGCCGCCATTGGCCGTGCACAGGCGTGCGCAGGCCAACAGCGGCCGACGTCAGCCCGATAACCTTTTGTGCACTGGGTAGTCAGTCTGGTGCTACAGAAACTCTGACCAGTAAGAGTGCAGATGAATTG
This sequence comes from Semisulcospira habei, assembly GCA_036245525.1. NCBI lineage: Eukaryota > Metazoa > Mollusca > Gastropoda > Semisulcospiridae > Semisulcospira > Semisulcospira habei. The sequence continues at coordinate 181,512,844 of BTPG01000004.1, forward strand.
ACAAAGGAGAAAGGAACTGCCATGTGCACTACTTACTTGTTGAAGTTGGCCAGGGTCTGAATGGTTTTTGCTATCAGCGTCAAGTTTCTGGCAGCCTTCTCCTGCGGATACTCTGAAAGGCAAAAATAACATCAAATAATTACGTGCTCACTGCTCACAGCAGGCAGTGGACCAGTGCCATGTGAACCTGGCAGCATCCTACAATCGTGGCACATTCTTTCCCCACACCCTGTACCGTGTTCAAGCCAAGGCTTTTGACAATTGGTATTCACAAAGTGTGTGTGTGTGTGTGTGTGTGTGTGTGTGTGTGTGTGTGTGTGTGTGTGCGTGTGAGAGAAAGAGAAAGAGAGAGAGAGAGAGAGGTTGGTTGTTACATTGCTTAACGTCCCGATAGCAACAAGACTTTCTCAGGACGTGCCTGCACTGCTTGTGAAAAAAATACCTAAACAGAATATTGAAGGTATGTCGCCAGCCGGTCTAATACGCTAAATAAAGCTAAGACCATTTAGCAACACACATCCAATATCAAGAGCTACAGACAGCACAGACAGTAGGGAGAGAGAGAGAGAGAATCCTGCGCTAGCCACTAAAAGGTGCTCCGCTCTACTCTGAGAGTAGAGTGGAGCACCTTGCTTAGTGGAGAGAGAGAGGTTGTGGTGGTGATGACTAACCTTGCGTGAGGTTGAAGAGACTGGGAGAGAGGATGGCGGGACAGAGGAAGCGCAGGAAGATGGAGGCACTGATGAGGTTGTCACTGAAGTCCTCCTTCCCCCGACGTCGGCAGTGCTCACGGAAACTGGTGAACACCTCGCGCAGCTCACTGAACAATGGAAACAGCAGTTATAGCAAATCTACTAAACACAAAATAAAAACAAAACAAAAATATTTTTGATCACAGAAACACTCTGTCCCGCCATCCTCTCTCCCAGTCTCTTCTCTACCCTTGAATTGTCATGGTCGATCCATCTCCTGTTGTAGTGCATCAGGGCTCAATGGGTTAAGATCGTTGATCCACCCATGCATGAATCTACTCTGAAGGTGCCAAGCTAATCCGGCACTACCCTTGAATTATCATGGTCAAGCCATCTCCTGCACCTGGTACATAGTCGTTAGGCAACACCTCCAAAATGTGAGAAATGGGACCTTGGGGCTAAAAAGGGACAAGAAGGCAGCTGAAAGGTACACACCTAATGCATACAAAATGTATGTAGTATAACATGTATTTCATTAGCACCAAATGATTCTGGCAGTGCCAGTGAGCTATCACAACTGCATTCAGTCATCAGGCTGATGTCAACTGCAGCCGGCCTGTGCACAACTGTGCGCGGGCCAACTGCAGCCCGATGACATTCTCCATGCTGAGAAAGTTAATCAAATAAAGAAAACTATCATACTTGGGAAAGTAGCAATAGGAGCTGATGATTTTCACCCAGGCCATGTCAGCGTACATCTCCAGGTTGGTCTGGTGACACTGGAGTGTCACGTTGTTGGGAACCTTAGTGGGGTCCACCTCGCAGTCTTCTTCTGAGTCCACCAGCGTGCGCACAAAGTCACCCAGTGTGTCATGCAGATACTGCACCAATTAGAACAGCAATGATAAAATCACGTCATAAAAGCCAAGACTCAACTAGCTCACGTGTCATGCACATACTGCAACAGTCAGGACAGCGACTATTGACCCCTTTACTGCCAGTGGACGCCAACTGTGTTTTTGAAATCACTATAAATTCAACGTTCCATCCAAGGAACATGGATTCAAAGTGGCTTCAGCAAGAGGCATAGATCCTCATGAGCCCCCACAATTGTGGGGGCTCATGAGGATCTATACCTCTTGCACTTAGGTGATGTTTGCTTTGTCCAAGCAGTAAACGGGTTAAGTAAAAAAAAACATGAAAACTTACCCGTTCTCCCACCAGCTTCATGTATGCTTCCATGGCTTTGGTCGCTATGCTGTTTCCTCTGAACGTCAGGTGTTCGTTGTCTGCAAGATAAAATTGTCACATTTACGTGTGTGTGTATATATATATATATATATATATATATATATATATATATATATATATATATATATATATATATATATATATATATATATATTACTTACGCCTGTCACCCCTACCCGGGTATAGGCCGTCGACGAGAGACCTCCAGCAACTCCTGTCCTGTGCTTCTCCTTCGATTCTACTCCAGGTGGTTCCCAGTCTCTTGATGTCTGCTTGGAGGTCTCGACGCCAGGAGTTTCTCGGCCTACCTCTTTTCCTCTTTCCCTGGGGGTTCCATGACAATGCCTGCCTAGTGATACTGGAAGCTGGCTTTCTCAGACTGTGACCGATCCATCCCCATCTTCTTCGCCCAATTTCATTCTCTGCTGTTATCTGCTCTGTTCTCTCCCAGAGTCTGACGTTGCTGATCTTCTCTGGCCAGTGGATTTTCAAAATTCTTCTAAGGCAACTGTTCATGAATGTCTGTACTCTGTTGACTGTGGTTTTTGTCAATCTCCAAGTCTCTGCTCCATATAGGAGAACTGCTTTTACAATATATATATATATATATATATATATATATATATATATATATATATATATATATATATATATATATATATATATATATATATATACACACACCAAGCACTCTGTTCGGTGACCAAATTCATTTATCACACCGTCCCGCTCACTACGCTCTGCTTCAGACACTCGTGTTTTCCGTATACCTAGAGATAATAAGGTCACTCAAGGTCATCGTGCATTTTCGTATTTTGGTCCCATTACATAGAACGCTCTCCCAGCTGATGTGCGTCACTCATCATCTCTCTCCATTTTCAAATCCAAGCTTAAAACACACCTTTTTTCTGTTGCATATATGTAAAGACCATTTTGTCTGCAGGCTCATCGTGTGCGTGCGTGCGTGCGTGCGTGCGTGCGTGTGTGTGTGTGTGTGTGTGTGTGTGTGTGTGTGTGACAGAGAGAGAGAGAGAGAGTTTTCTGCTCCTTGTAAATCAATGTATTTTTGTTGTTGTATGTGCTTGTTTTTGTATTTTGTTTTGTGTTTTATTACTGTGATTGTAAAGCGCCCAGAGCACCTTTGTGATTAGGCGCTATACAAATTACCTTTATTATTATTATTATTATTCAAAACCGGAAATCACTCCATTAAGGTCTTTGACAACCAGCATTCCCACAGTAATGGACTTGATCAAAATACTGGGAGGGAGTAGGAAAGATCTTGCGTCATAAATATTTTGACATTTCTCTTAATCATATCAACATTTTTTGCCCCTCTTTTGTGTGTAGCGGTTTTTTTCTTGTGCATATACCATATACGCTTCGTTAATAATCATCAGTATTAACGGTAACATCATCATGAACCTTCCTCTGTCGTATGTGCAACTTTTGTTTTTGAAATCTTTCTTTCATTCAACGACCAAAAGCCAAAACCGTCCAAGAAACATGAAAACAAATTGGTCTCAGCAAGAGGCATAGATCCTCCTGAGCCCCTGCAGTTGCGGGGGCTCATGAGGATCTACGTCTCTTGCGGTTGGATCGTGTGCGCTTCTTCTTCTCGGCAGTGAAGGGGTAAATAAATATCAGGAATACCCCCACACTTTGGTACCGGTTTCAGGCCACTTTACAAATTTCAAATACAAGCGATCAAAAATCTCTGTAACTTCAGTAGCTGACTGGCCCTTCGTTTGTCTTGTACTGTGTTTGTCTTAAATGGCGTAAATCCGTGTCTGTTTCGTGAGTGTGTGTGTTGGGTTTCAGGCGCGGCGCTTTGAGTCGATTTCCCCAAAATTGAGAAAAAGCGCCTATATAATAACGGTATTATTATTATTATTATTAGGAATATAATTGTATACTCATATCTCACACATGCATTAAACAGAAGAGTACTGAAGTTGAGTGCAAGTGACCAAAGCCATTTGCAGGAATATTCATCAGATAGACCTACTTGGGGTGTATGTGAAGAGTACACTGTATGCGAAGAGTACACTTCTATTTAACCCATTCAGCCCTGACGCCCTACAGCAGATGGATCGACCATGATAATTCAAGGGCAGTGCTAGTTTAGCTTGGTGCCGACAGATGCATAGTCGTTAGATGATGCCTCCAAAATTCTGGAAATACGGCCGTCGGGCTGAATGAGTTTATATATACTGTTTTATAAGTGTCGAGGTTGCCAAGGAGAATTTACATGTACATGCACTTACCAAGTCTGTCAATTTCTGACATAACGATATCACAGAGAAATCCCTTAGCCTTGCCCAGCTTGTGCATGACATGGACGAGAGTGGTGGCAAACTCCTCCTTCTCCCTCACCGACATCTGGGGCTCCAGCTGTTCGCACATCATTTGGTAGTCTGTCATCAGGAACTGCACAAAAATAAGCACACCAGTCATATTTGTTCAAAATCTATGTAAATTCATAAGGGCACAAAACAATCATATAACACACACTAACTATACCTTATCACCCATGGCCAGCTAGAGACATGAATTCTCAGGAGCCCCCACTGATGCAAAGGCTCATGAGAAATTATGCCTCCTGCTAACAGAACAATCTGCTTGTGAAAGACCGTTCTGTTTCAACCCAAAAGCTAAAATTTAGCTGTCTGGAATTTAGAAAAACCTGAATCAGTTCCGAATCCCAGGACTGAAGCTTGTCATCCACGCATCGTCGTGTACAGAAAGAAACTAAAGCATACAACAAACTCAAAAGTAAAAAAGCTTTGGAAACTTGCAAAGCACCTCACCACCGAAAAAATACCAATTCACAGCATCTGTGTGCCGGTATGATATTTTGGACCTTCATCCTCCAGCAATAAGGTCCAAAATCATAGACCAGCCCATGTATAAAGCACTTTCTTTGCATTGACTTCTGTGTGCTAGAGTGTGCTTTTTCAACTCACTGTTTTTATCTTTATTAGAGCTGGAGAGTGGCGTGCTGAAATGTGCATGTGTTATGTACGCGTATTAGGTTGCGTGTATTCTTATAATATTATTTTAATTAAACATCACAACATGTCATTATGCCCTATCAGAAAAGCTGGTAATTCCTATGTCACTTCCTGCTTACATTTTTTTTTCTTCTCTATTGGCTTGTGTTGTGTCAAGTAATTATTTTCCCCTGTTCAGTAGTAAAAAATAATTAGTGCGATAGTAGCTCAGTAATCAGTAGATTAGCAACGGCAAATTCGAAAAATGCTTGATACTACCAAAACTTTTACCATTGTCAAATAAAGGATCATCATTGTCTTTAGGTCCAAAATAGGTCAGCACAGACATGTGGCGACACATAACCCTTTTTAGTGTTTTTGAAATCATTGGTAGAAGGTCCCACCGCCATCCAAGGAACGCGGCTACAAAGTGGTTACAGCAAGAGGCATAGATCCTCATGAGCCCCTGCAGCTGCGGGGGCTCATGAGGATCTATACCTCTTGCAGTTGGAGGGTGGTCAACTTTTCTCGGCAGTGAAAGGGTTATGCATTGCAGATGACAAGCAGTACCTTGGTAAAGTCCTGATAGAGGTCCATGGGCAGAATGTGCACGGTCTGGTGTCGCACTTTCATGCGGATCAAGGGCAGCTCGTTCTTGCTCTCGCTCTTCCCCATCTTGCCCACTGTGCCTGAACAGGCGTTGAACCTGTGCAGGCAAAGATGTTCCAAAAATCAGTCAAACAAAAGAACAAGAGAGGGACAGAGAGCCAAACCAAAAAGTACAAGACAAAGGACAAAAGACCAAAAAAGAAGTGACTCATTCAAGGCGCTCCGCATCAATAGCTGTGGAAGTGTCATATAGCGTTGCCGACACTTTCGCAGCTATTGATGCTGGGCGCCTTGAATGCGTTAACCCCTTCACCGCTACTGATAATACCAATCAACAGAATACACACTGATAATGGGTTTCTCATGACATGCAACTAATTTTTTTTTTTTTTTTTTTTTTTGGCCAATTCATTCATTCACTAACTCATTTTACCCCAAGACCGAAATCCTTTAAAGACTGCATTGCACTGCAGTGCAGGACACAGATCGACCATGATAGTTCAAGGGTGATGCCAGAATAGCTTGGCGCTCATAGGCGCCGAGCTATTTTGACATTACCCTTGAACTATCATGGTCGATCCTTATCTTGCTGTGGTGTGCCTGGGGTAGAATGAGTTAAATGAATAAAACACAGGTCACACATTTAGAATTTGCAGATGAAAAGCTGTCTCACCATTTTTCAATGAACTGCTTGTTTGATATGTCCTCTACTGCAAGGTTTACATAGCCTGTAACAAAAATAAAAATGGGCCTGATATTAATGCAATACATTCTGGTATTTGTACTCGGATCAGACATTTTCACTGTGTACAGACGGTATTCAGGTCTAATGGAAATCATTATTCAAGTGCTCTGGTCTGTGGCTTTCGACCTTATGGTTCTTATTATAGAGATTAAAAACCACAGACCAGTACACATTTGGGCTGTGTAGGCAAAGAGACTCTTTGTACATCAGAACCTGTTTTGTACAGCAGAACCCGTTTTGAGCAACTGACTAACTTCTTTGCAAGAAGAAATATTCTTCAAAAACAAATATTCTTGCAAGAGAAACACTGATGGGCAAATAATGTCACTTGCCATTAACCCTTTTCATTCTGATGAAAACAAATTCTGATGTGAATAGGTCAAACATCTTATATTTTTCATCATATCTTTTTTGTGTGCCATTTTGCCTGAACGCCGTTTTCAATTTCAGGCAGCTATGCACTGGTGAATATAGCCTCTGCGGGTCTGATTTCGGCAGGCAGGGAGTCTCAACATTATCTTGCAAGTACAAGGACAAAAAAAACAACACTTTCACATTTAACCTATTTAGTCCTGACGCTCTACTGCATTAGATTGATTGACCTTCATAATTCAAGGGTAGCGCCAGATTAGCTTGGCGCCTGATAGCGCCAAGCTAATCTGGCACTAACGGCTTTGAATTATCAAGGTCGATTCGTCTTCTGCAAATGGTACTAGGTGACACCTCCAAAATTATGGAAATGTGGCCGTGGGGTAAGTGGGTTAAACTCATTTTAGACGTGCCGCATAGGGATATGCGTACCCGTATGCGGCACGTCTCGAAAGACTACAGACACCACAGCGAGAGATGGACCAACCATGACAGTTCTGGGGTAGTGTCAGATAAAAGTGGGGACTCATAAGAATCACTGCCTTTCGCAATGAATGGGGGACTTGTCCTAACCTAGCAACATCCCGCAAGGGATGTTCAGTCCACAATCAGCAGGCTGGTCTAAATCTGGTTAAACGGTCCTCACACAAAAGGTCTCTCTGCGCCAGTATTTGTCTTTCGGTGGCAGGCAAACACGGACAGCTCTCGCCACAGGAACACGTCATTAACAACCACGATAAGAGTTTAAAATAGAAGAATAGAGAGGAAACAGAGAACGAGGTTGGGGAAGAAAAAAAAAACGAAAAAAAAAAAAAAGTCGTAACTTCGGGAATACAAAAAAAAATCAAATTGAAAGGTTCTTTTCATCAACTGCACGTCAGTTTACCGTATAGCTCAAAGGAAATGTGCTCAAAGGTAATGGACGGCTGGAATTAAGTAGAAAGGTGTATGGACGTTGTTACCTCATAGCTGTCATAATCAAGTCATCTCCTGCAACTTGTACAATATCTTGGCCATTGCATTTGCCTCTCACAATAACCCCCCCCCCCCCTCCCTCCCCCCCCCCCCAACTTCCCTGCCCCCCCCCCCCACCCCATAATTTAAAAAAAAAAATAAATAAATAAATGATTTTTTTAAAACTTGAAAATAAATAAACAATAAAAAATAAAAGTAAATTAAAAAAATTAAAATGAGCAAATGAACGCACGAACAAACGACGTGCAAACGAACAGATAAATAACAAACGAATGAACGAACAATCAAAAACCAAACCAAACGAAACAAACAAACAAAAAAAAAAAAAAAGAACCACGAGGCGTGCGTTGAAGACCTCAATTAGGACGCTGCAGGAAGACACACTGCCCATACTACTGGGGCTGGAGAAGTATCTATAGGCAAACTGTGAACGGAGGTGGAATTTTAATGAGCATCCTCTCTTTATGTCCCTCCGATCTATTCCTGCCCTCTTCCTTTTTCCATTCTCACACTAAACCCTCACAACTTCCGCCGTCAAAGAAATACGTAACATAAATGTAGCCGTTCTCTACCAACTAGAAGCACAGATTCACATGAGCCCCTGCAACTGCAGGGGTTCATGAGAATCTATGCTTCTTGGGTGGTGCAGCAGAGCTTGCGGGGGGGGGGGGGGGGCTCAGGCTTCGTTCACATGTCTAAGGATTGATTCAGCATGGGCGGTGCGGTGCAGCTCCAGTCAGAAGGCTCCGTGGACAAAAGGCATTAGCACTGGATTAGCAGGCGGGTGGTGACACACACACAGCCCCCACCCATTTTCTGTTCTCCGTTACGACTGACTAATCCTGTCCTAGGCATGTATTTTGTTTTCTTGGTTTAGGCGGTTAAGTCGGCTTCCTGACCCTGTCTTGGAAACGTGCAGCTCAAATAGATTTCTGTACATCGGAAAGGTTTTCCCCCTTCCTCCTTTTCCCCCTGATGAAACACCAAAAGGCCATCGAGCCGACGTCGGCCGCCGATGGCCCGCGCACAAGTGTGTACAAGTGTGTACAAGTGTGCGCGGGCCATCGGCGGCCGACGTCGGCCCGATGGCCTTTGCGCAATGGGTGTCCGTGTCTGTAAAGCGTTCCGAGCTTGTGGGGAAGGCCGCTATAGAAAAGCGCTGTATTATTATTATTATTAGGTATATGCGTCCCACAATGACAACGCATCCAAACGTAATTTCATTCACGACGTTAACCCTCTGACTGTTGGTAGCGCTTTTTTGGTTTGTTTTTGGTCGCGATGATTCCTGCTTTCGCAGCTGCTGACTGGGGACGCCTCGAATAAGTTGAGATTAGTGATGAAAACCGACTGATTAGATGGTGAATTCATAACTGTGGAGAAAATTGCTCTATTATTGTCTACAGTGTCTAGCTATCACTCACAGACAAGAACGTTGCGATCCTTCTTCTTCTTCTTGTCCGCCTCCCTGAACATGTTGACTGTGATGATCTCGACTGCTGGCAAGTCCCTTAAAAAAAACAGCAGAAAACACACGTGAAGTGTTTGGTGGTCGGTGACGTGGGGTGAGAATTAACCCAAGGTCCCATTTCTCAAATTTTGCAGGTGTTGCGTAACGACCATGTACCAGTTGCAGAGGATGGATTGACCACAATAATTCAAGGATAGTGCTAGATTAGCTTGGCGCCATCTGGCACTACCCTTCAATTATCATGGCCAAGCCATCTGCTGTAGGGATCCGGGGTTAATACAGGAGAAAATGAAGTAAAATGAGAGCTGTTCTTTGCCGAACGTCGGACCTCATGACAGAAAAAAAGAAGAAAAAACAAAACTGTCCATTTTCTCTGGCTTAACTCTTCCGCTGTTGGCAGAGACTTTTGTCGTGATCAGTGATTCCTGCAGGAATCATTTGTGACAAAAGTCCCACTGACAACCAAAGCGTCACTTTTAAGAAGTCCAAAAATCACGCAACAGCTCATAACTTTTCAGCCACAAAATACTTCCTGTTTGTGAGTAAGACAACTGTCCATTTCACAGGCATTTACTGAACAAAAAGGTTCACTTATTTGTTAACTCATTCGAGACGTGCCGGATTCGGACACGCGGCCTGGATGCGTCAAGTCTCGAATGAGTTAAGTTGGTTCTTTCTTCATTCGATTGTTCAAGTGTGTACATGTGTTCAAATAAAACGCTGCGATGCAGCACAGAAAGCACTGAAGGCTTCTCCATTATCGTCTGACAAATTAAACTCTGAATCAATTTTGGCATAGAATACGAGCCCACAAAATTACCAAGTGTGCATACAGCTCTAGAAAAATAAAGCCTACTCCTTTGAATTGAAGACAGTTTTCACTCACTTAAACTCAAAATGTTCTCCCCAGAAGAGCATGTCAGCCATGAGTTTACTGGAGGTCCTCGCATACAGTTTGCGATCCAGTAATATTTCACAAAAGTACCTGCAACAAAAGTAAACCCAATTAACTGATTCAGTTCCGACACAGCAAAGCAAGATATTAATTGACCATGACAGTTTAAGGGTGGTGCCAGAATAGCTTGGCGCCAAGCTATTCTGGCACCACCTTGAACTATCATGGTCGATCTGTCTCCTGAATAGTTGTAATGCAGTCCTCAAAGGACAACTCCAAAATGTGGGCATTTCGTACCTGGGACACAATGTGTTAAGAAGGTAACTTTAAGCGTAAAAGTAACAGAAAATGTACATCACTGTTTCCTTCCTTCTAACTTTCTTCAGACAATTTACACAGCGGGAGATGGAACAGACATGATAGTTCACAGGTTGTGCGAGATTCGCTTGACGCCTGGCATGGCGTCAAGCAGATCTCGCACAACCCGTGAACTATCATGTCTAAATGATCCGTCTCCTACAGATTGTGGACTAAAGTACATGTATGTGCCAACTACGGCCGTTGGCTCATGTGTCTTTTTCATGCTGGCATATGCAATATGTACAGCTTAAAATTCTTATTATAAAACTAATTACAGTGGCTGAGAAACAGAAAGAGTGAAAGTGTTAAGTTGTAATCTACAGTATATAAATCTGCAGGAGATGGCTGGGAAAATGCGCAGCAATCTTGGAGCTGCGATCCAACGTTAAATTCTAACCTAGACCTTAATCCGCACAAAATGACAAGCAAGACCTATGAAAGTGCTCCCATGCAAATAACTTATCTTCAAACAAAGGATAAGACACAACTGACACTAAAGGTCTGACAGATCAGTTAAGTTCAAGCTCCGAACACTCAAAATCTCACTAAATGGCAGCTTACAATCTGCTCAACAGAACATTATCAAACACTCAACACGAAGAATGAGGTATGCCTCAATTGTAATAGGACCACCTGAAGGCACAGATCCTTATGAGCCCCCTCAGGGTGATGGTGCTCATGAGGATCTTTGCTTTAAGGTTGTATACTATACCTACATTTTTTAATTGAAAACTGCCCTTTGTAGGGTTTTTTGAGAGCCTTGTTGAGTCTGGAGGCTATTGCCACCCTGAGAGACCCATGGTCCCGGGCATATTTGTAAGTTTGAGCCCTTTTTGTGAGGTACCCCACGCGGGAAAACACGCAAAATAGCCGATTTCAGAACACAATAAAAATTTATCGAATAGTGTGTTAAAATGATAAAGAAACATTTCGGTCACTTCATAAAGTATGTTAGTATTTTCTCGTAAAAAAAGTGTGTTCTGATAATTGGAATTCTAAGTGAAATCTAAAAAAAAATGTATGTTGTAAATTCGCAAATTGCCCGGATGTTATCAATAACATTACAAGTGTTTGCAATGTTGGGCAATTGCTCAGGCCCTTTTTATTCGATAAAGTCGTACTTTATGTTATAACTATCACATTGATTATGAAAAAAATATGGGGTCCCGCACAAAATTGGGCACTTTGGGTCGTTTTCGAGTGCGTATTCAATAAGGGATACAAGCGATGTCTGACTTCCGGCAGATCATATCTCCGCCGTAGCCGGCATTAAAAAGAAGGGAAAACGACTATGCCAAACTTACAAGGGAAAACCTAAGCCCAAACTGTTGCAAACTACGCCCAAACTGCTAGTCCTCGATTACTATTTGTGACAGTAAACTGGAACAAACAACAACGGCAGATACGGGATAAAAACGTTTATCTATAAGTAATTAAATGCACGAGCTATTTCTTAGTAATTTAGTTAGTGCAGTGGTAAAGTACTTGTCTTTGCCACGCAGTGACCAGGGTTCGAGTCCCGTAGATGGCGATATTTTTTTCCTGCTCACATTTGAAACCCAGACAGTTTCTACTTCGCTAAATGAAACACACTTTAAACCCAAAAAAAAAAATTAACGCGCGTTATTTTTTTATTTTTATTTTTTAAATATGCGATTATCATCACTGTGGTAATGTGAATGTTAAACCATAAACCAAACAACCGGATTCAGTTTTGGATAAAAATGCACACTGGTTACCTCGGTACATTTGTTCATTCATTTTTTTCAGCCAGGCATTGTGTGAGCATGTAGTAAAACTGTTGCCGCTAGGGTTTCACGTGAAAGAAAAACAGAAGATAGTGGTAGAAAACCCTTTAAAATAGAAACAAATAACGACGTTTCGGATCAAATACATCCCACTTCATCCGCCGCAAAATGACAGAATCCTTTTTCGCGGACAGGCTTGGCACTTACCATCCGCGCGGCTTGAACATTCGCCCCTAGGGATGTATGCTCGGCCTGATGGGTAGTTGGTGCCAGGCTTGACCTCACTGTTGATACTGGATGCTACCTTTGAGTGTGTGTGTGTATGTGTGTGTGTGTGTGTGTGTGTGTGTGTGTGCATGTGCGTGAGCTGCAGTAGGCACGAGTGAATGCGAATGTATGCAGTGACGTGTATGTATATAGACGTAAGTTTTGTGCTACGTGTTTTGTGCATGTGTATTTGCGTCATTATGTGTGTGTGTGTGTGTGTTTTTTTTTTTTTTTTTTTTTTTTTTTTTTTTTTTTTACGTCATTCTAAATTCTCTCTATACAGGATGACGTCTTTTCTTTCTGGTGTTCTTTTCTGTTCTACGTTTGTTTCCATGTCACCTGAGGAAGGATCTTTGATCCGAAACGTCGTTATTTGTTTCTATTTTAAAGGGTTTTCTACCACTATCTTCTGTTTTTCTTTCATTGTGTGAGCATGTTTACATTCATTCAATCATTCACAGCTTCACTGATGAAAAAGCACACCAAAGAGTGTTGTCACAGACAGTTTTTTTAAATAATTTTTACTGGCATCATCTACAAACATTAATTGATGTGAATTTGTTTTAATATACCTGCTGCAAGAAATGCTACATGCTCGTTTGGTGTCTGCGTGAAAGCAGGTCGATGAACATCTCTGGTTGAAAGATGTTTGTAAACAGATTGGTAGTGGATGTACCTATCTCTCTAGCTGAATCTCAGTTTCCCAGCAGTTTTTGGTTACAAATTATAAGGAAACAAAAACACACTACCACCGAGCCACCCAGCTCCCCCTCAAAATACAGCTTTACTGCAGAACATATTTCAACTACATGTAACATTATTCACATTTACATTGACAAAGTGCTGACTGTATACAAGCTATTTGGGAGAAAAGTGGAGCTGATGTCATTTTTAGTTGTGTGCATGCCAACGGAGACCGACACCGGCAACCACTTGCTCATGAGGTATTTATTTGGGAGCCAACTGCACAGTATATAAAAGAAGGGGGATAGGAGAGAAGGAATGACAGACTTATCATTTAGAGCCTTCCACTACATATATTATTTTGCTCATATATATATAGAGAGAGAGGGAGGGGGAGAGGGAGGGGGAGAGAGAGAGAGAGAGACCATGTACCATCACTGTAGTCCTGATATAATTCAACATTGCACATCCCACAACATAATAACAGTGAAATGCAGTACCAAACTACATTACACAGATACTGTGCACAATGTTGGCATGAAAATCAAACAATACTGTTACCAGTACCACACTGTGTCCAATTGCAGCACAACAAAGTGAAATGCAGTCTCAAGCCCCATAACTTGCACTGCACAATGCTGATGTCAACACAAAATACCATAACAACTGAATAACAAGGGTACAATGCACTGTGTCACCTAGTCTGCATAATATAGGCATCCACACCAAACAATACCTGTACTGCTCTTGATACAAAATGGACCATATTACACTGCAAAATACATGAGACGTGAGTGCTACGCTGGCAAAGTGTCTACAACAGAGTCTGCACCATGCTGGCCCGTAATCCAAGCAATACCATTGCTGCTCTCCAAAAACTCAACATGGTGCAGACTATCATGTCACAACTAATTGCTGCATAGCACTCTGTACACAATGTTGGCATCAGTTTACTTTATTTAATTTTGGACCCGCTGGGGCATGAAAAAAATCACAAAAGAACTTACATGAATGTGCTCAGAAATGAAATATTATCCTTATTACTACACTGTACGCATGTTCCTTAGCACAAATCACAAATGGACACGGATCATAGTCAGATCATTCTGTTTGCAGGCGTGTGTCATGTACAGTACATCTGTAAAACTTGTGAAATGAACCATGTGGTTAGCAATTCTGATACGATAAGTAAAGCCACACAGCTGAAAGTCAAAGATTGACAGTGGAAGAAAAAAACAAAACAAACACAAAGTACAGTACATATCATATGCCTATGATACCCAACCACTTAAATCTGCTGTGACAGCTGGAGGGTAATGCAAAAACTGCATGGTCAACTCACTCTTGAGAAGTATTGCGTTTTTCATTGAGCAAGTCCACATTTGCACAACATTTTAAGCTGAGGGTTTAATGACATAAATATACATCCCCACGTTTCTATATTTCCGCACATCCCCTCTTCAGAAAGAACCCGTGGGTTTTATACTCCGAGGCCACTGACCATTTTCAGAATGAGCCCTGTATATCATTTTGAATCATGCAAAGCGGAGCAGTGATAAGTTTTCTCCTTGTCTCACACCGATGCTGCACAAAATCTATCTGTACCACTGTTTCCTACCCCATACGTGTCAGCTGTGGAGTACATATTTTGAATGACTGATGTATGCCAGCATTTAGGAACTTGTCACAATAAAGACCTGTTCATATGATGAAATGTCTTCGAAAAATGAACACATTGTCAGTAAAGGGGTTTTCTTTGGATAATCAAAAACTAATACATATTAAGCTGCATTTCCAAATCGCGACATGACAGGAGAGTGACAAAAAGTAACTTTTCTGAGGGGGTCATCCAAATAAATATGCATAGGAAGGTCTTACCATCAGGTATCTCTTTACCAAGTTTAGGGTTACAGTTAGGAATACTTGAGAAAAAAAATCTTTGGGCAATATATGGCTATCTTGTACCTATTTCCCGATTTCTTGTGACCCTTGACCTTTCTGACCTTTCATGCATACGAAATTAGTATGCATGAAAAGTTCTTACCACCTTGTACCAAGTCTGGGTTTGAAGTTGTGTATACTTGAGAAAACATCTTTTTGGTCAAAATACAGATATTTTTCACCTTTTTACTGCACTACAAATTACAACATGGGTGTCAAATCGCTTTGTCACATTGTTATATGAAAACACACAAAGCACACCCCCATCACTGTACAATAGCCCCTGAACTGCTCGACTGCACGTTACAATTTTGTTGCCCCGCTGCTTCTATGTCAGGCTTATGGAAACACTCCCTCTTTATTTCTATTTTCTCGAGTTTTGTCATTGTCACTTTGTTGTCACTGCCCCACTGTTGTTGTGTCTGCAGTTGAATAGCCAGGCCTAAAGCCTGCTTGCCCTTCTCCTAATATATGGCTATGCATCAGCTCAGGCAGTAAGGCACAGGCTTTTGCTGCATTGCGAATGATGTGACTGTCCAAAACCTTGACACTGTGGCCAGCCTGGTGGATGGACATCAAAATAACAGGACGTCTGCCCTCCTACACAGGACAATCAGTTCACTTCCTTTGCCTTCTCGTCGGTTGGCCATTGCGGAGAGATGTACCCGCTGAACTTTTCTTCCCTCAGCTTTCACAACCTGCAAAAGATAATTTTGTATCAAAAAAATTTCTGACATGCACATATTGCGTGCATATATGTTTGCAAGTATTTATACAAAGTACATACATGCATAATTTGACAGTAGTCAGAACATGAACAAGAAAGGCAATGTCCTTATGGTTCACGTGTATGACTAATCCACATAATATGTCTGTCCTTTTTTACCTTGGCTTGACTTCTCCAACAGGTCTCTGAAAATGTCTAAACATAAGTATAGGGCTGGATTTTGTACCAGCGAAACCTGAGTATTTTTCCAAATCCCTTCATTTTTCACACATTTGTCAACCCTCTGTGACCCTTGACCTCTGTGAGGGGCTGATTACATTAGTAGCACAGAAAAGTGTTATCATCATGCCAAATTTTATTGAAAAGTTTGCAAAAACATTGATAAAAACTACAACTCTACCCGAAACTAACTTTTGTCACCCTTATCATGTGGTATCTCCATAGCAAGTTTGAGTTTGAAGCTGAAAATACTACTTGAGATGACCTTTGAAAGGTCACAGAAATTGGTATGTTTAGAATTATTTTACCACAAAGTACCCTTGTGCCAAGTTTGAAGTCTGAGGCTTGCATAGTCTTCGAGGAAATGCCAATGTTAAAGTTGCCCACAGGTAACAGACAGTTGACGGACGACCCATTACAAACACTTACTTTTGCTATCACACTTGCGCCAAAAATTAGACGCCATTGAGCTTGAAATGACCACAAAGGGTGTATACATATATCTAGAATCAGCATCAATATTCAAAGTGTAACTTGCAGAAATTGTTTCAAACAGGACACAACGCATTGCTGTTTAGCAACTGCACACACTGGACCAAATGGGTAGTATTCAGATTTTTCTAGTCCTTTTGAATGCACTAAGTGCTTATTAAAGAAAACGACAGTATTTGGAGACTTGCCCAACCCTCTAGTTTTCAAATCAAATGCAATATGGTGCCACTTGTTGACAGCAAGTGATTTTAGCATTCGGTGTTGTTGAGAATGCTGGTACTACTACTACACCATCTTCAAAATGAAAGAAAGCATTACAGTGTGATGTGTTTATCCCAACCAGTTGTGTTTTGTTATGAACCCGATTCTATTCACAAATCAATCGGTATGCTTTACCTCGAGTCCAGGACAATAAGTGTCGCATTCTCTCACTTTAGTTGATCCGCTGGAACTGGAATTGCCTGCTTTTAGCTGTGGCCTTCTCCTGTGAGCAAACATGACCTGACTAGCTCTTGCCTCTTCTTGGTGTAGGCGTCATACTTCTGTGCTTGTTTGCAAGTATACCCTCTGGGCGTGACTCTGCAGTGAGACGTCAACAGCAGCACTGACCTGAAATGAAATACATGTGTATCGTGTTATTCGGCAGCATGGCAATTTCACTTCTGATCTTATTTCAGGGTGGGTCGGTTCCAAACTCCACAAACAGGGACTTTGTTATAGCATTATAAACAATTCGGGGCCGGTGGGGGGAGTCCCCCCCCCCCCCCCCCACCCACCCAATTCATCCCTACATTTAGTTTACACATTACTACCTTCAAACTAATGTGAAATAAACTGTGAACACCACAAACAAGAATGGTGAAGCCTGGATCGCTCGCGTGCATTTAAAACTGATCATTTTCTTAATCTGAACTGTGTGACCTTTCCAAAAGGTGACTGAAATTTAAGTGCCATGAGGCTAAGCATATGTAAAGTGCTGGCTTATGTACAGTTGTGAATAGTATTGGAGAAAAAAATATCTTTTGTCAAAATATGGCTATTTTTTTTTTTTAACCTATTTCTTGATTTCTCATGACCCTTGGCCTGAACTCAAACTGGTAGGCTAAGAGTAAGAAAGGTCTTGCCACAAAGTATCCTTCGGCTACGTTTGAAGACTGTGGATTGAATAGTCTCCGAGAAAATGCCAACATTAAAGTTTATCATGGACGACCAATGGCCCAGAACATAGCCTTACACTTGCTTCACACATGAGCCAATGAAAGAAGGCATTACAGTATGATGTGTTCATTCACACCATAGTTGTGTTGTGTTCTGCACCTGATTCTCATCACAGATCTACTGGTATGATTTACCTTGAGTCCAGGAGAATAAGTGTCACATTTCCTCACTTCACTTGAGCTGTGAGTGTGACCTTGGTCAGTTGGTGTAGACGTCATACTTCTGCACTTGTTTGCAAGTATGTACTCTGGGTGAAAGTACTGAGACTCCACAGCGAGAGGTCAACAGCAGTATTAGCCTGAAATGAAATACATGATTATTACTGTTTGTTCGGCAGCATGACAATTTCACTTTGCGTGAACTAAATGCAGGGGCAGATTATTACTTTCAAAATAAATGCGACAAAAACTGTGTAAACCACAAAGAACAAACAACAATGGCAAAGTCACGTCTGTACGCCTCATGCGCATAACTGATTCACAACCTGTGTGACCTTTCCAAACGGTAGCTGAAATAAGTGTCACAAGTGTCACGAGTCTCAACATACAGGCTTGCTTTTGTACTAGTCAAATTTGTATTTTTCACACATTCTACGGTCATCCAAAATGGTAGTCAACAAATATTAGGGTTTCAGTCAAAGTAGCGTTTTACTAGGTAACCCTTTTAATCCTGATACACCCACTGCTTGAAATAAATGTGACTATGATAGTTCAAGGGTGGTGCCAGAATCGATTGGCATCTCATCCGCCAAGCTATTCTGGCACCATCCTTGAACTAAAAAAATGCTGGACCTATCTCCTAATCTGTAATAACTAATATAGCCTTCATAAGACAGAGAATGGATGAGAAAACTAAGTTACTAAGTACTGAAAGTAAAGCAGTTACTGAGTTAGTAATGCAAAATTCTCCCTTAGCAGGACTTTATACTACACACAGTACGTTTTCCTAAATAATAAGCACTGGCACTGGTAAGCACTGGCACTGGTTTAATATCACTACAATGTGGACTACATTCCTTCCACGGTATTAGTAAAGGCTCTCTGAGAATGTATGGAAATGTTCTACTTCTAGGTGGTGACTGACATACATGGAATGCATGCCCCTGTCAACCCACAATAAAATGTAGTCTTCTTCATTGCAGGTAGGCTGTAAATTTCCATGCATAAAAGGACAGTTAGCTATTGGGGTTTTACGCCGTGCAGGTGACATCTCACGGCGGTGCATAAAACTTTCTTTTTTTTAAGAGTTGGAAAACCAGTCAGATATGCCACTTACGTACGACATTTTTCTTTCACTACTAGTAACTCGTGTTCTAGTCACTTAGCAAACACCACCAACCTCTTTTTCTACTTTACTTTACCTTCCTGATGTTTAAAGAGATTTTGTTGTTTTCCTGGCTCCCGTTTGGTTGGCCCATTCATTTTTTTTTCTTCTTCTGAGAAATGGTTATGCGTTACTACTGACGCTCGATGACTTGTCGCAACTTATGCAAAAGTATCTTATTTCTGAGGAAACAACATTTTATGCATAGAAACAGTCAGCGTACACACCTATTTAAGACAGTATATATCTTTTGTCAATTATCGATAAATTGAGCTTGTTTGCAATACGACTTGCCGTACGGCGGTTTTTTTCGGTGACCTCTAGTCTCAGGTCACGGCAGACGCAAGATAGCGGTATCTAAATGCGCAGAAAAGATGCGCGAAACAGGTGTGTCCTACAACCTTAAGTAGATGGATGAGATTTGCAACAGCAGTGACAGGGGCAACAGTCCAAGAAAAGCTGCGATACCAGATCAAAGCAGAACCTGAGACAGTCCAAATGATAAGACCATCTGGAAAGGTAGGACCGTGCAAAAAACACTGGGATTAACTCATTCAAGACGCCCCGCATTAATAGCTGCGCATGCAAAGCTATACGACACTTTCGCAGCGATTGATGCGGGGCACCTTGAGTGAGTTAAACTCTTTAGTAACTCCCGCATTCAACCTCTTCTGCTGCAAGAGGAGAAGATTCTAATCAGCTCCTGCGGCTGCAGGTCTTCCTGACGATTTGTGACTGTTATCGCCAGATACGGGATCCATTTACATCTTCATTTGAGCACGACTGACCCTGCTATAGTGCCACTGCTTCCTAACGTGATTCCATCATAAGGGTAACAAAGTAGCATCAGTGCATCTCTCGCGAAATCGCTATCCCTGTGCACTAGAGTGTATCAGAGCTCGTAAGCCTCAAAAAGTCAATGGGGCCATTACCTGGCAGCAGAGACTCATGAGAATCTATGCCCCTTACAAACTGAAAACAAACATCTCGCCGACAAGAAATACCCGAAATAACACTGAGCTCAAGCGCTCCTCAGGGAGTGACACCCTATCTCGCCAACAGTCTTCAACTGCCCAGATAGCGAGGTCGTTGAAATAACAGGGGTAGCAAGCGGTGGGCATATCCCCACCAGTAAGGTCTGCCACTTGATGACCTGAAATACAGGTGTGATGGGCTGACAAGATAGTTCTCACTTACAGTGCAAACAGCGGGAGAGGTATAGACCACGGATAGCTCATCTCCCAACTGACTTAACCCATTCAGCCCCGACGCACAACAGCAGGACGAGATGGATCGACCAAGATAATTCAAGGGTAGTGCCAGATTAGCTTGGCGCCCGTCTGCGCCAAGGTAATCTGGCACTACCCTTGAATTAGCATGGTCGATCCATCTCCTGCAACTAGTGCATAGTGGTTAGATGGCGCTTCCAAAATTTGGCAAATACGGCATTGGGGCTGAATGAGTTAAACGTACAAAATTAATGCTTTTCATTCTAACATTTTTTGTCTTCAATACCAGCAGTTATTGAGTACTGCTCTGCTAATGCAAGCCACACTGGTGCAGAATAACCGATCAAGACACACACACACATGGACTGATTGTTAACCACCCAAAAGAATAAAACATCACCCAACTGCAAGAGGCATAGATCTTCATGAGGATCTATGCCTCTTGCTGATATCATTTTGCATCCATGTTCCTGAAACCCGGGAAGCGAAAGAAGTAGCCACTAAGGCATCAGGTGGGTGATGACCATCAGCACCACTAATCTCCGCCGCAGCTCCCTCGCCGAATTTATCGACAGTGTTTGAAGCAAGCGTCGTCACGTCATAAATTTCACTTTAAAATGGGACAGGAACCGAGAAAAAATCTTCCAGGCAAGTGATGGAAAGCACGTTTACCTGAAGTTTATCTCAGGGGGAGAGCTGTTGCTATTGTACTCTATTTAGGGTCAAACAAGTGCGACACTCCAGATTGACCCACTCGGGAAGCACGCCATTTGAATAAAAATGCACTTGTGGCGTACTCCCCGAATAGGTTTTGATCGACCTGGTGAGCACTCTCCGGCGACAACACTACGGGATAAAATCTTAAAGCCCAGTGTTAGCGACCGTGGATGAGACTGCTTTGCGTTTGAGGTGCATCTCCGAATCTCCTGGGCCCATCCCTGGATCAAACTACTGACACATACTTTGCTGGTCTGTGATTCTGGACCTTAACGGCTCTGTAACCGTGAACACCAAAATCACAGATATCAGCACACGTTCTTTCACACTTGTCGTTGTCTCCCTCGGTTCGCTACCGCTGATCCATTGCGGGTTGCCGATCGAAGGAGACAGCCAGTGTGACATTGTTCCAGAGAGGAAAATCAGTGACCCACGGGAGTCGCGGTCACCAATGATAGGTGCTCAGTTCCGCCAATCCGTACAACATTTCCAGGTGCAGAAATAGAGATTTTTATCTGCCGACCCCACTGAGAGGCTGAAGGAGAATCCGCGCCGGCCATTGGCAATCACGGGCCAAACCCATTAATTTCCTTAAGACTGAAACGGCCGGCCTACAGATTTCAAGAACAAATAAATATAAATAAATAAATCAGGGCATTAAATAGGCGGTTTATCCCAATTGAATATCGG
Source organism: Semisulcospira habei (assembly GCA_036245525.1). NCBI lineage: Eukaryota > Metazoa > Mollusca > Gastropoda > Semisulcospiridae > Semisulcospira > Semisulcospira habei. The sequence goes on from BTPG01000004.1 coordinate 181,534,459, forward strand.
TTCAACGCGCCGCCGCGAACTGAACCCAACAAGCACGCTCACGTGAATCAAGCGCATTTATTCACATACTGTACATAAACACAGAACATTCACGTGGTGCTAAGGGCAAGTTCAAGCGAGCTACTGGAGTTTTTAGAAATTCAAATCGCTTTATATTTGAAATTTGGTAAGTGGGCTGAAATTGATGCCAAAGTCGTGAGGGAGGAAGAGCCGGAGTACTCGGAGAAAGAACCCCCGATGGTCCGCCCGAATTAACGGCGACACTTACTAGAGGAGAAAAGTCCGACGCCGGAGCCCTGTATCGAATCTCGCATCTTTAGCATTGGTGGCAGACGCCTTAACCACTGCGCCACGGACCGCCCCAAGACAGTTTCGTGCTCTCCCGAAAAGCAACAGGTCCGATGTTGACTGGTGCTGACTCGCGCACACTTAACACGGGCAAACGACGTTGACTTGTGTGGACTTTCCGCGCACTGGGTCGTTATTACTGTCACATACAGCCGGACATTTTCAGGTGATCAATGTGTTCGTTACCAGGTGAGGAACAAACATTCCGTATCGTTACAATCACCGGCTAAAGTCCCAACACTTCCTCGCCTGAGAAGCAAGGACGTAATTGGGACCAATAGTCTACCAGCAAGAGGCATACATTCTCATGAGCCACTGGGGCCGCAGGGGCTCATGAGAATGTATGTCTCTTGCAGACGGGAGCAGCTGGCTAAAAGAAATGGGCCCGTCCTAACCGAGCGACAATCCACGGAAAAGAAAAGTTGATTCTTCCGCTGTGCGTGATAGATGCTCGAGAGCTTGTGAAATCCACCTAACGGTTGGTAGCGGTACTGGCGCGTGTTGCTGTGTTGACCCTTTGAGTACCAAGGTCCCATTTCTCAAATTTTGGAGGTGTTGCCTAATGACTATGTACCAGTTCCAGGAGTTGGATTGACCATGATAATTCAAGGGTAGTGCCAGATGAGGTTGGCGCCTGAAGGCGCCAAGCTCATCTGGCACTACCCTCGAATTATCATGGTCAATCCATCTCCTGGGTGTAGGGACTCGGGGCTAAATGGGTTAATAATGGTGTTGCCTCTGTTGAAGGCGAAGTCCTCTTTTAAAAAGATTGAATGACTGTTTAAAAGTGACTCGGATCGACTAATTGATCGATCGGTCGATCGATCGGTCGATCAATTGATCACGCTGTTTAAAAGCCATGCGATATATGGACTTACTTACTTACGCCTGTCACCCCTACCCGGGTATAGGCCGTCGACGAGAGACCTCCAGCAACTCCTGTCCTGTGCTTCTCCTTCGATTCTACTCCAGGTGGTTCCCAGTCTCTTGATGTCTGCTTGGAGGTCTCGACGCCAGGAGTTTCTCGGCCTACCTCTTTTCCTCTTTCCCTGGGGGTTCCATGACAATGCCTGCCTAGTGATACTGGAAGCTGGCTTTCTCAGACTGTGACCGATCCATCCCCATCTTCTTCGCCCAATTTCATTCTCTGCTGTTATCTGCTCTGTTCTCTCCCAGAGTCTGACGTTGCTGATCTTCTCTGGCCAGTGGATTTTCAAAATTCTTCTAAGGCAACTGTTCATGAAGGTCTGTACTCTGTTGACTGTGGTTTTTGTCAATCTCCATGTCTCTGCTCCATATAGGAGAACTGCTTTTACATTGGAGTTGAAAATCCGGACTTTGGTGTGTTGTGACAGCTCTCTGGAACTCCACACTTTTTTCAACTGGAGAAAGGCTGCTCTGGCTTTACCGATTCGTGCTCTGACATCTGCATCAGTGCCGCCTTTTTTGTCTATGGTGCTCCCGAGATAGGTGAAGGACTCCACCTCCTCCAACGGGGTGCCAGCAAGCAAGACTGGTTCTTCCCTGGTTGCGTTCAGCCTCATTGTCTTTGTTTTCTGTTTGTGAATGGTGAGGCCCACTTGAGACGAGATGTCAGCAAGCCTCGTGGTCTTGTCCTGCATTTGTTGATGAGTGTGGGACAGTAATGCCAAGTCGTCTGCAAAATCGAGGTCGTCAAGCTGTGTCCACAGTGTCCACTGTATTCCACTTCGTCTGTGCTCTGTGGTCATCTTCATGACGATATATGGACAACAGATTCATAAAAGATACGTTTTTGTCGTGCCTGTGCCTGAGTGTGTTGAAGAATAAGTAGGTACAGGCACTTTGTGAGTTGACTGTCAGGCATCTCTCTAGATAACACTGCCGGTTCCCTTTCAGTTCGTCAATGGGGTTCAAAGTCCTAATCCTTTCGAGACAAAGCCGGGACTCTTCGTTTAACCGGAAAGTTGGCCTGTGTGAGTGTGCCTCTCCCTAATCCAGGGCCCTGCGGCCCCTCCTGTCCAATCTCTTCCAAGTCACAGACAAGCTGGTACTCCGAAAGACGTCGTTCAAGTAGCAAAAGGTATGAAAATCCCCGATCGCGTATGGCAAGAGGCATACATTCTCATGAGCCCCTGCGAATGCAGGGGCTCATGAGAATGTATGTCTCTTGCAGACGGAACCTTCAGCTGGCCATCCAGTATCTCCAGAATCACACCCTTCCAAGACGTCTTCCGACTTGCACGGACGTAGATGGCACCAACCGCCAACTGACATGATGCGTTAATTCGCATGCGTCCCTGCAGCTGCTTGGGCTTATGAGAATCTATGCCTATTGCTGACGGAAGGCCATGAGTAAAGGACCACTATCCCGCAATCCTGTGTTTGACAGCTGAAATCCCACCTCCAGGTGCGAGGAGTCAAGTTGGGTCTCTCGCCTAATGCCTTGCAGGATGTTTAGCAAACTGGGCCGCCAACCCTTCACTCCTCAGTCAATCAAGTGTCCTTTGAAGTGGTTGTTTAGTCAAACAACGGTGACCTAACGGCGCCTAAACCCGTCCTACAACCACTTACAAATCGGTGCCCTTTGAAGTGGCTGTTTTGTTAAACGGGCTTCTGAGGCTTCCCCCTAAGATGATCTAACCTTGAATGAACTCAACTTTCCGACCACTGATATACACGTTTACCAGATCAAGAAATAAGAACACGCATGTCTTACATGAAGCTTCTTTTCTGATTAAAACTATTACTCACCGACAGAAATGCCATGACTGTGAAAAGTGAACATGATTCAATTGCAAGAGACATGGCTCCTCATGAGCCCCCGCAGCTGCGGGGGCTCATGAGGATCTATGTCTCTTGCTGATACTGATATGTATCCATGTTCCTTGGACAGCTGGGGTGGCTACAAGTGATTACACTGACTTCATCGCAAAAAAAACTTTCATTTTCTGCCAGTTCAGCATAGCCAGTGACCTTCGGGACCTTACAAAGATGGAAGCTTGAGACAAGTCAAGAGAGTTTGATTCTTACCGTTTCTTTGGCTGCACATTCTTGGCTTCCACAATCCACAGTCGCAATGAGCTGTCTGACCGCCGGACCTGCTCCTGGTTAGGCCGTATTGTGCGACGTAAACTGAAACACCCACAAGTTGCAATGGTCACACATACATATCGATTTTTAGGGTTAGGGTGTGTGTGTGTGTGGGGGGTGAGGACATTTTGAATATGTCATTATCACAACCTGACACAAACCCAACAGAGAAAGAAACACGCTTGGAAAAGACAGTTATAAAGTGTTGTAACTGTCTTCTCTCCGCTCGTTTATTTCCCCGTTGGCTTCTTGTCTGCACTTTACACGTTTTTACACAATCCCCTTTTTGGTCTGTAATTTTTATGATCACAACCTACCTGGAGAGCCATTTGTCCCTCTCCTCCGCCGTCCTGCAGGAGATGTACTTGCTGCCGTGGGACGTGTTGACGTGGAAGCAGTGGTCCTGGCTGAGGACGCTGGGGTGCACGGGCTTGACCTCTGTCTCGCGGCTCGTCAGGTCCACAGCCTGCATGGCGCTAGGGTTGGACAGCAGCGACTCATGGGACCGTGACGTGCGAATCCGGGAACTGATCAGCGACCTGTGGAGAACACAAATTGCAGAAACTGTTTAACCCATTGCATCCTGTAGGTGTGAATTTAAATTTGTTTATTGCCCTATGAAGGTTACATTACAGATTACCATTTTAGTTCAAGGGTGGTGCCAGAATAGCTTGGCGCCAGAGGCGCCAAGCTATTCTGGCACCACCCTTGAACGATCATAGTCAAAGTAATTTCAAGCAGTAGTGAAAAGGGTTAGAGGCTTAGGCCGGAGAAAAATGGAATAACATTCGGTACTGTTTGCGGGAGTACTCCCCAGATAGACCGCCCACTCGTGAAGTACGCCACAAGTACACATGTACTGATGCTAAGCATCTCACTTCAATATAAGTGTACTAAACGACACGGGATGTTGTTATGATATACGCGAAAATGCAATTTGCACGCAGACAATGAATCATTCCGCCCTGAAACACTAAGAAAGGGACGGACAGATGATGATCATGACGGTTCAAAGGTGGTTATCTTTGAACCATAATGTTTAAATGTCTCAATCCGCAACATCCAAGCACTAACAACCTTCACATTTCAATCAATGAATGAATCAATCACGAAATGTTTTCTAATCAATTAATACCACAACACCCAGAGTCATAAATCTAGTTCCATATCACAGTTACATATTAGACGAAATGGGGTCAACAACAGGAAAGCGACCAATCTAATTAATTACGTGCTCGCAAATTTCCTCGCAGAGCAAAAGACTCCACCGCAGAAAGCTCGCCGTGGTCAGGGACAACCTAAAATAAGTACAGTGGAGGGTTTATTCTTCTGGGTCCAAAGTGAACAGCTTCATTTTTCACGCGCCAAGAATAGAAATCTACCTGCTCCTACAAAGCTTCGTGTCTGTGCTGATCTGTGATTTTGGACGTTGCGGCTACAGCCGTAACGTCCAAAATCACAGACCAGCACACATTTCTTGCCAGATCTTCATTTTAACAGGTACTTAGAACTTTCACGCCTGGAGCCAAGCAAGTTTCACCTTACAGCTTTGTCTGCCAACAACATCCTGTTACAATCAAACTGCTGATGTGGCGATCATGATGGTCACGGTTAGTGTATACTTATCCTGGGAACTCTCCCAGCCAAATATGCACTAAATTTCAGCTATCTTTGTCGATCCACCTCCCACACCTGGCGCCGAAAAATCTCCCCTTCACGTTCATGCGTAATTTTGTTGGGGATGCTCCTCAAGCGAGAATTAGCACTACCCTTCAACTGTCGTTATCGATCTCCCGAGCATAGCGTTAGAAATAAATAAAAAAGTTCAATTTGTATATTGCTTTACTCCAATAGTATCTCTCTCAGTACTACCACTGAGCTATTCCTGTCGATCCATACCTATCGACCCTAGTTGACCCGTCCCTCATCCACACGTGGCGCTGTAATCCACACGTGGCGCTGTAAGTTAAAGGGTTGGGGCATTTTTCTTCACGCCCACAAATCATTATGTTTACTGTGACCACAAAGACTCATTTTGCGGGCTAGCGACACCTGCTAAAGGGGCCGCTGATCCCTCTGCCACTCAAAATAAGACAGCGAAAAGACACGGGGGATTCCGCAGCTTGAAGGGACAATGGTAGTGGCCTGTGTCACAGATTTCAACCGTCATCGCCCCCTCCGTAACGCGACTCTCTCCGCGGACAAAAAAAAACATAATGACACAAAATGAAGCCGCTTCTTTTGCGAACAAGAGGCACATACTTTCAAGAGAATTTATGCCGCTTGCAGGCAGACTGGACAAATGAAGAGGACGGTCGTAGTGAGTGTCACAGATTTCCGCAACGTCACAACTCATTCCGCGAGGAACAGGGATGCCAAACATTGAGACTAATGCTCAAGAGGCATGAATTCTCAACAGCCCCTGCGGCTACAGGGGCTGTTGAGAATTTATGCCTCTTGCAGATACATGGGGCAGGTGACTATGAGGATTTCGCAAACCAATGCTCCTTGTCACCAGGACACGCACGAACTAAGACAGCAAACATTCTTCAACACCACGCACTTGTAAAAGGGATCTGGGTACATTCTGGTGGTCAGATTGGAACTCGCGCTTTAGTGGTAAAAGCTGGTCTGTGATTTTGAACCTTCTGGCCCCGGGCGGTAAGATCCAGAGTGACACGCCAGCACATAGTTGCAGTGGCACCGGACAGGATGTTATGGCCCGGCACTGAAGGTAAACATTTCTCAACGGTAAATGCCCAACAGTGGCTTTTCTTTCTTTCTTTTTTTTTTTGGTCTCTGCTTCCGGTCGTAACATTCCAAATTCAAGAGAGAAATAAATAACTCAACACGTGTACGCTACAAAGATATTGCCAACAAAGAAAGTCCAATTACAACAAAATAATGTTTGTGTTGTAAAGAAATATGTTTTAAAAGTCCAAGTACAACAAAATAATTTATTATGTTGCAATTGGCCTTTCTAAGCCTGTTTCTTTCTTTGTTGTAAATGACTTCGTAAGCTACGACATATTACACCAACAAACTTTCATGGTCAAGACTCATCACAGTTGATGAGGTAGCGAACTAAAAGGAAACATGCACAGTGGCATTTCCTTGTCTCTGCCTGTAGCCGACACCCTCATTCAGAAGAAAAGTGCGGATACAGTACGGGGTTACAACACTGGGTGTCTCCCTCGATTTGCTACAGCTATCAGCGGTAGCGAATCGAGGGAGCCAACCAGTGTACGGGGTTACTTGTTACTGTCAGCATGCTAACGGAAATGGGTGGACAGTGACGAAGTAAAACATGGGGCGCACTTGTCTGTGTTATGGACACTGACCTTTCTCACGTTTGATGTACGAGACCGCGTTTCATATTTATTTGTCTGCAGGATAATAGCCACTGTCTGTGCTTATATGTGAATTTGAACCCTATGGTAAACTTCAAGATTGCAAATCAGCACAAGAACACAGTAGAACATGAGAAATAAAAATTCGTAGCACAGTTACATAAACACTTCCGTGACATCACCCCACAGTGATCGATCAAACGTAGAAACCGCAAAAATAAAGCGCAAAACGTATTTCCCTCTAGCTATCTGACATCTTTCACTGATGAAGCTAAATACAAAATCACGGCAGACTGTGCAAAAAAAGGTTCTTTTTTTCTACTGTCCATGATCTAATATTGTATAACGGCAGAAGCCACCGCACACAATCTTAGTTCCAGCAAAGATACTGTAGCTGCGTAAACACAACTGCGGCCAACTGGGTGCATCTACGGTTCCTGGCACCAATTAACCCATTGCTTGTCAACAGCGGTTTTTGTCGTGATGATTCCTGTAGGATTCATCGCGACAAAAATCGTTACCGACACGCTAAGGGTTAAAACGAACGAGACACTGACCCATGGAACCCTCCAGAACAGTAATGCAGTCTTCAGGATCCCCAGCGTTGGGAATTTCCACTTTAAACGTTCTCTGTGTTCACCTTCGGCTACCCACTGAAGCGACCCACTGCCCGCATATGGCATGGGCATGCGACGGTTACCACACACTGGTTGTCTCTCTCGATTCGTTACCGATGCAACCAGTGTGATGTACCACTTAGTGACAGGTTCCTCACGACTTACCTATGGGGCATCTGTCTATGAGTACGTAAACACGTATTCTCTACGCCCATACGAGACGTGATGTGTGCATATGCCTATATGCCTGGCAAGCAAACGCCCATCGGGCCGAAGTCGGCCGCAGCTGGTCCGCGCACGGCATGCGCGGGCCAACTGCGACCGACTTTGGTCTGTAGACGTTGTGCTCAACGCCCACAGTACTGGCGACCCGCGCGGGCAATTACCGCAGGAATGCCAGTTCATGACAATGGGGCCTTATTAGGGCTCGACCCCCAACACCCTCCACACAGCACAGAATGGCTGGGGTCCGCGAGGGCACGGGGACAGACACCAAGCAGTGACGCTACAGGGGTCGACTTGGCCATACTGGGTCGTAAATCCACTCTACGCAAATCTACATCCGGTAAATTGACACCATCCTAACTCTAGTTACAAGGAAATCCACATCCAACACCATACCGATGGTATACCAGCGTTGTAACCTACAAACCTTTAACACATGTTTTGAACGCATGTCTATAACCTGTGTACATTCTCTTGGGTCATGCAAAATACCGTTTTCAGGTAAAAAAAATAAAATTGCCATGGATGGGACAGAAAAGAAAAAAATGAATCCTGAAGTCGGGGTATGGGGGCCGCAGAAGGCCCCTAGTAGGGGTCATGGGGGCAACGCCCCTTGTGAAGAAAAAAAAAAGGCAATTTTTTTTTAAAATCCGGAAATCCGGCTGTAGCCGGAAAAAAGTCCCATCCATGAATTGCCTTGGAGATTTTTAATTCTAAGTTTTCTGCTGCATACATATACGAGTCTACTAAGGATAGATCTACGCTGCGATTTACTGCCAAAGTATTGCGATGTTGATCCCTTCAACACCAGTGACTAGGCAAAACTATGAGCAGCGGGGGCGATGGTGGGGTTAAAAATTTCAGCACCTGTTTACACCGCTGGGCACGTTCCGCATTATTGCGAGACACCACAGACGCTCTTTTAAAGGTCGGCTTCCTTTGTAATGTGCTGCTCAAAAATGCAATATGGAAAGTGTGATGGTCTGTGAGTTTAACTCATTCGCGGCCAGCCGCATCCGGATGCGGCTGGCCGCGAATGAGTTAAACCTTCCCGTTATGCGTCAAACAAAAATTATAAGCACTCAATGCTACTCTATTGATCACCGACATTTAAGCAAGGCTCAAGCATATGACAATAAAATTAACCCCTTCCCTGCCACTGGAGGCTTATTTTGTCTGTGAAACCTGTGTTCTTTCAACGAACAAAAGCCGCAACGGTCAATGGAACGTGGATACAAAGTGGTCTCAGCAAGAGGAATAGATCCTCGTGAGCCCCCGCAACTGCGGGAGGGGGGGGGGAGAGGGGGGAGAGGGGGGGGCGAGGGGGGGGGGTCATAAGGATCTATTCCTCTTGCAGCTTGGTCCTGTTAACCTTTTCTCGGCAGTGAACGCGTTAAAGCCTCAGTGAAAGCCAATTCCTATTTTGATGTCGAACAACGCAAATGTGCGAGTCGTGCCTGGCATGCAATAAATCTGACCTCGTGTCACAGAGGAAGAGCAGCTCAAACAACAAAAATATTGCCTCTAATCATAAACTGCACAAGCTGAGCGATGCAACTGGGTGGCATTTTACTAGCAGCCTTCCACTCCAGACTTTGTGATCCTAACCCTTTGGATGTCGGTAGCGATTTTGATCGAGGTGATTCCTGCAGGAATCACCTCGATCAAAATCGCTACCGACACCCAAAGGGTTAACCTTTGACGGGAAAAAAACATACTTACGATCTACAATACAACAATGTGCTGGTCTGTGATTTCGGACCGTGTCGCACTGTCATACATCAAGAGACGTGTGCACAATAATCAATGTCCAGTTGTATTTACACCTCAATACAAAGCGCAATTAATCTGCACAACTTTTACACATGTGCACATAAGCCGAATTTGTCACTATTATATATAACGCAGCCAGATAACGCTCACATTGCTAACATAAAAATGAAGTTCTGTGCACGGTTGTAGTGAAGTGCCCCCCCCCCCCCCCCCCCTTCCCTCCCGCTGCTCTCCGTTCTCTGTTGCCAAGCGCTGGATGTATGTGTGGTTGGCTGTGTCACGTACAGCACAACAATCGAACTCATTAGCACTTCCTTTGGTCCAAGGGGTCTCGTTTCAAGTATGCACGTACAACACAAGTGCGTACAGCAAGTGAATGTTGAAACCTAGGCGACCTTCCCCCAGAGACACAAATGCAAAGTCACTGAGGCTCCACAACGCGTGGCAAGTCAAACCTCATGAGCCCCTGCATATGCAAGAGGTTCACGAGGCTTGCAAGTGGAAGCTTTTCCATGTCGTGCAGTGACCAACGGATCACACCCTCCATTCACAAGTACGATTGTAGCTCCAAGGCAAAACGTCATCGCATGTGTAACATCACACACGCACACCCAGGTTTTATTTGCGCAAAGCTGTCTTACAACTCAAGAATTATAACCACAGGCGTTCATCTCTAGTAATTTATGATTCATAAACTGTAGCCTAATACATAACGCAGGAAACTTGTTTTACGTGGCAGGACAACTTGAAACCTTGAAGGTTGCAACATTACCAGAGCAACAATTTCCAAATGACAGAAAAGGGCGCTTCAAGGAGAACAAAACCTCTGAATACATATCCAATCGTTCTCAATGCAGTGGAGAAACAAGCATAACCGAGTCGAGTCCGTCCGGTGCCAGCTGACGCAGATTGTGTTTCTGCAATCTTTATCATCAAACACACACACACACACACACACACACACACACACACACACACACACACACACACACACACACACAAAACAAAACAAAAAAAAACGCTGTCCCAGGAACATAGATTCAATGTGATGTCAGCAAGAGGCATAGATCCTCATGAGCCCCCGCAACTGCGGGGGCTCATGAGGATCTATACCTCTTGCAGTTGAGTTGTGATCAAATTTTCTCTTGGGTTTGCCCATGACAGACCCCGGTCTTACTCCATGACACTACTCACTGACACTACCCTGACCAGTACATCAGTAATCGGTTCGCGCCGCTTTACGCCACCGCAACAAAGACCACATGCGTCAGCCACAATAGGAACCTGGTGCCGCCGATCCTCTCTGTTTGTCTTGCACCGGGTGGCGGTTTCTCCGCTAGTTCGCGATCATACAGGCATCACAATATCCCCACACCTAGAACGTTGGTGTTAAGGTTCGTCCACCCAACCGCAAGAGGCATAGATCCTGAGGAGCCCACGCCCTGGAGCGGGGGCTCTTCAGGATCTATGCCTCTTGCGAGACTTATTTATATCCCCATGTATTTCAAGTGGAAGATACTCCGGAACACGGTATATTCGCGGTACACTTCGTTACAGTGTACGTTGCGAATGGTCTGGTGTACGTATTGTGGCTGGTTAAGTGTGATTAATAATAATAATAATAATAATAATAATAATAATAATAATAATAATAATAATAAAAATAATAATAATACATAGTTCTTGTATAGCGCTGTTCTCCAGGAAAACACTGGACTGACTGCGCATGATTAGCACTTGTGCCTTCAAGACGCCTCAGCGGAAGACGGATACTTCAAAGGTAGTGCCAGATTAGTTCGTTGCCTGAGAAGGCGTGCAGCTAGTAATCTGGCGGCACTATCTCTAAAACTATCATGGCCAATATCTCCTACAAATCTTTATTAGGTTTGAAACTTGTGTGAGAGTACTGACAAGCAACAAAACAAACAAAGAGTAACAACACACAAAAACAAAGCGACATCATTTGAATCATCGGGAACATTAAAGCGTTTCCGATGATTCAAACGACGTTGCCCTATTAAAAATGCGACATCATTTGAATATCGGAAACACTGCCACGGCAGTGTTTCCAGTGATTCAAATAATGCCGCATTTCACTATTTCAGTAGCTCGTTAGAATAATAACAAACACAATTTAAACAGCGACGTTCTGGAACTTGACTGCCATGCTGCCATCATCTGACTAATTAATTAATATAGGCGATGTGCCGATGAGCCGCTGTCAGGATGTTGGGATCCAATCAGATTAGGCAAAAACACAATACAATTGAATTATTCCATGAAACATTTCAAACGCCAAACTTTAAAGAGTGAAGTGGTCTATCAAACACACGACTTACCAGTAGGTGAAAAAGTAGTTCCAAAACTGGACAATTTTCAACAGAAACACGTACAGAAGTCTGGACACGCACATCGGGATACGGAATTTGACGTCCATTAAACACCAAAATCATTACGTTCCCAAGCAGAACGCTAGGCCAGTCCTTATCCACGACTATCTTACAGTCTGAGCGGGAAACAACTTGATGAAAGAGTCACCTAATGAAATGCCGCGTCGTGAAAGTTGTGAAGTACGCATACTTTTTAAAATTCTGTAAGAAAATCGGTCAATAAATGTCCTGCTGTCAAAAGCTGAACAATGAGTGTGGAATGTGATTATTTGTGGACCTTAACAAACTGTGGTTTTCAGCAAAATCATAGACCATGACTTCTCAACAAACAAACAAAATTAACATCTTGCCCATGCAACCATTCAAGAGTGCCCTGTTCAACCCTTTGTTTGTTAACACTGATTGTCTCCATTGATTAGCTGTGCTAGTCAGCGCGGCAGCGAATCGATGGAGAAAACCAGTATGTGACTGCTAATGACGCGTTTGTTTTTTCTGCCGAACGGTATCGACAGTAGCAGTCAAGGTTTTTCAGCACAGACAGATCTCCGCCTGTCTGTAAAATATTTAAATCAAGGACGGGAATAGTCAAAGTGAGTTTAATTTACAAACGCGACTGTGTAGTGGAAACCGCACGTCACGTACATAGGTCCCGAAAGAAGGCAACGCAAGTGCCACTAACAGAAATGTTCCGCCCATAAAGGTTAGTAGTATTTTACACTGACGCAAAATAAATGTCCCAGTACGAGTATTACACGACATTAGCACTCCCGCAAGAGACTTAGTGGATAAAGTAAGCACGCCTCACACTGACAGAAATGTCCTCTTGTGAATGGTGTAGTACTGCACACATCATATTCCCGTAAGTTAGTGCCGCCGGTTCACACTGACTGAAGATGTTTAAGATGATGCAGTATTACACACATATGTACCCTCCCGTAAGAAACTTCGTGACTGAGGTAAGTTCACTTCACGGCCAGTAGCTGAACTGTCCAATTTGGCAAAATAACTTGAGTTGCGACTGCGTTGACTGAGATGTCCTATTGTGAGAGATGCGGTGTTTACACTCCCGTAAGAGGCTTAGTAAATAATAATAATAATACCGTTATTAAAATAAATGAAGTACATGTAAGTACACCGCACGACAGACTATCCTGGACACGCAGAACCCCTCCCCTACGCCTCTGGAGGAAAATGAATGGCTGTTCAGAAATTCTGACAGGTAATCTTTCTCACCTTGTCGCCTCGCTTCCCTCTAAAATTCTTTCCTTGTGCAGGAGGCATAGACTATACTCAAGAGCCTCCGCAACTACGGGGGCTCATGAAAATCTATACCTCTTGCTCACAAAATAGACTTCGGCTGTTCCCCAAACTGAGAGTGTTGTTCTGGGGGTTGAAGTCTACTATCGCACTGGCATGTGTAGGTCAACACTTAAAACCGCCCGACCACATCAGTACTAAAACACTACACCCTGATTTGGACTTCCGCCATAAGTTCAAGAAAGGTACACTTCTCACAGTCACAATACTAAAAACACACGCAAGATGACACTGAACTTCAAATGCTGTCCTCTGAGGACACCACCGACAGAGGGATAACGGATAACGTGCGGACAATGCTGTGTGGATGACAAAACTGACCTTCAGAACACAGATACACTACACGTAGAGCTTTTGACTCTGAAGTGCAACAGCAGAGACTGAAGACGCAAGCCTTCAAAATACCTACTAATCTCCTCGAACTCAGTACCGACCAAAGACGAATGGACGCCGTCTTTCAACGCCGAGAAAAGCGATCACGATCCCGCTGCAAGAGATATAGATCCTCATGAGCCCCCGCAATTGACGATCTATGCCTCTTGCTGACACGTTCCTACCATCACCATCAAAACTAAATCTACCACTAAGAGTTGTGCAGAATGTCCTTCGGCAGCCTTGGTAAATTGATGCAAGGTGACGGCTAGGAGACGACACAAGCTGCATAAACTGACTACGCGTCGGAATTACTGTTGTTGAATAAAACGGGACCCTCACACAGTACATGTCTCACTTCGCGAGTCCATGAGCCTACAGGTGGACTTTCTTTACCCTCCACGCAAACAAATGACAAATATCTGCCTTCGCCTGAACAATATAAATGTCAGAACTGACGAAAGGGTGTCAGCACAGATCATAATGAGTACAGAATCTATGCCTCTTTGGTACTCACAAACATCTATGCCTCTTGCAGGTGGAAGGTATTCGTGAAAGTGAGTGTAATAATTTACCACGTGCACAGCAGGATTGTGCTGCGGGGAGGATCGAGTGTACCGAATGATAGGGTCATTTTTTACGGACACCGGTCCGGCAAATTGTGTTTGCCCAACCAGTATCACATTCACAGTATCACCACGTATATTATTTCAAACCTAACCAACCCAACCCTGAGTGCCGAAAATATGAATAAAGCCTATCATTTGCTGCAAGAGGCATAAATTCTCATGAGCCCCTGCGGCCGCGGGGACCCATGAGAATCTATGCCTGTTGCAGATGAAAGACACGACTAGGGACGATTGTCTCCGTCCCCCTTCACGTGAATACGCAAGCTGTGGTGGACAGTGAGACTATAATTATCTTTATGCGCCACGAACGGTCACGGAGGAGGATGGGCAGAGGGTCAGACAAAGGGTGGGTGGGTGGTGGGGGTGGGGGGAGGAATATACTGTAACATGGGTAAAACAAACACACATGTACGTATAATTCTCATTGTCACATACGGGCGCAACTGCTGCCCTGATAAACTACAACATACGGATCGTCCATGACCATGTGTACAATGTACTGTACTCACGAGCAAAGGAAATGCGACATTTCTGGAATCATCGGAAACGCTAATGTGTCTCAGACGATTCCAAAAAATCACTGGAAACACTAAAATGTTGCTTTTTTTTTTTTTTTCGCTCGTCGAGATACATGTATATATTTTATATGAAAACTTCAAATCGGAATGAAAGAGGAAAAGAGGTAGGCCAAGAAACTCCTGGCGTCGAGACCTCCAAGCAGACATCAAGAGACTGGGAACCACCTGGAGTAGAATCGAAGGAGAAGCAGGAGTTGCTGGAGGTCTCTCGTCGACGGCCTATACCCGGGTAGGGTGACAGGCGTAAGTTGTTCAAATCGGAATCTGAAGGTGCGGCTCTACTTTGCTGAAAGCACCGAGGACTTGTTTCAATATGTAAACGCTTTTCGCGATGAAACTGTCTGCTAGACAATTCGTACAGATGTGGATGGGAAATGAGTCGACAATGCCATCTGAAAGGGTAGTGCCTGGCTACCACCAGACCAGATGTAAACCGCAGTTGGGTGCTATAAATGAAAGGGTTATCTTATCGTAGGAGAGAAGAAATGATACAATCCACTCTTGACCACAATACAACTATCTGGGTGGGGCGAAGAGTAAGCTCAAGTTACATCAAGACACGAAGACACCCTTGGGAAACAGGGCTCACATTTGATAACGGTTAAGAACAAGACCTTTGCCCTGAATTGTCATTTGTGGTCTGCTGGATTGATTTACTGAATAACTGTCTGTACTCTTCGTCTCCGTTCTCACTCTTTACCGGTCATCATACGTGAACACTGGCGAAAACTAAATGTTGCTACCGGGATGAGACAGCATTACATACGACTGCCGAATGAAAACAAACAAGTTCAAATCAAGAATACGCGAATTACATGAAAATGAACACGTACATAGTCTGTACTCAATCGGCCAAGCAATGTCTGATCTAGCATTTATGATGGTCGATCCATCTCATGCGACATGGACTCGATTAATCCCTTTCTGAAAGTGACAGGCTTGATTTCCTAAAAGTACCTCAACATTGCAAGCACTTTCAGCCACAATCTCTCCAGCATCCATCCGGCCATTCAATCCACATCCATTCATCCCACATGTATAGCTATTCTGGCAATGACCATACCAATTCATAATTCTAAATATCCATCCAGCTGAAACAATCTGCAATTAATTCGTCTGTTCACTTACTCACTGACATACCTTGCTCTGGTAATGACCATGATAATATTCGCCAATCTAGCTATTCACCCAGCTGAAACACAGAACTGCATCCGCCAGTCGGCACGAGGGTCAGCCTAGCGTGAGAAAGGTGTCCCCGATAACGACGCCCTGCGGCGAAGAATAAACCTCGCTCCCGAGGCGCTGACTGTTGCTTCACTTTCTCAGCTGGCTCAGCGAGTCTATCTGCAAGAGACTTAGATTCTCACGGGCCCCTGCGAACGCAGGGGCTCATGACAATCTACGTATCTTGCTGATGGACATTAAACCCTGCTCCCGCGGCGTGGAACTATTTTCTGTTTCTCTGGCAGACCAAGGTTTTCTCTGCAAGTGACATAGATTTAGATTGGCCCCTGCTGCCGCAGTGGCCCATAAGAAGAAATCGTGTATCTAGCTTAGTAGGGACTGGGCTTTGGCGTACAATCTCTCCTTCTAAGGTAGAGAGTGCAATCTTATGTTGCTTACTTTCTCTCCTTTTCTGCGTATGCAAGTCATACGTATGTTCGGCTGGAGCACAAAACAAGATTACCTAGCTCACTTGTTAGACACGCGTAGATGTAAATGTAGATCGGCTTTTTGGGGGGCAGGGTGAACTAGAGCTTACGTTCTTTTGCAGACTGCTGGAGTCCATGAAGATCTATGCATTGTGTAGGCGAAAAAGAATATCTGCTGAACTGCAAGTTTCTTTGCACGTGGACTCATCACTTACAGCTTGGTGAGAGCATACAATTTGTAAATTCATCCACGCCGGCACTGTTCCGTTCTACTGCCAGTGCCAACTGTTAGAATCCATCTCCCGCAACTTGGTGAGAATACTTTGCCGGCTGTGTACAGTCACCTTCGCCAATAAGGTCGGGTAACCAAAAGAACCGGATACACTGGAACACACTTTTTCTGAGGTCCCCACTGATTTAATTCAATGGCGTATTAATTCGTTCATAACACACTTTGGATATAACAATAGAAATGTGAGTCCCCTGGCGATTTTTTATATCTCAAGTCCAGAACCGCTAGCAAGCAGTTCAATACACTCAGAACTTAGGCTGAAATCCCCAGCTTGGGAGCTTTCCATGATAGTTCAAGGGTGGTGCCTGAACTATCATGGTCAATCCGTTTCGTGTCGCGTGTCAGGGCTGTATTGGTTGTATCTGCTGTAGTGGCTTTGGACTGAAGCGTGTAAGGCGAGACGTTCTGCCTTCTATTTAGAAGGGCGTACCTGTTATTAGCGCCGACAAAAACTCGCCGTGACAAACACGTAATGCAGAGGATTACTTTTTTCCCACGGTTATAATAAGCACTGGCGGTGGGGAAAACGAGTTCGCAACTTCAGCCTTACAATCACGGCATGACATGACCTGGCATTCTCATACGCAGTGTAATCCAAAAATAACACGAATTCGTGAAAATTGTGGTCCGATTGCGGTCACATAGACTGTTGGCTTGAAGGTTTAATGCTTGACGTTCCATTAACACTTTGGCCGTCGCTAGAGGTTTTGTCGCGATGGTTCCTGTAGGTATCGTCGCGACAAAACCGCTACCGAGAGTCAAAGGGTTAATCACTGTGCTGGCTTGTGAATCTGGACCTTACGACAACTATCTGTAAGATACAAAACCGAAAACCAGCACACACACACACACTACAAACCGACAGAATTCGGGAATGAGTATTGGAACCAGGCTGATAATTTTTAAGTGATATATACTGCAGGTCTACTGCCTGGGAGACGAAAATGATTGGTGTGGAGGGCAAAAATGCTCAGTGTAAGGGTCAAAATGATCAGTGTGGTGGTCTGTGATTTTCGACCTTACGGCTTCCTGCGGCCATAAGGTCCAAAATAACACCGCGCCAAAACGCAAGACTGCTTGCAGGCAGTTCCTCAGGAGCTGCAAAGATCTTGCATACAGCTCGGCTTTTTTCCCCCTACACATACCACATAAATATTAATACTGCCACCCGAGGGCATGAAGCTTTACATGCTCTCTACTGCCACTGAGTACAATGAAACTGAAAGGAATAATATTTAGTGTGTGCTGTAGACGAAATCTGACAGATCTGTACTTATAAATATTAACGACCACACACACACTGAACAACGAACCAGTCACTAGCCGACTTAAATGGAGACTTCCTCCATGTAAAGTGTAGAGGTTGAAATAAGTGGGACAAATCTCCTGCTAAGGCACGCGAGGATTTACGCCACTTGCCGGCGAGGCACTGCACCTACGCCATCACGTCTCCCCACTTCAAGCGGTACCAACTTGAACGACTTGGGCGCAGCCCGACTACGAAAAAACAGCGTAATCTTTTATCGGGGACTCCCATGCCACGGACACGCGCTCATGGAGGTCTCTCCACTCTCTAGGGCTCCGGATAGCAAAACGTCCACGGGAAGCGGTCCACCTTTGGTGACCTTCGTACAGCTGGTAAGACGTTGGCCCGAGGGCATTTTGCTCACCAGGCTCCATCAAAACCCCAGAAAAAAGCACGCGCCATCCATCTGAACGACGCGCCTATCTGTGGTCCATCTCAAGATGGGGGCCTACAGCCACTTGAGACACAAGTCTATCAGTATCACAGTCTACAAGAGCTAGGTAGGTACCATTTGGAGCTGCTGCGCTGGTTGTAGCTCAAAGGCAGTGCCTGCGGATGATCAGATCCTGACGCCTGTTCCACACGTTAACCCATTTTACCCCAAGGGCTGCATTTTTCTAATTTTGGAGTTGTGTCACCTATCGACTATGTACCAGTTGCAGGAGATGGACTGACCATGATAATTCAAGGGTAGTGCCATATTAGCTTGGTGCCTGATGGCGGCAAGCAAATTTGGCACTACCCTGGAACTAGCATGGTCGATCCATCTATTGCTGTATTGCGCTGGGTTAAATGGGTTAAAGAATCATACTCCAGTATCCCCTTTTGACTGCAGTTGAAGTTTTTGATTCTCAGTTGCAATCACGCCCGAGTACCCTCTTCTGACAACAAGCAGGTTTTCATTTACAGTTGGTATGGTGTCATCTGCAGTGCCAAGAATCAAATGACAGTCACAAATGAAGCCTTTCACAGTTAGTGGGCACAGATTATGTTTCTGAAATCATTGCTAATTCAACGTCCAGCCCGCCAAGGAAAATGGATACACAATGTCAGCGAGAGGCGGCGTATGATCTATGTCTCTTGCATTTGTACACACACCAAGGGGAATTACTCAGCGCTGGACAGACAAACAGTTAGATCGCCTCCCCTGCCCCCGCCTATCAGGCACCCAATCGCCAGCCCACAGAGAAATACGCAGGTATAGAACAAGACGATCATCTACATCCTCAAAAAGGATGCATCAGGTCTCGCCTATAACCCATGTCTTTCTCCGTTCCTTCCCAAGTTCCTAAGTTCCGGAGGAAGACATGGGTTATAGGCGAGACTGATGCATCCATTTTAGGGATGTATATGACCGTCTTGTTCTATAGCTGCGTATTTCTCTGTGGGCTGGCGATTGGGCTCTTGCATTTGGGATTGTGTTCGCTTTTTCTCGGCAGTGACGGGGTTATTCTTTCCGGCGAAACGTGCTGACTCCGGATACGCGGCTTATGCCGCGTATCCGGAGGCGGCACGTCTCGAATGAGTTAATGCATGCATTAGGTTTTAATTGATTGATTGTACATTGCTTAACGTCCCGACAGCAACAAGGCTTTCTCAGGACGTGCCTGCACTGCTTGTGAAAAAAAAAAAAAAACTAAACAGAAAATTGAATGTATGTCGCCAGCCGGTCAAATACGTTAAATAAACCTACAACATGGGGCCTAAATAAAGCTAAGACCATTTAGCAACACACATCCAACATCAAGAGCTACAGGCAGTGCAGACAGTAGGGAGAGTTTTAAAAAGGAAAATACCGGTGAATGGACAAAGGGTAGACAGAAACACATGCCCCAGAATAGAGAGAAAAACCAGGGGCTGACCAGGATAACCCTGGGAACTAAAAAATACCTAACCCCACCCAAGTCCCCCAGGGCAGACCCGGGTGGGGGAATGCATTAGGTGTCCTTAACCCTTAACCGATTGCAACATAACCCCAACAACAGACAACAGTATACTGCAAACACGTTTAATCAAAACCAATGTCACGCTGTTCCCCGTGTACTTTGCCTATTTCAATCTTCCTGCAAGATTGCAAGAATCACAAACACTAACACCCTGTAGTTTATTAGAAGTTGAGCTTCCTGCTAAACGAGATCTCTACTTCGAGGAAGAAATCGGGTTATAACTTATAGTCTTGTGGCATGGCACTAACCAAAAAGTATGATGCCCAATGAGCTAAAGGCCATCGGGCCGCCGTCGACCCGATTGGGAAGGCGATACTCCTTGCAGTAACTACGGTGACACTTTGTGGTCCAATTAGTACATACCACAGGAGACCGCGGGCCGGAATAATTACTACCTCTGTCTTACAGTAGAGTGGAGCGCATTCATTGACATCTCACTCTGTCTGTACACCTTTCGTCCGTTCTCATGAGGCATTGATCCTCATGAGCCCCTCCAGGAAGCAGGGGCTCATGAAGATCTATGCCTCTTGGTGGCAAAAAATCTACCACATCGTCCCTGAACAGGCTTTGATCATTACGAGCCTCAGCAGGTTGTTGGAGCTCATAAAGATCTATGCCTCTTGAGCCAAGGTCGACCATGTTCCTATTCTGCAGATAAAGGAGGTTATGGGGGTTTGTGCCCAAGATGTAATACAACGCAGGATTGCAAACACTGACACCTGAGCCGTGAAAACGATAGCGTACGGTAGCTAACTACATCTTGACACTGATAGACCAGTCGCTGAATGAAATCTGCCGACCTTGGCACCTACGGCCAAGAAACACAACGCTTGGGATTAGTTCCATGCATCAAAGAGGTCATTAGGACGATGCGAGATGGTTTGCGATTTCACAGTCCAGCACACACATGCATGCACTCGTGAGCTTTTGTGCCTTTTTTAAAAGTTGAAAATATACGCACTGACGAGCAAAGGAAATGCGATGATGTCGAATCATCGATGATTCGAATGATGTCGCATTTCCTTTGCTCGTCAGTATCTGTGCATGTATAGATATGCCGTGTGATTGTATTCGTTTTTTAACCAGACAATATGGGCTGGATGAAGTGGATGCAGGTGTAACTTGACTGAAATGCACAGCGGACGTGTATCACAAACCAACAAAAGCTTCTACGGCGCCAACACTGATCGCTTAAGTCCAACATTTTAATTTGCGCCATCCACACCAGACTGGGAAAAAAGAAAATCGAGTGGGACAAAGTCAAAGTGATTCAGTCTTGCAGTCATCGATTGGACCGACAGCGCATTCGTTGGAAAAGCAGGACCGGGGAAAAAGGAAGAGAAAAGGGGACGGAAAAGGGAGAGGAACGGGGGAGAAATGAAATAAAACTGTATTTTTTAGTTAGATTTAAATGGGCCGCAGACCTACTGTATACTACTAGTATATACAAATAATAATAATAATAATAATAATAATAATACTTAAAGGTGGTATAACACGCCCACGGAGAGAGAGAGAGAGAGAGAGAGAGAGAGAGAGAGAGAGAGAGAGAGAGAGAGAGAAGGGGGTGGGGGGGTGAAGCAAGGGTATGAAAAGAAACTCAGTGTAGTGTTGAAATTGCACACCGGCAACTAAAGAAGAAAACAAGCAATTCACTCGTAAACACACCGTTATTACCATCTCCTATTTCCCGCTAGCAAAGCCTCCCCGTCCCAACTAAAGTGAAAATGTGTCGACCCTCAACAACAAGAGGCATAAATTCTCATGAGCCCCTGCGAAAGCAGGGGCTCGTGAGAATCTATGCCTCTTGAACATGCAAAGAACTGAGAGACGGATCGAGTTGCGAGTTTAAAAATCGATCTCTACACACGAAGACCTGTTTTGGCGCTCGCCTCCCTCGTCTTCGCAAAGCAGTTAGCATATCTTCGCATTCGTCAACAAATTTGTAGGAGTCGCTGTACCTCTTGCCAACAGTCGCTGGAGGCAAAACACACACACACACACACACACAAAATAAAAAAACATTTCAGTTGAAGCATTCCTTGCCATCGTGTTCTTACAAAAAAAATGGGAGGGAAAAATTACAGTCGAATAGCCAAAGGTGCGCTTTTTGTCAAGACAGAAAGCTGGAGTAAAAAAAAGCATTTTAGTGTTAACAATTTCAAGCAGCCGTTCTCCTACTGGAAGAAAGAGGGGGAGAAAAGGCCCACCGCTGGGCTTTAGGGCTCAAAAAAAGGCAAGATTCTTGTTGAAAACTTGGCACAAGACGCGCAACACCCAACAAACACAACCACAAACGGCCCGACCCATTGCAAATGTTGACTCCGGCCGCAGTCGGCGTGTTTGTCCGACTTCGCTGAACATCTGCATGAGGCATAGATCCTCACGAGCCCCTGCGGCAGCAGGGGCTCGTGAGAATCTATGCCTCTTGCACGCTGTATCTTTTCCATTTATGGCCCGCAATACTCAGTTTTAAAAAAAATATATTATCAGGGTCAGTCTAACTCTTACGCTGAAGACAGTAGCTATTCGGTCGTCTGCCAAAAGTGAAGCCGCTTTGACAACGCTCTACGATATTTGCCAACAAGCTTATATAGATTTACAGCTTACTGCATAGAACTGATCCAGCTAGGAGAAAAACGAGACATTTATTGGAAAACGGGGCGGGTACTTTGCATGAATCTGATCTTATCTTAGACAAACCAAGTAACATTATATTTAATAACAGGGCAGATAACAGGGCCTTCTCCCATGATAATACTCCTCAAAGCCAATATATAGATCACTTACTGTTGGCACAATGTAGAGGACAAACATTTACATGCTTGTGGTCGGGCTGCAGCAATGCAAATAATGTCATCTGATGACAGCTGCCTTGCGCAAAAGCTTCAAAACTT
Source organism: Semisulcospira habei (assembly GCA_036245525.1). NCBI lineage: Eukaryota > Metazoa > Mollusca > Gastropoda > Semisulcospiridae > Semisulcospira > Semisulcospira habei. Next base: position 181,557,223 of record BTPG01000004.1, read on the forward strand.
AATTTTAAAGCACGCGTATACTTGGCATGCCACATCTCAGCCGCAAAGCTCATCTGGCACTATGCCTTGAACTAATTTCATGGCTCTGTCTTGGTGTCGATTATATTTCACCCATGCACAGCGGGTGACGGACATTGCGTTAGTTCTAGTTTATCCTGTGTAGATTCGGCATCAGCGACTGCTAAACAGGAAAAGCCTTATGATAGCATTGTCATAATTAACTCATTCGAAACATGCCGCCTCCGGCCGCTTGTGCCGCGTATCCGGAGGCGGCACGTCTCGAATGCGTTAACCCTTTCACTGCCAAGTAAAGTGAACACGATCCAGTTGCAAAATACACAGATCCTCTTGCGCCCCGGCCGCAGTAGCGGGGGTTCGAGAGGACTTCTGCCTCTGGCTGAAACAATTTTGTATCTATGTTCCTTGGCGGCAAATTAACGAGGATTTTAGAAACACTTGCGTCCACTGGCAGTGAAGGAGTTAAAAAGTATTCCGGCACTGAACAATTCAGTCATGTTATCAAGGCTCACCAAGGTTTCCTGACATCCGAGTGCCCAAATGGTACTAACCCCTCGTAAAGCCACAAGGGTGTTACTCTGAGCTGCACAATCAAATAACTAATTTAGTCCTCGGCAATCTGCCAGAGATGAGCCGACCGTCAGAACTGCAGAGTAGTGTTTGGGCCAGAATGGGTCCAGTTTCAGATGCCCGGATTTCTGAGGCACGATAGCTCAACTATAGGGACTGTAATCAGTTTGTCCTTTGGTAAGCAGCTACGTGGCCTAGAGCTATTCTTGTCACTTGTACATCTCCAAAAGTTGGCGCTGGAAATGAAACTTGTCATCCACGCACGTCAGAAGTGATCTTCAGTCATAATAACTACTGACGCCATCGATGCTCTGCAGAGCTTATGGCTTTCCCCATTTAGTCATCCAAGCGGCGAACCCAAACAAATGCACAGTGTCAGTAGTGTATCCATATTCAGTTCATGCTGCAAAAACGCTCCGGAAATAATGCCGGCAACTGATTCACTGCAAAACTCCGTACTCGCTTATTTTTGGCGGCTTCTTTCAAGACCGGCGTCTCAGTGATCTCCTTGTAACACTCAGTCCCGCGAACCGTGACCATTCAACAAATAACTTGGACAGTGCAGCACAGGTATCCTGCTGCCCTCTGAGTTGCACACTGCCGCACTGGAAAACATTGTACTGCACTGTTGTGTACTAACCTGATGCTCAGTCAACTCTACCTACCAGGATCTGTCTGGCTTCAACATACGCTGACAGTTTCTTTGCCTCGAAATGCTAATGAGACGCAGCGCCGCATTTGCAGTCTGCACCGACGAACGGAACGGGACTCTAAGCTGGCGGGCCTGTCCAAACTCTCGCGGTGAACCCGATGCCGAGACAGGTTCAAACAGTACTGCGGCATCCGCAACGAGCAACGGCTCCGGAGAGCAACAGGTCCTTGGGCCGACGTCGGCCGTAGTATTTGACCAGCGCACGGTCGTGCGGCGGGCCAAATACGGCCGATGTCGGCCTGAGGACCATTTCAGTGTCTCTTGGGAAACAAACACGGAAAGGACGCAACGGTAGATCCGATTCTTCCGTCCGCAGGAAGCACGGTGCTTCATCAGTACCATCGGCCTGACAGAAAAGGTGATTCACAACGTCTAGCAGCGACATGAGGCGCATACTGATCTACGCCTTCTGCATGATAAAGAGCGATTGTTGTATACATCTGTCGTTTTTCAGACCTGTGTCTCCACTGCATAATATGGTTAGACCGCGGCCCAAAGAGGCACTCGGATCGTTGTCCTCCAATTCAGTTTAATGCAATTTATGAATCCTTCCCATCCGCTATAATAGCCGCAGATCCACATGATTCCAAGCAGCGATTCATGCCATTTGCTTGGCAAACGAATGTACAATTGTTTAAATCCGCGTTCGTCAGAGAAAGGAGGCAACCGGCATTTCGTTCTACGACTGGAGAGACTGAGAGAGAGATGTGAAGAGTGGCAGGGGGCTAGGGAGGCGTGCACACAAAATGGCCGATCGATCATGGCGTGCTCATAGTAATCAAACTTGGCGCAGCAATTTTCACTGGGGTGCCACATAAGCCAGCTCATTCCATGTCTACGAGGCAAAGATTCTCACGGGCTCCTGCAGCGTCCAGGATCTCATGACAATCCATGCCTCGTGCTGACAAGGATAAGTTCAATTTACACTGGATGTGCTTCGTCAAATTTATGAGGTCATGGGAGTTTAACTTGTTACCGCTGGGGTTCTAAATCAAGTGAGAGCACGATGACATAGCTTTACAGTCCATCATAGGCCGTTCCAAGGAGAAATGGAGTCCCTATATTAACCCTTTGGCTGCTCTGCGCATTTAGTTATAATATAACTAAATGCGCAGAGCAGCCAAAGGGTTAATATATGGCGCATTTCTCATATTTATAATATTATTATAAATATGAGAAATGCGCCATATAAGTAATATGTATTATTATTATTATTATTATTATTATTCATAGTGCTGTTTGTCGAGATGATTCCGACAGGGATCACTCGACAAAAAGCACTATGAACAGCCAAAGGGTTATAAGCGGCTGGGCAACGACAGAACACCACCCAGTTCTGATCCAGCTCAAAAAGGCACAGACCCTCATGAGCTCCAGTAAATGCGGAAGCTCATGGAGACTATTCCTTTTGCAGGCATTATTTCACGTAGGCAGAGAGATGTTACCATTTCTGGAAGATGCTGCAACATGCAAGATCCAGCCGTGCCAATAAATGAGTGTCTTGCAATACAGTGCTTGTGTGCAAATCGCTCAAAAGCACAGTGTAATTAATCATGAATGATTTCTGCTCCAGTTTGTCAAATTTTCACTCGTTAACCGACCGACCAAACTGACGTCATACATAGACCTCATCATGACGTACCAGATCACCGACGGTTTACTGGTTTAGGCACATGAGCAAATCGTCTTACAAAACCAGAACATAAATAGCCACCAGTTTAGAACGCCCGATGTCAGCCGTATCCGCCCAAGGGATTAACTGACTGAGCTGGTCTGAGCTTAACTAACAGCCATTCACTTTAAGTTCATCTTTAGTGCTGAGGTCAGCAAATCTCTCTTACAAGAAATGTCCTGGCCCTTACGCTACAAGCAGCTGAACTGAGCCCGAAAACTTCCTCCTGTAAGAAACTTGTCAACAGAAAACAGGTATTCGTGCCCTTGTTCACTGCCAACGTGTAGAAAAAAAGTATAGTCCGAAAAGTCTGAAACTGACAGTCGCAGACTTGCTGCCGAATATCCTTGTCTGCATGTTCGTCAAAAAGGGTATGCAAGAGGCATAGATCCTTATGACCCCCGCAATTGCGGGGGGGGGGGGGGGCTCATGAGAATCTATGCCTCTTGCACATGGATCACAGTGCTGCGGGGTCTCAAGAGGATTGTTGCTCGTTGTGTTCCGACAGCGTAGCGGTAAACACGCCTCCAGCCTGCAAATGTACAAGGCTCAAGAAGACCTACGCCTGTTGGTTCAGACAACAGTTACTGTAGTTCCCTGTGAAAGTGTTCAGTCGATTTTTATTAACTCAATTCCGTGGCCGACCGGCGACGGCAACGAATGTGCATTTAGCCGATTTAGAGTGTTGTAACGCTCGATTTGGAATGTATCTCGTCCAGTTCACCTGCGTTAAGTGCGGTATCAATTTTCTCGCTTTGACTTATCAGAAAATCTGGAGGATTCCGGGGAAACATACGCACGGGAAACAAATGAGCCTGCGTTTAGGAAACAAGAATGCCTGCACCTGCGTATCTTTCTGATAACGACTAATCTTCCCCCCTGTTCCTAAACATGACTAAGCACAGCAGCCGAAATGGCAAAAACAGATACTCTTCACACACACACACACACACACACACACACACACACACACACACACACACACACACACACACACACACACACACACACAGCCATAAATCCTCAATGGCTCAAGAGGATGTCTAAAACTCTTGCTGGTCCCGTCCATATACCTGTTCCACACAGTCGGCCATGTTTTATGGACATGATGCTTGTCCACTGGTAGTGAAAGAGTTAACGATCTGGCAATAGCGTTGCTTTACAAAGATCCTCGATTCTGGGGCCAGTTGTATAACAGACTTACGGCAATTAAATTTACCCACAAGTACTGAAACAGCCCAACTAAATAGCACAACACGCTTGACTGAGAAATGAGTTGATTTAGACGCGGTTGGCCCTCCCTTCACAGGACTTCAAGCCAAACACAATTCAAACCATCCGATAAAAGTCACGGCAAGAGGAGGGCAAAGAAACACCGACCATTTGTTAATAACCATTTTCAGCCAATTAAACTGAAAAGTCCAAAGGCATTCGGCATTTCCTCAGTGCGCGCCATCTGCAAGTGGCGTAGATTCTCATGAGCCCCTGCGACTCCAAAGAGAATCAACGCCTCTTGCTCTGACGGACGACCCCGTTAAACCTCATTCTGCTCCACATAGCGTTCAGCCTGTGACCGCAGACTGAAGACCACCTGTGGATGGGTGCGTTTATTCGTCCTTCTTTACGGCCAGGTCAGTGAGGAGGTCTGAGAATGACCCCCTGGGCTGTCGGGCATCCCTCGTCACAACACTATCTTCTTCTAAACCTCAGTTCAAACGTTCCTGGCAAGGTAGGAGAATGGCTCTATGTGCACACAGGCTTCGACTTTTTCGACTTAGAAGGCTTATCAGCGGTAGCGAATCGCGGGAGACAACCAGTTTGACTCGAAGTGTAAAATGTATTTTTTGTTCTTCTGACTAGTACAGTGACACAAAGTCAACGTGGGGGTCGATCCGGCTAACCATACGAGGCGCTGATGCTTGAAGGAGCGCGTAGCGCGGAAGCCTCTTGAGGACAGACATCACCAAGACGATTTTGTTCTTTTTCTGACGTTAGAAGAAGGTGGTGAACATTTTGGGCTATTCTATCCTCCAATATTCCGCATGCACACACACACACAAAAGAGTATACAAACAAGCACATCTTCAGCGGCAAGTTTAAATCACTACACTGCTAAACATGTCTTGATAAAGTGCCACTCGGAGTTGTGCCAATGGCAACAAATATTTGCTAATGTACAAAATCAACGGAATCTGCGAGGAATTGATGGCTTTTAAAGTAGACGGCTTCTCGGTGTGGCAGAAGGGGAATGAGGCGGCACAGGGTGAGAGAAGGATAGCTATTTGGGTTTTAAGCCGAGCAGGCAACTAAGGCCATCTCACGGCAGAGGGTGAGAGAAGGAGTCAGAGCGAGAGAGATGCACCGTTGCATCACCTGTATAACAACAACGTTTTGACAGCATGCAGCGAAGTAGTTAAGCAGGATTTTGACGCACAGGGCTGAAGTTCTCAGGTCTCAGCTCTACGGTTTCTCCCTCATGCATACGGCATCCATTTCACGGGCAAGAGGCACAGGTTCTCATGAATCCCTGCAACTGCAGGGGCTCATGTGAAGTTACGCCTCTTGCTGGCACGGCTATAAGCGTCCAATTACCTCACATCTGTGAATACTCAGGCGGACGACTGCGACGAGGTTAAGTACAAGGCAGTGACGGCCAGATCATGAGATACGCACCTTTCACAGGTCTGCATGCTCCCCTATCATGCCACCTGGTTCCAATGACGCGTGTCTGCTATAGCCGCTTACACAGCTGTCTGCGAATGCTTTAGAACTGACGGTACACTCACTCGTGCAACAAACGCAGCACTCATGCAAGAGGCATGGATCCTCGAGCGCCCCCGCAACTGCGGGGGCGCACGAGGATCTATGCCTCTTTCAAAAGGGCCATTTATACTCGTGTTTCTCAAGCGGAGCAGAGGTTGGAGCATGGACTGGAACGATGAGAAAAACCTCCATGGTACTTGAACAGTTCAAAAGATGATCAAGTACTGACATAGACATCGTAGTCTTGGAGTCTTTGTGGTTCGTTTTAAGATGTATGCGGCGCGTCAAGCAGGGTACGATCAACAAACACAACTTAGACAGGTAAAGAGTGAGTGTTAACCCCTTCAATGACGATAGAAGGTAAACCCAACACATCTGCAAGAAGTATAAATCAATTCGTATCCAATTTCCGTTGAAAGGTGATGGATTTCTGTCCTTGAATGAACAAAGTTTTCAGAAAAGAAATATGCGCCGAGTGGCGAGGAAGGTTAGGAAAGTAGGAGTGATCGGGATGCTGTAGATGAACTAGACCTGTAATATGCTGGGAAACACTCTGATTCAGCTGAACGTCCCACAAAAACCACCACGATCAACAACAATTTAATCAGAGTAAACCGTTTTCACAGAAATCTCGTCATGGCCGTGGAGACTGACTTATGTGGCTTCTATCTCTTAAAATGCTCCAACACGTAAATTACAGCAGCTCAGCTTTCATCGTTCAAAATGAAAGATACCATTTCTACGGTTAAAAAAAAATATATTTATTCCGGAGGGCACGATATGATCTTTCGTGGAAACAACACCATACCATATGTTTCTAATTTCACGGCCCACGACTGACACTATAACGCCTCTCATATCCCCTTCTAAAATTCCACCCTCCAGAAGCTGTATCTTCAAAAGCGAAGAAACTACAGGAGGACTAACAGGAAATTAACTTGCCGACAGATTCTGATCACCGAAGTCTGGCACTGAACACCTGTAGTTTATACCTCTCACATACCTGCTCTGGCTTACCGCAAATCGCCTCGTGTCAAGCAATTTAACCCATGTAGCCCCAACGCCCTACAGCAGGAGATGGATCGACTATGATCATTCAAGGGTAGTGCCATATGAGCTTGGCGCCTGAAGGCGCCAAGCTCATCTGGCACTACCCTTGAATGATCATGGTCGATCCATCTCCTGCAGCTGGCACATAGTCGTTAGGTAACACCTCGAACATTTGGGACATGCGTCCGTGGGGCTATATGGGTTAATAAGGCGGCAGACCCAACACGCACGACTCCGATCGCTCAAACACGTGATCAGTGTAAATGGGCCAATTGGCTCTACCAGCGTGACATAGATGTTCATGAACATCTATGTCTCTTGCAGATAAAATGAAAACTCGCCGACGGCTTACATGAACTCTGTGAATATTTTACAATGTTCTTCAAGTTCGCAATCCGTACAAAACTGGGCCTGCATCCTTCTTTCTTGTGAAATTATTGGTTACTTAAGCAACCGGTAATCAATTATTCTTACTCTTTGATCAAAAGGACTAGGATCAAATTCAGATCAATGTGTAAATCCATTTCGGGCACTCGGCGCTGGGTTGGTGAGAGTTAGATCGTGACAGTTTCAGTCACAGGAATTTGGCCTGGAGTGCGCGCCAGCTGGCAGACACGGTTCGTTGGCGGCAGTCTCGGCTCACTGCTTGCAACACATTTCGATCGTTCTGTCGGCCAGACAGGAATTGCAAACTTGCGATCAGTGATGAAAGAGCCGACACCACTCTAGCAAAATTGGACGGATGTGGCTGTCGGCTTGCCTAAGTTATGGCAGTCACAGTATTCGGAATGCCGTAAACACGTGCGACAAGTACAAGATCCTTCATACGTAAGCGAAGTGCATACACAGGAAATCGATAAACTGTTCGAAGCAAACTTGGGGCTATGGAGTATGGATGATAAACCTCTTCCATTTTTTTTGTCAATTTCTAAATCAGTTATGTGTGCATAATTATTCCACATGTCAAACCCCCCAAAAAAGTCAAATGCAAAAAGACGGCCGAAATGGACACAAAGATCGGCCCCTTGAAAAGTTCCTAATTTCTTTAACCCATTTAACCCCGCGTCCCTGCAGCAGAAGATTGATTGCCCATGCTAATTCAAGGTTAGTGCCAGATTAGCTTGGCACCTTCAGGCGCCAAGCTCATCTGGCACTACCCTTAAATTAGCATGGTCAATCCATCTTCTGCAGTTGGTACAGTCATTAGGCAACACCTCCAGAATTTGAGAAATGGGATCTTGAGGCTAAAAGGGCTAATATGAATTTTCCGGGGGGGGAGGGGGGGGGGAGAGGGGGGAGGGGTAAAAACATGTGCCATGCATAAATCCCTCTGAAACACATTATGCCGTACATATGTATAGAATACACATACTGACACGTATGCACACTGGTTGTCACCCTCGATTTGCTGCCGCAGTAACGGCAGCGAATCGAGGGAGACAACCAGTGTGACACGGATGTAGTAGACGCATCCGTGAAAGTTCATTCCAGTCCACTCAACACACAATACAACCCGACTGAACGGCATCTAACAAGGCTTACAAAATTAAAATTTACCGCCATCCCTGCCACAAACATTTAACACCTGCTGACGTCGGATCTGTGTTCGAAATAGGAGCGTAGAATTAGTTCTGGCGCATGGCTGACACAATTGCCTCACGCAACAAATTCAATTAGGCACGACCCGGCCGTCCTACGCAAGAATTAAGACGCTCACAGTACTAAACACAGACACTATGTGGGTTACGAGAAATTTGTACGATAAATTTATCTAGGTTAACCCATATCATACTGAGGCTAAAACTAAAAGCTTCAAATCTCTACACTACCATATGCAAGCTACAACATAGTACTTAAGATAAGGATATAGACCAATGGCTTTAGTTCAAGGGTGGTGTCAGAATAGCTTGGCGCCCAGAGGCGCCAAGCTATTCCGCCACTACCCTTGAACTATTTTAGTCAAACTTATTTCACACACTTGTGTCTTCCGAATGATAAGGGTTAAACACCGATGTCACTTTACGTCTGAAGAAGAAGGGGGGGTTGTATAAGAATGGACCCAATCTCTGTATAAGAGGCGCTGAATATCATGTGGATCTATGTCTCTTGCAGATATAAGATTATGCATTATCTGACCAGCCAGGACTATGTCAACATAATAAATACTATCGCGTGACTTTGACGACAGTGTGTGACGAGACCCATAACGCTACAGTCAACACGTGAGATGGTTCTGACCTTTTTGAATCCCGGGGTCAACTCGTTAATTTAGAATAGTGTGCGACCACGACAGATCAAGGGCAGTGTCTTATTAACTTCAGGCGCCTCTTTTCTGCCTAGTACCATTCTTGATCCATCCGTTCATAGCATTGTGTGCTGGTCTGTGATTTTGGACCTTACTGCCATAGGCCGTAAGGTCCGAAATAACAGACCAGCACACATATGGAGAAAGCAGTACAGATGAAACAAGTCTCGGAGTCCCACTCCAGTTGGATCCTCGGGCGACGTCTGGCTCAATGGGACGTGATGGGAGTGTAAGGACGGTCAAACTCAAAAGACGGGTACGCCGAGATTCTGGGTACTTGACACCGGGTAGACATCACAGAGATCAAGGTATAGGCTAGTGCCACTTGAGATGGCCCCTTGGTACCGTGGGATATTATTATCAAGACGACGTGAAATTCCTTTGAGCCACCCTCGAGTCTGTTAGTCTGAACTTGAGCATTTATGCGGGCGCGTGATTTACATTGCGATTCGAAAACAAAAATGAGCCATTCGAGCTATATCGAAATTTACTGCTAACCCTTTGGGTGTCGGTGGCGATTCTGATCGAGATGATTCCTGCAGGAATCACCTCGACCAAAATCGCTACCGTCACCCAAAGGGTATAGGCCGTTGCACAACGGACCATATCTCACAATGACATTCAGTGACAACGCCCCTCAAAAACCTTTGTCCATCAGATAAGTCATGTCTTGCTGTGCGGAGCTTCAAGCCGTTTTACCATCAGCGCAACTACAAATTTGCATGGACTTAGCAGCTGCAGAGGTTCAGTGTAAATCTACGCAACTCGTTCTTACAGAACTAACTTACAGAACTTACATTGCTATTCTGAAGAAGACAGTACTATTTCAGCGAGAGGCCAGTCACACCGGCGGCTTGCTCATCACTGCAACGTCCCGCGCGACGGATCTGGTTACTTACTTACGCCTGTCACCCCTACCAGGGTATAGGCCGTCGACGAGAGACCTCCAGCGACTCCTGTCCTGTGCTTTTCCTTCGATTTTACTCCAGGTGGTTCCCAGTCTCTTGATGTCTGCTTGGAGGTAACGACGCCAGGTGTTTCTCGGCCTGCCTCTTTTCCTCTTTCCTGGGGGTTCCATAACATTCCATGTGCCCATGATTGTGTCCCTGGATAGAGAGACGCGGCTCGGTCCTGTGGCTTCCGAAGACTTCCGGCTTTCAACACATGACGTCATAAATCTTCTGGTAGAAGAACCTTCCTCCTCCAGGAAAGGAATTGCTGTTTGTCTATTCGTCGGCGTTTTTGTAGCAATTTCTTTATTTGCAGGGTGGGGAAGCTACCCCCACGCGGGCCCAAACCCCCTTACTAGAAGGACCAGGGGTTTTCTGTCGGGGTCTCCTTCCCTTAGACCATGTTGGTTCACGGCACCTTATTTCATTCGGTGCACCCGTCTCGCGAGGGACCCCCTATCCACCACCCAGGGGACGCGCCTCAACGCCATATGGTCCCAGCGCGAGGGACGGATCTGGTTGGATTGGATTGGATTGTACATTGCTTAACGTCCCGACAGCAACAAGACTTTCTCAGGACATGCCTGCACTGCTTGTGAAAAAAAAAATTAAACAGAACATTGAATGTATGTCGCCAGCCGGTCCAATATATTAAATAAACCTAACACATGGGGCCTAAATAAAGCTAAGACCATTTAGCAACACACATCCAATATCAAGAGCTACAGGCAGTGCAGACAGTGGAGAGAGTTTTAAAAAGGCAAATACAGGTGAATGGACAACGGGTAGACAGAAACACATGCCCCAGAATAGAGAGGAAACCCCACCCTGTGGGGCTGACCAGGGTGACCCTGGGAACTAAAAAGTAGTTAACCCCACCCAAGTCCCCTAGGGCAGACCCGCGGATCTGGTTGGAGGGTGACATTTTTATGGATGTGGACACTGCGGGCAATACTGATGAAAGGGGCTGGGGACTGTGTGGTACTTCCACTCTGATAACACCACTTCCCTGTATGCACCGCCAGATTACGGACACAATTTAAAGCCTCAATTCAAAAACACGTTTACGGCATAAACAAGCAGCACTGTATGACCAAGAGAATAGATGATGTGAACTAACAACATAACCTACACGCATATTTTGCCTCCACACTGTCTCCCTCGATTCGCTTCCGCTGATCAGAGGTAGCGAATAGAGGGAGACAACCAGAGTGATATTGCCCCCCCCCCCCCCTCTCTCTCTCTCTCTCTCCCTCCCTCGTGGGGGTATCGATTCACACGAGCCTTGTGACAGCCACGACGGACCATGCCCCTGTAGCCCATGCGGCTCGTTAAAATCTTCTCCAGGTAACGTTGGGTCCCTGGACCTACTCATTTAGGCTACTTATTTCCCTAGTACACAAGCAAAAGGGGGTTCACTAGGCGTTTGTAACAAAGGGGAAAGTCTTTCCTGATCAATTCTGTGAGGTGCTCAAGAGAATCTATGCCGACTGCCTGTCGGGCCCATTTATACCAGACGGACACAAGGCCCGTCTTGAAAAGGAATAGATTTTCATGATCCCCTGCGACAAGCGGCATTGATTCTCTTGAGCCCCTGCGGCAGAATCTATGCCTCTTGCTGGTTGAAGTTACGTATCGAAACTCACCTGAACACTTTGGGGTAGCGATAGCATCTCCAGCGTCTGTCTTTTTTCATCTTGTATGTCCAGAAACAAGCGTCCCTTGTTAAGCTAGTCAGTCTGGTTGATTGTCTGGGCAGTCCAATCATCAAAGAGCAACACGTCAATAGTTACTGACCAGACATTTTGTCTATCTCTGGTACAGTCACTGACTTGACTGGTTGTCACTGCTGACTAGACATTTTGTTTATCGGCTGATGAGAGTCACAATTCATGGCACACACAAAGATTGACAGTCGAGGCGGCATTGCACAATACACATTCAGCATGCACCGTACTGGCCACTCACTTACCTTCGGGGCCAAATATTTTGCCAGCGATTACACGTTTCGTCTGGGATAAGTGTACTATTAAGACAATCGCATGTCCGTGAGGCATCAACATTGTACGTGACACACTCTGATTTCTGTCTCAGCTTTTGACAGCCACTTGAAAACAGTCTTGTGTCAAGAACTTTCGCTGAAACAAGCGATTAAATCGTCTGGATCTTTGCGGGAAAAAGACATCGAACTTCCGCACACACTGACTTATACCTTCCTCGTCAAAATATCACTTTCAAGCCGAAGTTACATTTCCGTCAGCTGACTGTAGTGAACAATACAGTTCATAAAAGTCAGTCCACTCATTCTTCCTTTATTGTCAGTCACAGTTTTAATTGTCGGTCAAACGCAAAACACGAACGTGAACTCACAACAGGCCGCCTGAAAATGAAGAACTGCACGTGAATGTGATGTACTACGTACCTATATTTTCATAGGCGTACAGCGTATGAAAATATCACATCATATTTATTTTTACACTGGCTGTCTCCCTCTATTCGCTACCGCCGATACAGCGGTAGCGAATAGAAAGAGGCAACCAGTGTGATTCATTTTCAACACTACATCGCTGAATGTTAAATGTCGGCTTAAAACATCGCAATGGAAGCGACTTTGTCGTCTATCGAAAGAACGCGAAACGCCCTAGTTTTAGTCCACTGTTCATTGAACACACGCACAGTGAGTCCTGAAAATAAAGTCCATACACGCTATACGCCTGACCGATCCAGTTCAAGACGGCCACATGGTCACTTCACTAGTAATCCAAGTCAGTACAATGTCCAGCTAATCAGCAAAAACATGCGAAATTTTACACCACAAAATTCAATTAATTCCTTCTCGAGTTTGTTCGTCCGCTGAAAGACTAGTTCAATGTACGAATACGTGTCAGTAATTGAGGAGTTCCGCCACTGGACAACTACACCAAACATTTCGTACAGTCACGGCTGTATGGTCCTAAAATCTTTTGTGCCAACATGCTTATCGGCTGTAGTACATGGAATAAGTCGTGTGGTTTTAACTGCGAATAAACAATCCCGGTTATGAGTCGGTGTTTCTCCTATACACAATACCCGCCGCTCCGCTAATGCTTTTTAGTCCCAGTAGTAGTGAGTGCTGGTACCCAGAGTGCTGCAAAGTAGCCAGTAGTAAAAAAAAAAAATGCTAGTCTGGCACCTGGGACCAGGTAGAAAGAAGGGTTGAGTCGCACCAATGAGGCACACGGGTCCTATAACGTTCAGGGTTTACGTAAGACCACCTACTACTGTCTGCAAGCTTTGGCGCGCAGTGGCCGAAACATGGCCTACCGAGTACAGACAACACACAGTAGCCTCGCTGTGTCCGGCTACTGCCTGCGGCCACGGGGTTTTCTGCTTTCCATATCCGATTGCGGCGAAAAGCCTCTTCCACACGCCCGTGCAAGCGAAAGATTTTATCGCGACAGACACTGCGTCTCCGATCCTTTCACTGACGGCGCTGAAAGAAAACAAGCGATGCACCGAAAACACGTATAGGTACTTATTAACTCCAAAACAGGTAAATATCCAAAAGGCAACAAAAGTTTGTTTTCTGAAGTTTCTGACAAATCATAATGAAAGAATAGGGTTAGCAAGAGTCAAAGAACCGCATGAGCCCCCGCACTTGCGAGGGCTCATGAGGTTCTTTGTCTCTTGCACTTCAGGGCAGTGATGGGGTTACAAACTTCAACCGACCCAAGGTAAAAAGTCTTCTGTGGTAGAGGTCGAACTTTCAAAGATCCCACCTGCCCTTGATCCGATCAGGTGAAAGCGGGAGGGGGGGGGTGGGGGTGGGGGGGTGGGCGGAGGGGCAGGAGAAGAAAGGGGGTTAGGGGTCCACAGGGGGCCAGAGGCGTAGTTGTGTGACAAGGGGTGTAACCCCGCCCGGCCCGAGTCTGGCTGCATTTACTACTGCTTCACTACTGGACACAATCCAAGGTAAGCAAGAAAGGGCTGTGTGCTGCATGAGAGAAAAGCATCGGCTCAGGCTTCGCTTGAATCCCTGTAACTACCTCAGTCCTTCCGAAACACACGCACGCACGCACGCACGCACGCACGCGCACGCACGCACGCACACACACACACACACACACACACACACACACACACACACACACACACACACACACACACACACACACACACATCTATAAGACGAGACCGACTCGTTAAAACAAGCAACTCTCTCTCATGTGCCCATTCGGCTGCTGGGGCACATGAGAATCTATACTTCTTGCAAAGAGTAGAGAAACTAAATGGAACCGAGCCGTTCCACATAGAAGCAAAGTTTATCATGAGCCCCCGCGGCCGCGGGGGATCATGAGAATCTTTGCTTCTTGCACTGAAATGGAAAGAACTTGCCAAAAAATACCCCTTCTGGGCGTAAAGTCCTCAAAAACACAAGTGCAGTTATCGTTTTAACGTTTGGGAGCTGCACTGCTAAATACACGTGCATGCGGCGCTAAAAAACGTTGAACCAACAACGCAGTTTTAAAATGGCGCTGAACTTGGCATGTACATGTCACAGTTCTGCGCTTTAAATTTACACAGCTTCAAAAAAACTGCCATGAAAATTCCATTTCAATGCCTTGATCAGTTTTTCTTGTTTGAGTTTGTCGCTTTTCTGCGAAAAACACACCAACATGTATATTTTTGGTTTCGAAGGCAGTTTACTTGGGCTGCTTAAATGAAATACAAAGCGACAACTCACAACAACAAAAATAATAATAATAATAATAATAATAATAATGAACATTTTGTTGTTATGTTGTAGTCGTGATTTAATACAGAGTAATGTCACACTTGTGAAATGGTAGGATTGTGTGATAATTCTGCCAGTAGCTGTGAAATGAAACTTCGTGCATTGCATACGATGGTAAAATTTATCACAGGGTGTGTACAGTACTGCCCCCAATTCAGATGATCAACCACCAACCGACGCCAACCGTTTCCTGTTTATAATGACTCAGTCGTAGAAAACGCGTGTTGTTTTCACAGAATAAGCCATTGAACCCTGGCACAATAAAACATGAGATGAGTGGGCCATGACAGCTCAAGGGTGGTGCCAGAATAGTTTGGCACCACTGGTGTCAAACTATTTTGGCACCACCCTTGTGCTATCGTGGTCGACATGACTCCGGAGCTGTACTATAGTTTAGGCGCTGTACTATAGTTTAGGGAAAAACTCTCAACTTTGGAAATGCCGACCATAGGGCTCGATGTGACGCGTGGGCTAACGATAACAGCGATAACCCCGAATACAAGCAAGTTGTTTGTGATAACTGACTGATATCCTTTATCGTGAACACTTGTTTGACAGACAAAAGCGACAACACTTGACCTCCTCCTTGGCGCGGATAATATGAGAGCCCTTGGAGCGTGACACGGCAGACTAATCTATAGATCCATAAAATGAATTTAGTAGGTGGGTGTCACACTTGTTGCCTCCCTCGATCTGCCAAAGCTGACAGCGAATCGAGGGAGACGGTCAGCGGGGGTGGCGGGTGTTTGACCACTGCTACTGGACAACAAAAGACGACGTAGTGAAAATAGTGATCATGCATAAATGTGTCATTACGCTGGTTGGATGGATGACTGCGTACTATCAGAGCCGCCACAAACTAACTGACGGTCTAGTTTCACACGAACTCCACTTAACTCTCATTCAGACGCTCCAGAGCAAGACATAGATCGATCACGATAGTTCATCAGGGTGGCGCCAGAATAGCGCTTGCGCCCATAGCCGCCAAGCTATTCTGGCACCACCCATGAACTATCACGCACGATCTGTCTCTAGAATCGTAATAGTCCTTCAGAGGACAACTTCAAAATTTGGGGATTGTCGGTCCTGCGGCAGAATGTGTTGAACCGAATGATTAAATGTGTTAAACCGAATGATAGTCTCAATCTGAGAATGCAGTAATGTTTGGCCGACATCACAGTAAGATCAAGTTCTTCTCGCAGATACCATCATGGGACTGTTTTGGGACAGGTTTAACTAAAAGTATTGATGGGGCTGCTATGCGACAGGTTAACTCAAAGTATTGACGTGCAGCCCCTTGTGCGGTAATGGGACCGATGTTCACAGTGTTACGCGAAGTGCTGCTTTACAAGTAGTTACGCTCTCACGAAACTGGCCACGCTATTAGGACCGAACCTAGCGAAACCGTGTTTAGCCCCTAGGCCGCGCGACATGCCAGCGAACAGGCATGAAGGGAATTATTTTGTACCACAATTTTCACTTCCGCAGACGGACCACTTTCAACTGTGGCGTGAAAGTTAACATCAAAGCTGGACTGCTGGTGGTTTTATGGTTTGTGACAAGCGGTGCAACAATGCTCGCGAATCGAGGGAGATAACCAGTCTGTACCGGCGGGGCTGACAACTCAGTGGGGTCCTTCGTCGACGAAGTAGTGATATTGCAAACTAGAGTTCCCTTCCAAGTTTAACCCATTTCGCGCCAACGCCCCGGCTACAGCAGGGGCTGGCTTGACCGTGATAATTCATGGGTCGTGCCAGATTGACCGTGATAATTCATGGGTCGTGCCAGATTAGTTTGGCGCCGTTAGGCGCCAAGCTAATCTGGCACGACCCATGAATTATCACGGTCGATTCATTTCTTGCAACTAGTGCACTGTCATTAGGTGACACTTCCAAAATCTGGGAATTCGGCAGTGGGGCTAAATGAGTTAAGGCACAGATTCTCGTTATTTTTTCCATTCATTCACATTTTATTTTATTGTCCCTAATTTTCATCAAGGATGAGAGGGGGAGAGATTCTCGCCAGCTTCTGCACGGCCGTTTTCAGGCGGAGGTCGGCCCAGATTTAAGAATCTGGGGCCAGTTGCATGAGCGAGCTTAGGCCTGCATCAGCCACTAAGCAAGGTGCACGCACCTTGCTTAGTGACTGGTGCAGGACTAAGCTCGCTCATGCAACTGGCCCCAGATTCTCCCGGAAAGAGGCATGATTGTGAGGCGGCTGACGGCACAGAGTCCGTGAACTTCCAGTTCGTTTTTAACTCACAGTATACCATGTGTGGTCCAGGAGGAGAAAACCGACTGTCAAACAAAAGCCATACACATACCCAGAAAATAACACTCACATTTAGGAACAGCAGTAGCCGATCATGATCATGTGTCCCACGCCTACTGGGGCTCAACATGAGAATCTACACGGCCTCTTGTTTCTAGCCAAACGGAAGGGCCAAGAGGAGGGAGGGATAATGGGATCAGCCGCCGTCAATGACCGCTTCCACAACGGCGTGACACTTTCCTTTGCTGCGTCAAGTGCGAGAAATGGATCGACCGACGGCGGTAGAGGTTGGTCCCGGGACGCCAGGACCTATGGGCTTTCATGATAAACCTCAACCCGCAAAGCTCACCAAGGCGGCATTTCGCTTGAGCTCTCACGGGTAATAGGTCTCCCATGGCTTGCATGTAGTGGTTACCTGTTCTTTCGGTCATCAGTTCCTTCTGCATGAGGCATACATTCTCATGGGCCATTGCAGCCTCAAGGGCCCATGAGAATGTATGCCTCTTGTGGACATCAGTGGTCTAACCAGACCAATTTGCATGAGTATTCCTCAACCTCTATGAATATGCAAGACATCTTTGATAGGAGTCATAATCATGGCTGTGGCAGCGAAAGGGTTAAACCTCCCGATCCTGCCCAGCTTACGTCGTGTGGTGGCGCCGGGGACAATGGTGAACCATCTCAAGGCTTAGCGCGAGCCGCGATCGCTCTAACAATGTGTGCGTGCTGGTCTGCGATTTTGGACGCAGAAAGGTCCAAAATCGCAGACCGGCAGTACACAAATACTTCCTACTCCAGTGTTCAACTGCAGACAGCCTCCTCAGTCTCCACTCGAGACAGCGCTACAGCTCTTCATTGTCAATGACAAACTACTATCAGTACAGTATACATGAGCCTCTGCGGCTGGCGACGGGTTTCGTTGGTGGGGAGTGTCTTTGAGAGATGGAACTCACAGCTCGAGCGCCCAGTATGTCGGTGACCACAACTGCTTGGGTCAGTGGACTAATTCTCTCTAGATTTTCTGCTTTGATCCGGACTGGATTCGGCTGGACTGTGATGATAGATCTGCGCTTGAACCCCAACTAGACCTGAGAAATGTTACGTTTGTCCGACATCACCCAGCAATAAATTATCACACGACAAAGACTATCTAAATGTGAACATTCAACCAGACTGACCATCACAGTAAATAAAAGACCCGCGGGCCGACGTCGGCCACAGTTCACCCGAGCAGGTAATTAGTAAGCAGTCTGTGACCACTGGACTGCATCAGTTCTATGATGTCACTCCGCTTAACTAAAGCGCCTCCCAGTCTAGACTAGTGGAGACGACGGGAGAAGTCCTTTGCGAGATGAATATTGGACAATACTTGACGACATATTTTCCCACGTTCCCACGATATCATTGAAAAACCGCTGAAAGATATAATCGTGAATCTGATCACGACGAAGACTGATGACCTGTGCATGCAACGGGACGGGCGTAACCGAACCACGGGAGGGTCCACACTGGTTGTCTCCCTCGATTCGCTGCCGCTGAAACGCGGCAGCAAAACGAAGGAGACAACCAGTGTGGGGAGGGCCGTGGGTGTACAATTCTGACACATACCATGACGGCGGCTTCCTCCTGGATCACCTGTGGGATGCTGGACATGTGGTATCCATGACCGTTAAAATTAACGCCGCCACAAAAGCAATAAATTCCAAACAGCCAGACCACGGACAGTCCACGCACAGATGTCTGGTAAGTTCAGTTCAGCTATTGGAAGAGAGCAAACCATTGGCATTCCATTTGCAAGAGACATCGATTCTCATGGTCCATGCTGGAACGCTTTGTCCTACAGATCTTATCTTTTCTCTTTATACGACGACACCGGAAGTGAACACAGCAACAAAAGTTATCAAGGGATTTAAAATTTCATTATCCGTTGTTGCCGTGTTCACTTCCAGAAACCTATATCGTCCAATCTTAAAATACGTTCATAATAAATTCATCACTGAAACACACCTACATATTTTCGCATCCTGTAAGGTGTCTAAAAGGCAAGTTGTAGGAGGTGGATCAGCCGTGGTGCCTTGCCAGGTGTTAGTATTATCCGCCACTACCCTAGGACTCTCATGAGCGACCCATCTCCTGAAGCGGTACATGAGTGATTAGGCCGTAGGAGAGAAATGGTTACGGTTTCGTTTACCGGTCTGCCAACACCACAGCGTAAGGTCGTTAGAAAGTCCCAGGAGGTATCCAGAATGTTTACAAATGCGGCCTGAAAACATGCACATCTCTTTCTGAGGTGTCATGGTGAAATTACAAGGGTCAACCAAGAGGCATAGATTCTCACGAGCCCTTGCGAAAGCCCTTGAAAGAAAGTTCCCGCCGCGGCGAGGACGACCGTGTCTAAGTTCAACGCCTCCTGAACAGTCAGCCAAGCGGTGAATTCATGTGATATGTTGAACACCAAACAGTACTACACGTTCTTCTTGTTACTTTCTCTTACCCCAGTGTGCCAGCAACGTTGTTCTCAAGAATACGAAGAGCATCAATAGGCAAGATTAAAATCATTTGTAGAAAAGCATGTTCAAATGACGGACATGGTCTGGCCTTGACTGAGACCGTCAGTGGCTGAGACTAACTTTTGTTATCACGCATGTATACTGACGAGCAAAAGAAATGCGACATTCTTTTGCTCGTCAGTATGTGTGCTAATCTGTGAGTTTGAACCTCAGTTACGGCTCTTTGTTCGAAGTTGTCGACTCCCGAAATAACCCTCACTTGAAAGTCGGACAAGTTTTAATTGCCCTCGTTATACGTACAAATCATGCTGAGTGAACCATAAGCCAATTCAGCCGGAGATATTGAAGCCAGCCAGGAGAAATCGATATCGCCAACGAAAAATGTGGACTGAACTCGATGTTAATACTCTAATGTCTTGGCTCATGAAACACGTGAAGCCTGCAAGAGGACTGATAAGGATCTATGTCTCTTGCTGGTCAATCTACATTTGTGTTTCACAATCACAGAGATCTCTTGGGTGGGCATACCTCGAGGGCATTTTTGCACTGACTCAAAGACAGTATACTGTCTAACAATGATGAACATATTAAACACCACGAGACAGACATGGCCATGGCTTTCCGGGCCGGTCTCTCGGTCTCTAGAGAATAACGCAACGAAGAAATAAGCACGATTAGAAAAGACAGTCTTTTCTAAGCGTGTTTCATTTTTTTTCGTTGGGTTATTCTCTGCATTTGAAGTTTAGCCCGGCGTACACGCTTGTCAGTCACCTCAGTTTTCGGTCCGGCTGGGTCTCTGAGCAGTCTCGACTCTGTCACTAATATACACTCCGTCCTACCCACAGTGGGAGATGTATTGGAAATGCCGCTGTACAATATCAGCTTCAGTGGCGCCCGAGACTAAAGGTGCCAAGCCAATTCCGGCCGCAGTTTTATCCCTGTATCAGTACAACTATATGAAACAATGACATGATCAGTCTCTGACAGTGATCCGCTGTCTACTAGATTCTTTAGATGTGGGATTGCCTGTTAATTATACCATAGCCGAAAGTCACAGTGATACAAACAATTAACTGACTTACTCGGCCGGGCATACAGCCCGACGGCCGTACTTTCCAAATTTGGAGGAATCATCTAATGACTATGCACCAGTTGCAGGAAATGGGTCGGTCGACCATCTCCTGCTGCAGTGCGTCTAGACTGAATGGGTTAAGACGCAAGAGAAGCGGCTGCCGGTCCCCTTCGGATGTAGCGATCATTCAGTACTCATTTAATGAATTTAAAAGTGTACAACGTACCTGGAGTGACGAGTCTCTGGACGGTGCCGCCAAAACAGACTTCCGGCCAAACTGAACTCGTCAATGAATTTTGCTATTATACACCCGAGCACTTTAAATCACAGACAACTTCCGTACGAAGTGTACGTTAGAACTTAACCACTAAACTGGAAGTGCAGCAACTGAACACGTGTTTTGTGTTCAGCACCGCCGAAGCACAGGCAGAATATACAATCCACCAGCTCATCGACACGACATGGCTTTTTCCCATACAGCGTATATATTATATATGCTTTTTCCTCTCGGCCGTCGGCTCCTCCCTGGGCACACGAATGCCCAGTTTACTAGATCCCCTTTCCTGTGATGTTTTCAACCCTGAGCGAGTAGGAGGGTAAAAAATAACTCCGGCTCGACTCTACCCTGCGAAAACCCCGTTTCATTGGCAGAACTATTTTTACGTCCGCGTACTTTCCTGTTCCCGGCTGCACTATATACTAATGGGAGAGAAAAAAGTTCAGTGCTTGTATACTCGGCCAACAGCACAAAAAGACACAGATTCTAACAGCCACGCTGAGACAGCGTACGAGTACTGTAAGAGTTGGATTTGACTTCAAGAAAACGGAAGAAGAAAAAAAAACAGAGTTTGACTCAGTTAACCCTTTTAGCCCCAAGGTCTCATCATTGAGTTTCTCAAATTTTGAAGGTGTTGCCGAACGACTATGTGAAACAGTTGTAGGTGAGATGGATTGATCTGGTACTACCCTTGAATTATCATGATCAATCCATCTCCGCCAGTCGCATTCACAATCGTCTGTGGCCCTCGGCGGCCTCAGCAGCAGGAGATAACAGGATATTGCACGTACATAATAGAGTGTCCCACTTTGGCAGGCTTGGCGCAGTACATGCGTCATATCTGGTGAGGCCACTTGTGTGCTGGTCTGAGATTTTGGACCTTACGGCGCGACGCCGTAAGGTCTAATGTCACAGACCCGCACACATTATTCTCACCTTCGTGACCGTGGGCCCCCTCCTTTTCAGGAAGGATATACTGAAGCACAACTAGGATCGATGAACAGCAAGTAGTTCTATGAGAATCTATGTCTCGTGCAGGTGCCGGGGCCTGGTTGAGGGGTTTGATGTGGGTAATTAGTAAACCACCACTGGAACGTTAACGACTCTGCCACGCCGCCACCCTACTCATTAACAAGCCGTTTGTCTTGAAACCAATACGATTCCACTAAACTAGGGCACGGCGGATGGGGTGGGTGGGTTGGACGGGGGAGAGTGCAACATGGTCGTCTTGACTTAATTAATCCTTTTGTGTCTGAAGCCGTAATCATTATCTCCTCCTGTGGAAAACTGACTTTTATTTTAAGTGAGGTTGTGACCCTTTTCTGAGCGGTATCATGATACCTTTTTAAACACCTGGTCGGACCTAAAAATATCACATTACTATCACAAGTTGTTTGGTTTTTTTTCCTTGACAGTCTTACGCAAGCGAAGACTGTCGAGGGGAAAAAAAATTGTGATAGTGAACATCACATTACAGTCTTACTTGCAGAAGCCTGTCGACGAAGAACCTTGTGACAGTAATAAGATATTCCAGTGAGACGTATACTTATTGTGTGCTTGTCTGTCAATTTCGACCTTAACCCTTTTAGCCCCAAGGTCCCATTTCTCAAATTTTTAGGTGACTATGTACCAGTTACAGGAGATGGCTTGACCATGATAATTCAAGGGTAGTGCCAGATTAGTTTGGCGCCTTCAGGCGCCAAGCTAATCTGGCACTACCCTTGAATTATCATGGTCGAGCCATCTCAGGCGCCAAGCTAATCTGGCACTACCCTTGAATTATCATGGTCGAGCCATCTCTTGCTGTAGCGACTCGGGGCTAAAACTAAAAGGGTTAAGGCTCTGGGCTGTATGATCCAAAATCACAGACCAGCAAACATAGTCGCAACCGAAATAAGAATACCAGCGGAGCCGGCCTACCCCCAACCAGACGCATAGGTTCTTATGTGTCCCCGCAGACTGCCGAGTGGATCGGGCTCTAGATGGATTAGCGGTGACTCCGCAGTAAGGCCCACATTGGTTGTCACCCTCGATTCGCTAGCGCTGATCCAGGGGTAGCAAATCGAGCGAGACAACCAGTGTACTCTTCTGCGTGCACTCAACCACCTATAGCGGGAGGATAAAAGGGCAGGCAGCGTCACACTAACAGTAGGTGGAGGAAAACCCAGATATGCGATCTGAGTTTGAAGCAGAAAATCCAAACAAAAGAGCAGACTGGGCGTGCCGAGTGCGGAAGTCGGTACAGGAAGCACAGGCCGCTCCAGTGTCACTGTCAGGCAGTGAGACACATTCTGATACACGTATTCAATCGTATAACGTATGTTGATGAACATAATGTCGTGCATGCTAAATGACGGGCTTGTTCTACAGCATAATTATCCGCTGAAAGGTCCCTGTAAATCAAAGCGGCGGTGCAGTTGGTTGCAGTACGCCAGAGGGCTAGTGAATTCTGCTGAGGGTAGGGCGGCAGCATTCGAATCAATTCTGTGCAGTTCCAAAGGGACCCCTTCACACACACACACACACACACCACATTTTGCAGTCCACCTTAAAGAACACCCGCACCACCTCCTCCCCTCAATCCGCTCACCGGCCTATCTTCATTTTAAAAAAGTTTTACTGTCCTTGACAAGACTAGCACTGGCTCCGACTTTAGTTTACGACCAGATTAGCGGCACTACGTTGCCGTGTTGTTGACTGACAAAAAGGGGAATTTACGGAGAGAAAAAAAAGTACCGTGTACACACCGGCTCGTAATCCCCAATGCGTCAGTTGACAGTCACAACATCCGTACGATAAGACTTCTCGCTCTCGCCACTGATCCGTCAACAAGAGACGTAGATCACCATGCGCCCCCCCGTAAGCATGCGCGGGCTCATAAGGATCCACATCTCTTTCTGGTCACATTTACAGCTCGATAATCGGGCTGTTTTTCGTGTGGCTAAGTTCTTATGAAGGTCTGGGCATCACAGAGCAAAATGAACAGTGTGCGAACAAGTCAGTAGTAATGACAGGTTCAGCCGGCAGTGCTGAGCGTGAGCTGGGCTGAGATTTTGGACCTTATGTCCCCGGCGTGAGTGAGGTAAGTCCTGCGCCAGCCACGAAACAAGGTGCTCCGCAGTCCTGCGCCAGAAGAGCACCTTGCTTAGTGGCTGGCGCAGGACTAAGCTCCGGCGGCACGCACGCCGGGCCGGGATACTAAGGTCCAAAAGGACTAAGCTATAGAGAGCACCTTGCTTTGTGGCTGGACTGGATTAACTCATTCGCGGCAAGTCGCATCCGGATGCGCGGCATAAGCCGCGCATCCGGATGCGACTGGCCGCGAATGAGGTAAGCCCACTCATGCAACTGACCCCTGATGGCTGTAAAATCTAAAATCACAGACCAGCACAAACAAACACAGAACAAAACAGGATAACATTAACACCGGTCGCTATGTCTGGCATCACAGAGCTAAACTGATAACCACTGTAAAGGAATTATAACTTCAATGAGACATTTACATGAGTGCTGCCATGATATAACAAAAGCCAGCATGTCCGTTTATGAGAAAAGCGAGATTTTCACTGTCATATCAATTAATGAAACTGAATCGCGCTTTTTCTCAAAAATTGCCATATTGGCTTTTGCCATATAACTAGCGGGGAGTGGGCCTGTCTGGCACCGAAAGTATGCCTCGCAGGCACTGTGTCAACAGACGGCGATAACAGCAAATCTTATTTTTCTCAGGATGGCGCGGGTGAAAACCAGGCGACTGACAGAGGCAGGTGTCCCCGTGCGCCGGACAATGCTGCGGGAGTCATGGGGATGTGCGCATCTTGCTGATCCCATGAATGTTTCTTCTTTCTCAAGTGGAGGAGACCACCGGCGTTTAGTCTGCGATTTTCGAGGCTTTTTAGCAACTCTCTCTCTCTCTCTCTCTCTCTCTCTCTCTCTCTCTCTCTCTCTCTCTCTCTCTCTCTCTCTCTCTCTCTCTCGCAGTTGTTTTCATTGTGGACTAGCTGGAAGACAAACCATCCCGGTTTAAGCTTTTACCCTGAAATTTTAAAAAGTTTCAGTTCGAAAGTTTGTCTCTCCGCGATGGCAAAAAAGCGCTTTCGGATAAAAGCGTAACGTCGTTTATGTAGCTTCCGAAAAAAACAAAAACACGGCTACCGCAAACTGATATGCTGGAAGAGTGTTTATACAAAAACGCACAAATTTTGCGAGCTATTTTCTTTTTGTCTTTTTTTAAGACGGGTCTTTTTTGCGGGCACGTGTCTAATTACAATTCAATATTTTTTTCAAACCAAACCATTAACCCGTTCAGTGCCAGTTGACGCATGATGTATTTCTATTAACCTTCGTTAATTCAAAACTAAAAAAAAAAAGCTGTCCCAGGAACATGGATTCAAAGTGGTTTCAGCAAGAGGCATAGATCTTCATGAGCCCCCGCGACTGCGGGGGCTCATGAGGAACTATACCTCTTGCAGTTGGATGGTGTTCAAATTTTCTCGGCACTGAGCAGGTTGAAATGACAAATGTTGAGCACACACACTAAAGGAATCGGCCTGTGCCATTACTCATCTACACAGTCAGGTGAGGTCGGCATTGTCAGGCAGCTATCAAGCAATACACAACCACCACGCAGACACTGTCATCGTAAGTTCAAGTCTCGTTATCAACTGTGAACTGAGCACCCAAGGATCTCCTCCACCCGAGAATTATTCAATCAGTTGCAGTTACACGCCGCCATCAAAGGCTATTGTTACTGCGTCAGCGTTTACACTTCTTCCCATTGCAAGCAATTATCAAGGGGAGTGTCGAGCTTATGGGTCATTATAGAAATGCGTATTTGCCTGGAACTGTAAACAAAATCAATGATGATGACGCAAAGTTTCATTCAAGAACCCCTTCCACCACGTGCTATACGTTGGTTGGTTATGCATTGCTTAACGTCCCGACAGCAACAAGACTTTACTAAATGATATCATGGGTGGGACCAGAAAAAAAAAGTTGAATCCTGAAGCGAGGATCCTGGGGCACTTTTCACGTGGATTTTTTTTTTTTTTTTTTTCGAATCCGGAAATCCGGCTGTAGCCGGAAAAGTCCCACCCATGTGATACAGATCGACAATGACAGTTCAAGGGTGGTGCCAGAACAGCCTGGCGCCTATAAGCGCCAAGCTTTTTCTGGCGCCGCCCTTGCAGTACAAGCACAACACAATTTATCAAAATTTCAGGTTTTAACCCTTCTTCAAAACAGACATACATACAGAAATGGACTACAAGTATGTATCTTTTTCAGCGAGTCAAGAAGAAGATTCGGACCTGTAAACCAGTCTTTCGGGGACAACTCGCAAATTAGGACATTTAGACCCCATGGCTTACTGCCTTTAAATACTATGCGCCAAGCTATTCAAGCACCAACGGCTTTCAACGACCGCAGTCGATCTGCCTCTTGAACCGTTATGAAGTCTTCAAAGGACAACTGGCGCATTTCGACCACAGGATTCCCTAAGTGTTAACTCTTAAACACCCAGAACTAAATGACTTCCATTCTATAGAATATGAGTCATTTAGTTCTGGGAGTTTAACTCATTCGCGGCAAGCCGCATCCGGATGCGCGGCTTATGCCGCGCATCCGGATGCGGCTGGCCGCAAATGAGTTAAGAGTTCAAGCCACACCGCGACTGCTGCAAGCCTTGGTAACACACGGCTGCTAGGTCAGTCTGGCACCGGACAATGGCGCCTAATGAATGAATGGACTGCGAGTTACAGAATGAACTCCCACAACGTGGGAAGCGTTATTGTGTCATTACGTAATAATGGCCGGTACTAGTCGTCGGGATTATTGTAAAAAGGCCCTTTAACACAGCAGATCGCATGACGCACGACATCGTGCATTGTTTAGGCCTAGCCAGTGTAAAGTGAACATGCCTCCTCAATGGACAGTTGAGCTGACAAGATGATTAACTGATCTATTTTATCAAGTTAACTTGATGAATCATTAGTCTAGTCATTTAATTCGCACTTTGTTTTTCCAGCCAAAGTGTGTCGCAAATACCAATCAGACGGCGGTTCTCATCTACACGGACTATCGTCTATACTGACGAGCAAATGAAATGCGACATTTTTGGAATCACTTTAGTGTTTCCGATGATTCCAAAAAATGTCGCATTTCTTTTGCTCGTCAGTCTATACAGTCTTCGAGAACTGCTCGTCAGTCCATATAGTCTTCCGAGGACTTTGTTGGTCATCTTTCTACAACGCCGTGTGTACCATGCGTCCCGCATCAGAACCACAGGTTTAGAAAAGCTTTGTAAATGAAATCGACAGTGCAGTTGTCAAGAACTTGGAACTGGCCGATGACAAGACCAGATTAATGATTCAGTGGCCGTGGGACCAACCGACAGGCCAGTCCATTCTCCCTGCAAGAAGCACAGATCCTCTTGAGTCCCTGCACCTTCAGGGGCTCATGAGGATCTGTGCTTCCTGCTAGTGCAGATCTGTCCGTGTATGCTCCAATGCAAGAGGCATAGATGTTCATAGCCCCTCAGCCCTTTAGCGCTCATAGGAAAAATTCTTCTTGATGGCCGATCGGTCCCACTTGCTAACATGCATGTTGCTCAAGTGAAGGTAGCGGTGAAGGTTTAAGCGTATGACTTTATTGGGCCGCGAGACGTGTCAATGAGAGGGGGTGCCGTTGAAATATTGATCTAGTTTCTGGGAACGGAGGTCTGGGATTGTGTTAAGGAATGCATTAAATACGAACACGGGTCGCACTCCAACACTGGTTGTCTCCCTCGATCCGTTTCCGCTGATTAGCTGTAGCAAATCGATGGAGACAACCTGTGTGGTCGCACTCATAGCGTACACACACACACACACACACACACACACACACACACACACACACACACACACACACACACACACACACACCATAGATTCCAGTCTGGAAAGCACAGAAGGTTGGTTGGTTGGTTGTACATTACTTAACGTCCCGACAGCAAAATGACTTTCTCAGGACGTGCCTGCACTGCTTGTGAAAAAAAAAAAATAATAAATAAACAGAATATTGAATGTATGTCGCCAGCCGGTCTAATACGCTAAATAAACCTAAGACCATTTAGCAACACACATCCAATATCAAGAGCTACAGGCAGCGCAGACAGTAGGGAGAGTTTAAAATAGGAAAATACAGGTGAATGGACCAAGGGTAGACAGAAATACATGCCCCAGAATAGAGGGGAAAACCCACCCTGTGGGGCTGACCAGGGTGACCATGGGAACTAAAAAGTAGTTAGCCCCACCCAAGTCCCCTAGGGAAGACCCGGATGGGGGGGGGGGGGGGAAAGCACAAAGGGGGATGTATCGACGTTGACCTGGATTCAGATCACCATGAATTCAGCCAATTAGTAGAAATGGGTAAATCGCACTCATCATAAGACGACTAGTTCCAGATAAGCTAGGCTCTACATGCAAACACATTTGCCTTTTCACACACAGAAAATCATCAGAAAATGGCCAGATCAACCATGATTGTTCACGGGTAGTCGCTGACTCGCTTGACGTCCGAGTAGGCGCCAAGCGAATCAGCGACTACCCGTGAACAATCATGGTTGGCCATTGGTTATGTTACGACACAATTTATTTGAATGCGTCAAGTTTAACGTGTCTGGCGCTTCATTACAATTATCATGTTGATAGAAGTTTACCACGAGTAACTCGTGCCAAGTCGTTTGAGGGCCCCATCCAGATTTTGATACCCTAAGGTCCCTAGGTCGACAAAATTAAGACTGAACAGGGTTCTGCTCTTAGACCAGCCTGCGACTGACTGAATAGCATGTGTGTGTGTGTGTGTGTGTGTGTGTGTGTGTGTGTGTGTGTGTGTGTGTGTGTGTGTGTGTGTGTGTGCAGGGGGGGGGGAGAGAGAGAGAGAGAGAGAGAGAGAGAGAGAGAGAGAGAGAGAGAGAGAGAGAGAGAGAGAGACTACCGAAAGAATGAACCCTTTTAGCCCCAAGGTCCCATTTCTCAAATTTTGGAGGTGTTGCGTAACGATCATGTACCATTTGCAAGGGATGTATTGACCGTGACAATTCAAGGGTAGTGCCAGATTAGCTTGGCGCCTTCAGGCTCCAAACTGAAGGCGCCAAGCTAATCTGGCACTGCCCTTGAATTATCATGGTCAATCCGTCTCCTGCTGTAGGGACTCGCGGCTAAATGGGTTAACGAGCGTTCTAAAATGGAAAGTGGACCAACATGTCCCCACAAGTCGATTATACTAAGCCAACTCAATCTGCCAATATATAAACACACTGCGCCCGTGAGAGCTCTTTCAACGACACACAGTGCATGAGGATGCACACTTCAGTGTCTGAACCACATGCGCGGGATGATCGTTGTGAAATCAATCACCTCTATAGGTGATCGATATCGCAATGATCAACCTATGCCTGTGGTCTGAACATTGTGGAACCGTTTCATGTTTGATAAATATCGACCCAGGCAGATTTCTCTTGATTTGATTTACGCACAGGTTACAACGTGGTTTGTAAAATGCAAAAATAAACAACAACGCTCACAAAAACACATGCGATCCCTACATACTTATGAAATCCCACGATTTCTTGCATTTTTATTTAAATATTGTACAAAATAAGCACAATATTTGCGATGCCCCTAGGAGTATAGTTTGCCGTACTGATTCAGCCAACAACGAAATTATTACCCCGCCCCCCCCCCCCTTACACTCTCTCTCTCTCTCTCTCTCTCTCTCTCTCTCTCTCTCTCTCTCTCTCTTTCTCTCTCTCTCTCTCTCTCTCTCTCTCTCTTTATCGACTCACCTCCCATGGAAACACCAAATCGGACGGAAGCACAATTCCATACTGCCAGCACCAAGTATACATGCACTACGACAACCACCACCTTATCTCCATCTGCACCTGCACCACAGCGTCCGGTCAGCATAGCAATGAGCCATGCGGGCAGACGAGATGACACGTGAGGCGTGTGCGTGTTGCGCTGACCACTGCCCTGCCGATGCAGTTACCAGCTTAATCTTTCAACTCCTTAGTCTGAGAAACGAAGACACAATTGAATTTCTCCGTCTGAAATAACAGATGTAAATGTGCGT
This sequence comes from Semisulcospira habei, assembly GCA_036245525.1. NCBI lineage: Eukaryota > Metazoa > Mollusca > Gastropoda > Semisulcospiridae > Semisulcospira > Semisulcospira habei. The sequence goes on from BTPG01000004.1 coordinate 181,587,284, forward strand.
GCGTTTGCCACAAAGACGCAGAAGCTCTGAGAATTGTCTTCTGGGGGTCACTATGATGAGAATCTAAGCCGGTAAGCTGCTGGGCTCAACGTGTTGAAAGCTGCATTTAATGTATTACTGAAATACCAACGAACACCTCTTTTCTTGTGATCATGGAAGGCAAGAGGCATAGATCCTCATGAGCCCCTGTGGATGCGGGGGATCATGAGGATCTATGCCTCTTGCAGTTGGACCAAGGTAGCTTTAAAACTAAGCACGATGATGAGAAACCAAGGAAGTGCCTCCCACCAACACGGACACGCACGCGGGTGTAACCTTAGTCGCGCTAATTGTGTACTTGAATAGAGATCGATGCCGGCCAGCATTAGACGGAATGAGAGCAGGACACACCATCTGTCCAAACTTCTTCTGTGTTACACAAATTGAGCCAGTGGTACTAATGATTCTGTCAATGGAGGGAGCCTATGGAATATCCATGACACTACAGACTTAACGCTTAATTCAGGTGCTTTTGACATCCTGGTATTCGTACTAACCAGTCAGAAAGTATTCAATGATTGAACTCTGGTTTGGAGTCTGCAGACTGAAAGACCGTGTAAAGTGTAAAGTGTAAAGTCTTGTCCTGCCAGTCGTTACCTTCGATTTACGCTTAGATCAATGCCGGCGAGACTCACAATATCCAAAATGGGCGTGTCATTTTTATCCGCGGAGGGTACCATATTCACAACAACTCAACACCCTTTAATGCCGAGAAAACAATAAACACAGCCCAGCTGCCAGAGGCATAGATCCTCATGAGCCCCGCAGTTGCGGGGGCTAATAAGGATATATGCCTCGAGCTGATATCACTGATGGATACTTTTCTCTAACTCATTCGAGACGTGCCGCCTCCGGATACGCGGCATAAGCCGCGTATCCGAAGGCGGCACGTCTCGAATGAGTTAACGTTGAACTGACAATGATTTCAAAAGCACAAATTGCTCGCTGCTGCTTTTCCGTCTTGAATGTCACAAATGAGCAATCTCAAACCAAGTCGATCCCAGTGTGACTGGTCCGGTCATCTCTTTCCACAAAGACGAGTGCACGAACTCTCCCGCGGCAGGCGATGTTCTACGTTAAGACCCGGCTTCGTCACTAATTATTAATAATACCAAAGATCATCATCAAAAGGCCATCACAGGCCAGCGGCGACCAGCACCACCGCCACTGCCGACAACAAAGACAACTGGTGACACATCTCTCCCGCGTGACCCGTCCCGCTCGCGGCCATGCGCCCATCCCCCACCTGCTGCAGCCTCAACCCCATCAGTGACAGACACCACAGACATAGCTGTACACACACTGGTTGTTTCCTTCGATTTGCTACCGCTGCCAGCGGCAGCAAATCGATGGAGACAACCAGTGTGAGCTGTACAGTTACTCTGCCAATACCCTACAGTCTGCAAGGAACCTACATTCTTATGAGCCCTGTTCAATGCTAATCAATACAACAAGGGACACACAAGTATGTCATTCACGTGTACCCGTTTATGTCTACACGATCGCACACTGGTTCTCTCCGTCGGTCCACACATGTAGCGGAGTCGGCGGAGTCAACAAGTGTGACGCAATCGATGAACCAGGAGGCTCATGATAATCCACGCGTATTGCTAGTCAAAATGAACTTCCGTAGGTGTCTCTCAAACGAAGGCGGTTTCTTCTCACGATTTAAGCTTAGAACTTTCTGCCCACCCGACTCGCGATAGGCTTGCACGATCGATGGAGTGGCCAGGGAGGGTGACTCAAGCCACCCGAGCTGCCGATCAATCTGGGGACGTCACCGAGACCGGAGCATATGCGCACACTTCCGTTAGCACGCAGGTCAGGGGATAAGAACACAGCGGAAAACTTAACCCCTTGACTGCCATGAAAAGACGAACACGATCCAACTGCAAGAGTCATATCCCAGTAGCAAAACGTCTTCGGGCCCAAGACGCCCATTGCCAAGGGCCATTGATTACTAATCAACATCCTCATAAGCTCCCCAGTTGCGGTTGCTCATGAGGATATATGCCTCTTGTTGACACCACTCTGAATCCATGTTCCTGGGACGGCCACCTGGCGCGCTTTTGCGCTGAATTAGTGAAGACAGCATAAATACAACCTGCATCAAATGGCAGTAACCATTGTGGTTAAGCATGGGGATGCAAGTACGGCGGACTTCTGCCAGCTAAAAGAAACAGATTCTCCTCAGACGCTTTGTCTCTTGCACTGAGATGACAGAGTCATGGAGAGAGCTAGATTCTTTGACCGTCTCTGTCATGGATTAAATTTGAGAGCGGTCGCACAGAGACCAGATCTGACTAGTAGAGAAAGTATAATTATACGGTGTTTAACGTCTGTCACCATATATGTCACATGGAAGACGACGGCAAGTACCAGATAGCATTCGTAGCATCTCATTTAAATAGAAGTGTATTTGTGGCATAGTATCTGGGTATACCATTACTTAACCAAAGCCACTGGCTTGCGAGTTTTGAACCCTGAATAGCCTGGCGCTAACACTGCCAATACATTTAACAGGTATAATAATCAAGCTGGCATTCCCGCACTGCCTACCCGAGCCATGAACCCAAGCCACAATTGCCCAGGGCGTCATTTCTTTACACAGGACCAAAACATGTTAGGAATGTGAACGAGCAAAATGTGTGCTGGTCTGAGTTTCTGGACCTTACGGCCGAGGACCTACAGATTGATTGATTGATTGTACATTACTTAACGTCCCGACAGCAACAAGGCTTTCTCAGGACGTGCCTGCACTGCTTGTGGGGAAAAAAAAAAAATAAACAGAACATTGAATGTATGTCGCCAGCCGGTCAAATACATTAAATAAACCTAACACATGGGGCCTAAATAAAGCTAAGACCATTTAGCAACACACATCCAATATCAAGAGCTACAGGCAGTGCAGACAGTAGGGAGAGTTTTAAAAAGGCAAATACAGGTGAATGGACAAAGGGTAGACAGAAACAAATGCCCCAGAATAGAGAGAAAAACCCACCCTGTGGGGCTGACCAGGGTGACCCTGGGAACTAAAAAATACCTAACCCCACCCAAGTCCCCCAGGGCAGACCCGGGTGGGGTTCGAGGACCTACAGAAGCAAAGTCCAAAATCCGTCAGAAACAAAGTCCTACGCAAGCCACTAAGCAAGGTGCTCCGCTACAGCGGAGTACCTTGCTTGGTGGCTTGCGCAGGACCAAGCTCACTCGCGCAAATGGCCCCAGCACGTAACAGAAAAAGTACAAAGACACTACGTTCCAATTGTTGGGACCGTGATAACACTACACATTACTGTGTAGACGAGTAATATGATTAGACTGGTCAACTGCCCATGAACCATGATGGTCCATTCATCTCACTTGGCTGGAGCAGGACTGTTATCATTATCAATATGAAGTAAAATTTCAAAAAGCGCTAAGGTTCAATCGAATAAAAAAGAAAAGGTTCATACACTTGTCGGTAGGACCCTATTTTCACACACCATTTTCAAGAAAACAGGGTCCTACTGACAAAATGTCAACATATTCTCGTTATCCTTATTGGTCTCAGTTATGTGCGGTATCAACGGTATGCTGATCTCTAAAAGAATCCCAACATAACGATTAAAAATTATTGATCAGATTTGCTGTTTGCCCCGAGGGTGTAAGCATTCCGCGCTAATTCACGATGGAATGTAAACACTAAGTATGACTGAAGAACTATTCTGCTTTGCGTGAGGTTCTAACAGTGTTTCCAAGCAAATTTCTAAGTATTATTTTTATTTCCAGAACAACTGAAATATGTAGGGCACGGTATTGCTGGGCATTTCCACAACGTCATTTTCTAAATATGTAGCTAGCTGAGATTAACCCTTGCAGGGATCATCGCGACAAAAACCGCTACCGACAGCCAAAGGGTTAATACAATCAAACTGCGAATATAACTGGGTATTTTTGTATCCACTCACAGGACTATTTTTAGTGATTACAGTCACAGTATTGCCGGCGGCAGAGCTTGAGTCAGCCCATCACCTTGGGAAACAGATACTGGAAGCCGGAAGCTTCAGTTGCGACAGCTGGCAAAAAAAAAAAAAAAAAAAAAAAAAAAAATCTTACAACTACTGATCATGTATCTATTCATTTCTACATTGTGGTTGTGACAGTTACCGATATTAACGTCCGGGTCAAACTAGACACTGGAACCTTATTCCAGAACACGTACAAGTCTGGATTATTTCTTCTCAATGCGATTTCCGCACGCTACTTTGCGAAGAAACGCACGCTTAACTCATTCTGCCCCGACACACGACAGCAAGACCTGTATCGAGCATGATAGTGTAAGGGTGGTGCCAGAATAGCTTGGCTCCCATAGGCGCCAAGCTATTCTAGCACAGCCCTTGAACTATCATATTCGATCTGTCTCTAGAATTGTAATACAGTCCTTCAGACGGCAACTTCAAAATTTGAGAATTTCGGTCCTTAGAAGCCTAGGCCCACGCTACCACAAACACCTATTGCCGGGCGCATTTTTGTGGCGGCAATGTTGCCGCCTCAATTAGGGGCGCCTACAATATTGCCGCCACAAATTGCGACCCGATACAAACCGAGTCTATTCATTTGTGGTAGCCGGCAAGGCTCGAGCAATGTTGCCGCCTTTCAGCCAATCAGCGGTGTTCTTGCGCCACTTCCCGTTTCTTCATCTTCCGGCGAGCCGGAAAAAATGGCGGAGAAGCTGAGCGACGGCCGACGGCTTTGAGACTGTAATATTCATTGGAGACGCGCCGCATGTGAAAACGCTGCTAATAGCTGCGTATCCGTATGCGGCACGTCTCCAGTGAGTAAATTGATCAACCTTGTCCGAGAGTTCCCATGCATATGGGACTCCTGCAGCTCCGAATATTTCAACCGGGCGCGCCGTGAGAGCTGTTCCATAATAGTAATGGCAGGTCAGTCAGTACAACACATTGCGCGAACATTGATACGTGTGCCAGGAAGCCGATGTGGCAGGTGGCAAATTGTTGCTTACCACACATTGCTAGTGGCAAATTCTGGTAGAGTGGGCCCAGCTTCTAAGAAGATTGGACACGCTACCACAAACACCTATTGCCGGGCGCAATTTTGTGGCGGCAATGTTGCCGCCTCAATTAGAGGGGGCGCCTACAATATTGCCGCCACAAATTGCGACCCGATACAAACCGAGTCTATTCATTTGTGGTAGCCGGCAAGGCTCGAGCAATGTTGCCGCCTCTCAGCCAATCAGCAGTGTTCTTGCGCCACTTCCCGTTTCTTCATCTTCCGGCGAGCCGGAAAAAATGGCGGAGAAGCTGAGCGACGGCCGACGGCTTTGAGACTGTAATATTCATTGGAGACGCGCCGCATGTGGAAACGCTGCAAATAGCTGCGTATCCGTATGCGGCACGTCTCCAGTGAGTAAATTGATCAACCTTGTCCGAGACGGTTCCCATGCATATGGGACTCCTGCAGCTCCGAATACTGATTTCAACCGGGCGCGCCGTGAGAGCTGTTCCATATATAGTAATGGCAGGTCAGTCAGTACAACACATTGCGCGCACATTGATACGTGTGCCAGGAAGCCGATGTGGCAGGTGGCAAATTGTTGCTTACCACACATTGCTAGTGGCAAATTCTGGTAGCGTGTGCCGAGCTTCTTAGGCAGAAGTTTTAAAAAGTGTATCATGTTGAAATCTCACAAAAAGAACAAACTTTACAAGCTGGAAAGATGGTCTGTCAGTGCAAAGTCCATAGTTACACCCATTTAGCCTGTCTGCGAGTGGCATAGAGTCTCATGGTACCCCACAGCCGACAAGAATCAAAGCATGTGCGTGAACAAGATTAATTCCCGCTATTCCTCAGACAGATAGTGATATTGCCGCCTACGCCAACAATTGTACGAGTATCGACGCCGACGCTTAGCAAAACAGAGAACCCAGAAACAAGCGATTAGTGTTGGTATTATGTACCGCCGGTTCAAACCATGGTGCTAAGCAAACTGGTTGCCTCCCTCGATTCGCTACGGCTGAATCAGCGGTAGCGAATCGAGGGAGACAACCAGTTTGAGTGTGGTAACCGGGATGTGAGGTCCGTACTTTGGACTCGTCATCGATTTCTGCTGGCACAGCGCTGTCTACAGAAGATGCACAGTGGGATCTGCCGTATCACCTTTTACTCCATTGCAGTCTAGCAATGGAAAAAAAAGGTGAAGAGGTCCCCAACACACATAAAAAAAACACGCTTAGAAAGGACATTAGTACATCACAATATACTGTCTTTCTTGGCCTTCGCTGCCTGCTCGGCGATAAACCCTAATAACTCACTTTCTACACATTTTACACGTTTGGCAGTCACCTTTTTTTGGTCTGGATCCTGGAGAATCAGGTGATACTGCAATTCGTACACCCTTCTCTTACAATAACCTCGTCCAGGACTTCAATGTGTCATTTCATTGGCAGGGAATCTACTTTTAACCTGGAGAATACTTTCCCTGTCATCAATGATCATCGGCCGGACGGCGGCCCGCAGTGGGCCCGCACACAGATGGGCGCGGGCCCACTGCGGCCGTCGTTCAAACGAAGACGCTTTGATACTGGGGTTAGACTGGTCTACTGTCCGGAAATTTAAATCTTTCATTAAAACACCTGTGAGGAGTATTATTTTGGGTAAAACCTACTAAGAAGCCATGTTATTCGGTCTGTTGCTGCTGCTGGTCACGTTATATATTCAAATGAGGTGAGGCAGTAAGAGGACCGGTGATTAAAAAAAAATCTTTTGCCTTCTTTGACATTTTGTACAGAGGCAGCATGCTGGAATTTGCTTAAAATCTCTTGATAGATGAGTAGAGACATGTTTGGTGCTTTGATTCATACCAGCCTTGGCTTAACCAGCGGACTCTTTTCGTCCTAGTTTGAGTTGCCCAAGCGGATGGTGATTTGAGGTGTGTACCAGTTTTGGCTGCACTTGTGTGTAGGGTTGGTACAGAATCATGTTGATAGCCAGGAAATGAGACGGGTGATGTCCTTTCTTTTTTTTTTTTTTTTTTTTTTTTTTTTTTTTTTTTTGGGGGGGGGGGGGGGCTGGGGGGGGGGGGGGGGATTTTGTGCATGACAAATGTGGGCGGTAGTGTTGTTTAGGGGACTGAAAAATTAGGGGATGACTGGGACAGACTAAGGCTAGGGCATTTTAACAGATGGGACTGCTGGGGAGGCCCACTGTATACTATGGCCTGTCAGAGGCACCACATGCCATATGTGACATAGACCAGAATCTGGTTTAATGTAACCATATCATTGAGTTTGGACTTTTGCAGTTGGAAAACTGAGAAAATCATGAAAAATTTGAAATTTTGCCCATAATTGCTTTGCTTGCAATTTTATAGGCATTTTTGCATGTTTTGCGTCGCAACACCCTATTTACCTGCACTGTGGGCCATGTTTAGTGTGTTTGTTCATTTATTTTTTGTCTTACACGTAGCCATGAGCCTGACCTTCGACCTTGAGCTGTGACCTTTGACCTTGAAAGGGGTGGGGTTTCGGGCATTGAGTTTGCTAAATGCATGAAAAATAATGCACTCATTCAGTTATTGAAGTTTTGGTGGTGGGGGGGGGGGGGGGGTCAAAGGTTAAGATCAAAACTAAAATGAAACAGTGTCAGCAGGTTCATTTCATCAGACAATTGACCTCAGAGTGAAATCAACCGCAAAAAAAATGTGACATGCAGAAGTTATTTTGCATGATCCAGCTACATTTGTCTACAACATAGGCCACATCTGAGGTATCATTCTGCTGTAACTGTCATGAGGGATGTCTCTGGTGTCTATTCTGAGCCGAACACAAGAACTTTTACATTGTGTAAAGCTGATTTGAGTGCGTTGTTATGGGAATAGCAGCTGCGGCCACCGGTACAGGCTTTTACAGGCATGTTCACAGGTTTGACACACACATGCTTGCTGCATTTGCAACCTGAGTTGAGGTGTTTTGAGACTCTGACAAGTGCGTTCTATATAAAAATGAACTGTACATAACCATTTTTCTCTGCCAACTGCTACATAAGCACTCCAGACACTTGTTTGGGTATGGGGTGTGTCCCGCGCGTAGCATAGTTTTGGCTGTTTTGTGTAGTCTTTTGGCTGTTGGATAGCTCAGTAGACTTAATGTTTAAATTACACAGCTGTTTCATGACTCCTTTTGCCTGAGGAAAAGATTGCAAGCAGCATATAGGGCATGGCAGCTTGTTACAGGCCTCTTTCTGCTTGCTGTCACCAGACAACAGGGTCAATGAGGATGCCTGGGTGTTTGTTGTCTTTTTGGATGCCATGAGATACACAAGGAAATGGCCTTGGGTCTGAAAGCTCATTTTTCATCAATGTCAGTGTTATGGTAACCTTTTGCAGTTGTTCAGCCCACCAAGGGTCGGTTTGACTGTATTGCATGTGTATGTAAACTTGGAAAAACAGAAAAGGTAGGGGGGGAGGGGGGGTAATGAGAAAATATGAAAACAAAATACTTTCATGTGCCTGTGCTTCAAATGCAACATTTCTGAGAATTGATTGATTGTACATTGCTTAACGTCCCGACAGCAACAAGGCTTTCTCAGGACGTGCCTGCACTGCTTGTAAAAAAAAAACAACTAAACAGAACATTGAATGTATGTCGCCAACGGTCAAATACGTTAAATAAACTAACACATGGGGCCAAATAAAGCTAAGACCATCTAGCAACACACTCCATATCAAGAGCTACAGGCAGTGCAGACAGTAGGGAGTTTAAAAGCAATACAGGTGAATGGACAAAGGGTAGACAGAAACACATGCCCCAGAATAGAGAGAAAAACCCACCCTGTGGGGCTGACCAGGGTGACCCTGGGAACTAAAAAATACCTAACCCCACCCAAGTCCCCCAGGGCAGACCCGGGTGGGGTAACATTTCTGAGAATCAGATATATTACTTGATGTACATGCCAATTTTGGAGGCATTCTGACTATATCTTGTCTGTTCTCATGGCATCAGATATGCATGATCCAAAACATAAACAGCATAGAGAACACCACAACGACGCGCTTCACATAAAGGGCCAAAACATACAGATGCAGCAACATTCAATGGTGTCACTTTGGGTTTGACTTAGCTAGTGTCTAAGGATTGCACCGATGGCAGATTGAATGGTGTTCAGGTGGGAGAGTTTCTTTGACATGTCACGTTATATATTCAAATGAGGTAGGTGAGGCAGTAAGAGGAACGGTGTATAAAAAAATCTTTTGCCTTCTTTAGCATTTTGTACAGAGGCAGCATGCTGGAATTTGCTTAAAATCTCTTGATAGATAAGTAGAGACATGTTTGGTTGCTTTGATTCATACCAGCCTTGGCTTAACCTGCGGACTCTTTTTGTCCTAGTTTGAGTTGTCAAGCAGATGGTGATTTGAGGTGTGTACATACCAGTTTTGGCTGCGCTTGTGTGTAGGCTTGGTACAGAATCATGTTGATAGCCAGGAAATGAGACGGGTGATGTCCTTATTTGGGGGGGATTTTGTGCATGGCAAATGTGCAGCAAGTGGGTGGTAGTGTTGTTTAGGGGATTGAAAAATTAGGGGATGACTGGGACAGACTAAGGCTAGGGCATTTTAACAGATGGGACTGCAGGGGAGGCCCACTGTATACTATGGCCTGCTGCTGCTGTTGCTGTTCAATTTGTCTAAAATCTTTGGAAACCACGCACTATTCTGTGGGGGAAACCCGTCAACGACGTGAGATGTGATGACCCTTAGGTACCTAAAGGAGCCTTTGATGCGTAGATGCATTTAATAACCATGGTGTCAGCATATATTCAGGCAATCAAATAAAGAGACGAGAGCCTATGGCAGTGGCGTGTGATGATACCCAAAGCCCCTTCACGCGATCACATCAATATTCATAAAGCCTCTCCATATTTTCGTCGCACAGATAATGACGCCCACTGGTTGTCTCCCTCGATTCGCTACCGCTGACAGCGGTAGCAAATCGAGGGAGACAACCGGTGTGATATTGGCACGGTGAAATGGAACCGTTCTATTGTGGGACTGTACGCGCCTCTAGAGATATACACCAATATCATCATTTTATGTCGATGAAATGGAATCATTGCACACGAAAAAATGCCTGATGGTCAGTGATTTTGAACCTTACGGCTCTAGGTCGCATGGTCCAACATCACACACAATTATGTCTGTGTTGCTTTTCCTTATACCTCTTTCACTTCTAGAACCAACAATTAGCTTCACACTTTTCAGTGTTAAAAATGAATCACGTTTTAGGAAACGTATAGATCGTGAGAGCTGAAGGATGGTTGGTGTCTGGTTAGCTTAGCGCCTCTCCAGGTTAACTCATTCGCGGCCAGCCGCATCCCGATGCGGCTGGCCGCGAATGAGTTAATCTGGTACTATCCGTGCGCTCTTGTGGTCGATCCGTATCCCGCAATGGGCGCCGAAAATGAGATTACTAGCACGAGACCACTCGTCCCTTGTGTCCAATTTCCCAGAAAAACAAGCCTGGGTGAGCTTTTCACTGAGCAAATGTAGGCTGGTCCGTGATTCTGCTAAATTACGGCTCCAGGCAGTAAAGTACAGACCAACAAATATACACCTATGAGCTTTAAACGTACGAGTTGCACGTCAGGTTCTTGACCCCAAACTAGTTATACAAATGACTCGCCAGTGAAATTATGTTAAATCTCTCTGCTGTTTTGCCAGGGTAGCAAGTAAAACGGTCGGAAAGAGAGACAGAGACTAACTAACCCACAGTGCCCGATATGCTTGCCGTCTGTGAAGCACTACACGTTGTTAGTTTAGCCAAACTGGCGATAGTCTATATGTAGAGCATTGCACTGACTGTAAAGTTCATGCTCAATACAAGCACAATCATTCCCAGCAGATGTTATTGGTAAAATTATTCGCCCTCGTTCGTTCGGCAACCCAACACTAATCACGTGTCAGTGTAGGAAACTGATAACGTCTTATCACTCCGAACTATCCGGGGCCCAAATTAGAAGATGCGACTAAAGGCGAAATGATGGAGAGCGCTGAGAGCCCGTCCGACTTTGAGTGATATCAAAAAACAACATTTTTCACAACCATGCGGGCGCCTCTTCCAATTTTCTTAACGCTTCGGCTGTCGGCGGTTTTCAGAAAAACGACCGATAAACCTTACCTCTTTCGAGACGTGCCGCATCCGGATTCGCGGCTTTACGCCGCGAATCCGGATGCGGCACGTCTCGAAAGAGTTAATGAAGCAGGTTTGAATTACAGGTACTGATCCCTTCACTGCCAGTGGACGTACGCTGTATTTTTTAAATCATCGTCAGCTCAACGTCAAAGATCCTCAGAGCATTGATACATGTAGGTCTCAGCAAGAGGTATAGATCCTATTAAGCCCCCGCCGCAACTGCGGGGTCTCATGAGTATCTATACCTCTTGTAGTTTGTAATGTTACTTTTATTCTCGGCAGTCAAGGGGTTAAACTACGGGAGAAAGCACAAAAGGTGAAGGTATAATTTGTTTACTCATTAAATACTTTCCAAGACAGCATTCCACTAGATTTGTTCAATGTGTCGTTCAGTTTGAAAACAGAACATGGGCAAAGGATCATAATACTATATAATAAGAACCTGATATCCACAAAAGGAAAAACAACGACACCACCACCACTACAAAACACACAAATAAACCTGTACTACAGAGAATCCGATATTGGAAGTGACAAGACACTGCATATCATGCAGACGGATTGCAGTCTGAAGAGCAGCCCAGACCTCAGCAAACATCCCATACGTACGGCTGGAAAACGCAAAATGTGATCTTGGGAAAATAGACCTATGCATAGTGACCTTAAGTCAAAGCGAAGGTTTTTTTTCTAATCAAGTTGTGTGTGTGTGTGTGTGTGTGTGTGTGTGTGTGTGTGTGTGTGTGTGTGTGTGTGTGTGTGTGTGTGTGAATAAAGTTATTTAAAGTAGATCTGTTTACTATGGATTCAGTTAGTTTTAATACATTTTTTTTAGAAAGCAGAGAAACATCCTATGCGTCCGACATTCCTGTTCCTGCACTATCTAAAGGAATAAAACTCTGTGTGTGTGTGTGTGTGTGTGTGCGTGCGTGCGCGCGCCAAAAACAGCATATTGTCAAGTTCCGTGGATATTATCCGAGAACATTAAGCAGTATAATGCAATTTGGTCACGTGATTCCCCTTTGGGCAGATCCTTTGGGTCTGCGATGGAGATTATCGATTGATCTGTGCATGTAAACAAGTTGCTACAGTGGGTGACAGAACAGTGTCTCTTTAACCTCTGAACTTTACGGCGCCCCAGAGAGCCCAATGTCATCAAGGTCACTGACTAATGCATGAGCGTGGGGGCGGTTTAAATCTGTTCACGGTCGATCACACACACGGATCATCAACATTCCTCTGACATACCGAGGCAAACTTCCCTCCAGGCAGCGTTTTGCCAGCCACTGATCTTATGACAAAGCAGCGAACGAAGTTGCTCATCAAATAATTCACATACACGATGTCCAGCAGTGCACTTAAAAACTCCGATGATTTTCTCGATCCTTGTGCCTTGTGGTTGTAAATACAAGGAACCTATTTCAGCAAGAGGCGTAGATTCTCATAAGCCCCTGCATCTGCAGGAGCTCATAAGAATCTATGCCTCTTGTAATGAATGAGATGTATATTTGCCCATACTTTTGTATTTACGAAGCAGTCGATACGCCATACATAATAGATGACACTGTGAAAACAAGAAAGCGTTAAACTGAAACGGAAACCGCTGATCGATTTGTATTAAAATTATATTTACAATGCCTTCATTGTAGCGACAATCGTGGGAAAATGACATTTGCTGAAAATATCAAACACCAAACTAACCTAAACCTATCATCGTTGTGAATATGCATAAACACGGAAGATAATAACTGCTGAATGCTGTACAGCGTTCATCACAAATACCCACGATTAATTTGTATTTGTTTGTCATCATCAGCATCATAATCATCATCGTTGTGGGCCCAAAGCCACGAGGCTTTTTAGGGCTCCCTCTGATGTATTTTTGGGGCTCCCTCGAAAGCTTTGCTTAACAAAATGTTCCTCAGAAGAAAACTTCTGCTCTAGGGGGACAGATTTTAAAGTGAGAACTGGAAGAGTGTGTTAAGATCTTTCAGAGATAGAAGATGAATGCTGCAAAACTCACGGGGGGGGGGGGGGGGGGGGGGGGGGGGGGACAAGGAAGAAAAAACTGTTCCTGCATTGAAACTTCCTTGAGCAGTCTCACCTGGAAGAGGCGATGACTTGAGAGACAACACACCACACCTTGACTTCAGGCGGCAGATGGGCAAAGACGGATATAAATGGGGCAATTCTCTACCACCAAGAGGCATAGATTCTCATGAGCCCCTGCCTCTGGCAGGGGCTCATGAGAATCCATGCCTCTGGCAGGGGCTCATGAGAATCCATGCCTCTTGCAGACGCTAGGACAGGGCTGGGCGATGACTTGAGATAAAACAAACCCTGAAGGTATGTTGAGTTTTTACATGCTTTCGCATTCCTCCCTCTCTTCTTACGTACATCCATGAGCTAGTGACGAACCATGGATACCACATTAGTGGACGAACCGTGCACCTTTTGTTGCCAGTGCACAGCGCGATAGATGGATCGCTCGTGACAGAATCAAGGGTAGTGTTTGATTAGCTCAGCGTGTGGACATGGACCGATCGCGACATTTCAACAGTAATGCCTGATTCAATATTCAAGACAACTTTACTGGGAGGGGGGGGGGGGGGGGCTAAAAGTATACAACAAAAGGTCTTTAGCTTCACGCCTAGCGAGGGTGTGGTTTTTCTCGTTCTACCCTTGGGTTACCCGAGTCTCCGGATCTCAACATAGTCCTTAGCACACTGATTACTCACCTCGATCCGTTCGAAAGATGGTGGTAACCAGTGTGCGTGCTTAGCAGACGATCCAAAATGTGAAACTCTTGGATCTGAAAGTGAACGGGGTAATTGCATCTTCTCAATGACGACTGTGTATTGACAGTTTTACAAGACCTTGCATACGCATACTTTCCTGTGAAATTATGCATAACAATACTGGCGATGAAGCGTAAATTGAGAGTGTGAGTGTATCATTGATGCATCGCAATAAACGTCAGAAATTTGAGACCCATAAGTGGCAGGAGTATCATGCACATATTCTGAAGGAGGTTGAGCGTATACAGATACGTCGAAAACCACCAAGAGGCATATATTCTCATGAGCCCCTGCAAATGCAGGGGCTCATGAGAATCCATGCCTCTTGCAGAATGTATGTACGTATTTTTTTTATTTTTTTTAAAACACTTATCAACAGGAAATAATGTACTGATACAGTCTTAAAATTGCACACTGTCACAATACGCCATAGGAATTCAGACAACGTCGGGTGACTGGATAGACGTTTCGATAACAGGTGAGTAATTGTGCATGGTGTATACCATCCACACCACTATTAAAAACACAGCTACCTCTCGCAGCAATATCAAAGCATCCCTACACTGAAAAACACCACAGCAATGCCCTGAGGAAACCCTACATAAAACAAGCTGCGATCATGTTCAATAGGCCGTCACCCTTTTAAAGTTTCAAATTACCTCTAATGGATAACATCTCACTTTACTTTTTTCATTTTTTTTTTCAATCGCGTCTTCCTCTTTGTTTTTAATCTCCTTTCTGTCGTCTTTGTTTTTCCTTTATTTGTTTCTTTTCTTAACCCCTTCACTGCCGGAAAAATGAAAACACCACCCGTCTACAAGAGGCAAAGAACATCATGAGCCCCCGCCGACGCGGGGGCTCATGAGGTTCTTTGCCTCTTGTTGGCCTCATTTATATTGATGTTCCTTCGGTAAGACGGGTTTATTCGGCGTGGAGATGTCCTGCTTTCAAAGGTATTATAATTTTGCGTCCAATGGTAGTAAAGGGGTGAAAATAAATACGACATTCGTCGGTTATAAGCGCGATCTTGAGAGCAGCAAAAAAAAAAAAAGCAAGCTTATATCCGATTTGGCATAATATATATCAGTAGAGTATCAAGGAAAAGGATGCATGTTTTAACTGAAAGAAAATAGGCCGCGTCAAAACCCCAGGTACGCATGAACATGCATATCCACATTTTGTTGCTGGATTGTGATTGAAAACCTTACGGATGTAAGCCCTAGGACCAAAATAACAGACCAACATACATTTGCTGTGTGGTCAGAATCGTTATGTGTTTAATCCCTTCACTGGCGAGAAAAACTGAACACCATCCAACTGCGAGAGGTATTGATCCTCGTGAGCCCCCAGAGTTGCGGGGGCTCGTGAGGATCTATGCCTCTTGCTGAAACCGTATTCTTTCGACGGCTGGGGTCTTTCACTTTGAATTTA
>BTPG01000004.1:181605737-181618428 GCA_036245525.1 Semisulcospira habei
TTAACTTTTTGATAACCCATGAGCTCTTCTACCAAGAACAGTACTATACTGGCAGTAAGCAAAACAGTGTGGAGTCCCTGTATGAACAGCGTGTGGTGAGAAAGGGTAGGCGGATAGCTTCAGACAGATCCCATGTCCTTGCCCACCTCTATGAACTCCTCCCCTCTGGCCGCAGACTCCGCACGCACAAAGCTAGAACACTTAGACTACAGCACAGTTTCATCCCCAAATCCATCACTCTAAGCAATCTGTAGGTACATCCACGCATACCCAAACCTAACTCCTCCCCCCTATCCCCCTTTACCTGTGCAATCAGTAGGAATGGAGCTTGTTGATTTTAGAGAAGTGATTATATTGTGTTTCATTTGGTGGTGAACATGAACATACTGGGATTGTTGTTACTGAGTGTTTACCCACTAATTATTTTATTATGGTAGACTTTAATTATGCAGCGTGTGTAATAATGTGTAATAATGTACTGAGACGTTTGTATAATAAGTAGTGAGGGTTAGGACTAGGTTGAAACAACGCGTATTATGTATGCATATGTAGAGGTGGGTGTGAATGTATAAGTGCCGCTCAGTTCAGTCCATAAAAGATGTTTGTGTGAGATGTGTAAGAGTTATGTGTAAAGATTTTGTAGTGTTTACTTTATCCATTTGGAATTTGTAGCTGTGCAAGTGCAGGGAGAAAATGTTCATAATTATGCTATAATGTTTTTATGTCTTGTTTGTACTATTTGTTATAAATGTACCACAACCGAATTTCTCTTTTCGAGATAATAAAGTACTCTTATTCTTATTCTTATACTGACGAGGAAAAGAAACGCGACTTCGCTGGAATCATCGGAAACACTAATTCCAGTGGAGTCGCATTTTCTTTGCTCATCAGTACACAATAATGCATACTACGCCGAATAATTACAAATGGGAGATATATCCCGCCGGGACAGGGGCAGACTATCAGAAACCACCCTTGAACTACCATTGTCAATCCATGCCCTACGAGGGCTGCTCTAGAGCTATCATCGTCGATCCATCTCCCTGCAGTTGGCGCTGCCAGAGAGACTGAGAGAGAGAGAGAGAGAGAGAGAGAGAGAGAGAGAGAGAGAGAGAGAGAGAGAGAGAGAGAGAGAGAGAGAGAGAGAGAGAAAGAGAGAGAGAGAGAGAGAGGGAGAGAGAGAGAGAGATGAAATGAAATGAAATAAAACTTTATTTTCCAAGGATAAAAGAATAGGTGCGCAGACCTGTATTCTGTCCTTGCTACACACTACAAAACAAAAACACAAAATCTCTCTCTTACCCACACACACGCGCGCGCCTGTGTGCAATTACCGCATGCACAGGTTTGTGCCAGATAGCTTGTCGCCTACAGGCGCCAAGCCAAGCCTACACAAGAGAGAGAGAGAGAGAGAGAGGGAGGCGATTATGTGGAGACCCTTCTCCAACGCAAACTGGCTGCCGCAAAACTCGAATTACTCCGGGCAAATAATTGAGAACGCTGGTTCAAGGACAGTCGACAACCTTGCTGACGGCCTGCGGAGTCATCGAGAATTGTTATAATTCAGACACTTGTACGAGTACCGGTCAGACTCGGTATCACGCGCTCCAGTATTCCGCGGTAGATATCGCACGCAGATCCCTGCCGCCCAGTTCAAAGAAACGTTTCTAGGCCGGTTACTGCCAATCAACCGTCCCTCTGCATTGTAGCCAGATTGTTGTGCGTGTGGCTAAAATCTACCTTAAAACAAAGCCGTTTGAACTATATGACATCAGTGCAGGTACCGGCTATTGAAAAGTACGTGCAACTCGACCGAGTGAGCAAAAGGTCCTCGTGCGCGAGCCAGCTAAGGTTGACATCGGCTTTCGCTGCAGGTCGATATGGTGAATTCAACCATTCAATAACGCCATCGCGTACAGCGCATTCTGACTTTACTATGGCTCCCGGGTACCGCGATAGAGTGAGGCTGACCCGTTGTGATATCAGTATAGCGCTGTCTGATCGAGCGTGTGGGAGAACACTGAGTTGGCCATCGACATAATACACTGAATATTGCACAGAAAGGTGCATATTTAGGTCGGCTTTCTCCTTTTGACAAATGGTTCATTTACACGCGAATGTGAAATCCGAAATAGACTGTTTTAAAAAGATCGCGAATAACTTCGTACAAATATAGCACTAACCACCTGAGCGATTTGTTTTGTTTGTTTTGTGTTTTTGGGTTCTTGCTTTTTTCCAGAATATGCCATTAAATGTTCCAAAATGTTGTGCATTGTTCCGTGGCCTGTTAGAAAAATAGCAAATGCAGCAAACCACCTGCGCGATTTTCTAGGTTTTTTCGTGTTTTGTATGTTCTGTTTAGCCACCCGGTCCATAAATATTTTAATATTGTCCAGCTACACTGAGTATATACTTGGATCTACTTAGAGTCTTTGATTGGCAATAATGGACAACAATCAACCACTACCACCTCCACCACCACAACAACACAGCAAGAACAACAGCAACACCAAACAACCACAACTTTAAGAAAAAAAAAATCACACTTTTTCTCTACAAAATATGAGTGTCTACTATGGATCAGATCGTGAGAGATCGATCAGCTAAAATAATACAAAGACAGTGCCTGATCCACTAAACGTGAAGGAAATAACATGATATTTGAATGGCAGTGCCTGATTAATCAGCGGTACATTGTCCAAATCGTGCACTGCCCAGAAACTCTCAATGGCCTGATGGTCAGTCACGTCTACCCCTGCCTAGCAATATACGCAGGCTTTCCACTAGGATATGAAATTATCCGTCACCGAGACGGACAGTGTGACAAAAATCCGTCCCAGACGCTCTGCAATCCGTTGCATTCTTTAACTCATTAAGCTCTCGAGTGGTGCTTTGAATAATGCAAGTCCGCTGCGCCACCGTAAATAGCTCAAGTCAGAATACAAGGGAAGAAACGAAGCACACCCACGAAATTCTATCTGTGGCCGGAAGTATCCCGGACTTCTTTCTCAACATCTAGAGATGAACGTTAAACCCTTTAGTAGAGTGCCGTGAAAGATGCCAGTATGCACTACAGTTCATCCATTGTTTTCTGCCGTGTTTACTCAAAAGTCGAAGCGAATTACTCGAAAAGATATTGACAACTGAGCAGTGTTTAAACCAGACTCCATTAAAGTAGACCTTTTCGGACCGGGGGAAATACGTACCTAAAGCGACTGCTGCGCGCAGGTCACAAGTTCATGTCAACAGTAAGATGCACTCTTGTTTTAATTTAATTGGATATGCTAATTTACGTAAACCAATGAAAAATGAGCATGGGGCGTATTTCCGGCCACATCTAAAACCCTACAACTCGACGTCTGCTACGAATGATGCTTTACTGTGCAAAAAGCCTTGATACTAAACTATCAGTTTTGATCGGAGGACAAGGCATTTGTGGCAAAATATCTACCGAGTTTGTTCAGTTCGAGGTTTTAGGCTGATGGTTGCTTTGAGGGTTGAAAACTGCTCTGAAATCACAGTGCTTCGCCGCTTTGTGTGCCTTTCATTTCCTCCCTTGTATTCTGAATTGAGCTAGATGACGCGGTGGTGCGCACCCGGTGGCGCAGCGGATTTGCATTTAGTCAAAGCATCACGAGTTCGTCACGCCCCTAAAGGACAAAGTTATCAAATTTTGGAGATTTATATCCTCGGAGGTCTACTCACTGTTCTAAAGGCATATTGACCATGACAGTTCAAGGGTGGTGTCGGAATAGCTTGGCACCTATAGGCGCCAAGCTATTCCGACACCACCCTTGAACTATCTTGGTCGAGCCACATCCTGTCGTAGGACACGACCGGGATAAGTACATCAGTACTGATCGCAAAGGGCAAAGGGCTGTGGTGGGGTGAGGTGCGTGTAACCTTCCAAAAATTCGCAACAGTGTGAAACATACACGACTGGACGCCTCTTTCTTTCGAAGATGTGTCCGTCCCGGTGACTGACGGACGACCTTCCATTTTTTCCGTCCCTGTCAAAATATGTCCGTCAAATACGGCGAATTTTCCGCTAAACGGAAAGCCTGTACACGAGTATTATAAAATTCTAAGTGCTGCACCAGGTGTCTAAGAATGGAAACTGATTTTTATACAGTAAACTTCAGATATTACAAATCGCCAAAGGACTCAGTTTGTATCGTTGTTATATTACATATACACCGTTTTTATTTTTTTTTTTTTTTAAAGCGAAGTAATTTACATTGAAAAAGGTGTGAAGTGTTTGGAGAAGTGATGCTAAACCCGACTTTTGTTATATCAGAGCGTGCTGTAACCGAAGTCGACTATACATAGTGGGCTTTATCTCCGAGTCCTAGCCAAACACAGGAAAAGCTGTACATACTAGCGATTGAAGGACCCTCGTGAAAATGAAATTCTAGTCACTCAAAGCAATATCTTAAACATTTCGATCACGTCCCGCAGGTCCGTCATTCCAGAGACAGTCTCTGACAGCCTGGACCTTCCATCTGCAAGAGGCACAGATTCTCATGAGCCCCTGCATCCGCAGGGGCTCATGAGAATCTGTGCCTCTTGCTTGTGTGGCTGAACCTCTGTGCCGGCACATCACGGAATTTACAGAGAGGTCAAAGTACAGGGCGAGTCCATCAGCCGGCAATTTCAATGTCCATTCGCCCTTTGACTGGTACTGACGATACAGTTCGCGGGAAAAGACGCGTCTTTATCGCCGAACTGTATCGTCAGTAGCGGTTAAGGGGTTAATATTTGGCGAACAGATTGAACGCGGGTTTGGTGACAGATCCGGATACAGGATTTCACTCTTGTTGCCGGGGAAATGGGAGGAAAATGTTAGTTTATCTGCTGTTCGCACGCTAATGGAGTTTAATCTATTCTTTTTCTTCTGCGGATCGAAGACGTGAATTCCTCTCTGTCTCCCACCTATGTCTCTGTCTCTGTCTGTCTCTCTATATCTCCGTCTCTCTCTATCTCGGTCTCTCTCTCTGTCTCTGTCGTTGTCTAAATCTCTCTGTGTCTGTCTCTCTTTGTCTCTGTCTTGTCTCTGTCTGTCTGTTTGTCTCAGTCTCTCCGTCTGTCCGTGTGTCTGTCTGTCTGTCAATCTGTCTGTCTGTCTGTCTGTCTGTCTGTCTCTCTCTCTCTCTCTCTCTCTCTCTCTCTCTCTCTCTCTCTCTCTCTCTCTTTCTCTCTCTCTCTCTCTCCCTCCCTCCCATCCTCTTCTTCTCTGTTCAAACTCGGACTGTCTCCCTCTCCAGTGTCACGCAGCAGACGAGTTGTTGAGGAAAGAAGAGAGAACTCTGCTGTCCTCCCGGTGAAGTTCATTTTGCCGCACATCACGGATCACAAACATTCACATTTCCCCTCATTTAGCAAAAGCCAATATGTCCATTTATTTTAGAAAGCGAGATTTTCATTGTAAACTATAAAAATCTCGCTTTTCTCAAAAATGGTCACATTGGCCTTTGAGAAAAGCCAGATTTTCATTGCTTGGCTTTTGATGAAAGCGAGATTTTCATAATATACAATGAACAGCGCGATTTTCTCAAAATGGACATAGTGGCTTTTACTACAGGGCAGAAATACTGTAAAGCCATCATAATGGGCGATTTCGGGAATTCAGAAGAAGGTCCACGTTGACGGTTTTTCGACGAAAACAGTGGCTTTAACTCACCGCCGCGTATCCGTAGGCGGCACGTCTCGAATGAGTTAAAGCCAGGGCAGACATGCGATATGGCATGTTTGTCATGACTTTTAATCCACTAATCAATCCAGACCAAAAAGGTGACTGCCAAGCGTGTAATATGCAAAGAAGTACCCAACGGAAAAAGAAACACGCTTAGAAAAGACGGGTACAACACAATTTATTAATATTTTGGGTAAATACCCTTTGCGGTCAAAATAGACAAACAAACAAACAGAGAGATTAGCCGCTACTTATCTTCATTGGCAAAAGGAATGTGCAACGTGGACCTTCTTCTGAATTCCCGAAATCCTTCTGCCAATGAAGATAAGTCGCGGCTAATCTCTCTTTTTTGTTTGTTTGTCTATTTTGACAAAGGGTATTTACCCGAAATATTAATAAATTGTGTTGTGTCTTTTCTAAGCGTGTTTCTTTCTCCGTTGGGTACTTTTTTTAATGCACTGTTTTCGTCGAAACTCGTGCAGTTTGGACCTTCTCCTGATTCCCGAACATCGTCTGTTCTACAAGATCGCCCAACCGCCACGATGCTGACATCACTGATGTGCCACGATTCCAACCCGTGTCCCACTCCCGCGTGCTGTAGATCGATCATCTGCTTCAAGTATTGGAAAAACCCAGAATCCAGTATGTGCTCGGTGAATTCCTCAATGCTTGACCTTATTATGTCATGTTTAACCCCCTCGTTGCGGGGATCACGAATTACCAATCTGAGACGACTGCACATCGACCGACACTCGTGACAAGCACGCAGACGTAACTGAACAGGAAAAATAGGCGTAAAGAACACAGCGCTGACAAGCGACATAAATCCCCATGTGCCCCAGCGACTGCGGGGGCTCATGAGTGTTTATGTCTCTTGCAGTAGGGTAGCGTACTAGCTTGCCCCGGAATTTATGGGGTTGAGCGCTGTTTGTTTAGTTGAGTGTTGATCTGACATAAATAAGACTTCATTGTTTCGTCTGAGTGTAGTTTAATCTCAAGTTTATTGCGCAGTAGCTTTGGTTCCCATTGAAAACAAAAAACGCTCTTTTTAGACAATAAAGTTTTTATTAGCTGATTATCTTATTATCTAAACGGGAGAGAGAGAGAGAGAGAGAGAGAGAGAGAGAGAGAGAGAGAGAGAGAGAGAGAGAGAGAGAGAGAGAGAGAGAGAGAGAGAGAGAGAGAGAGAGAGAGAGAGAAATGAAATGAAATGAAACTTTATTGAAATGAAACTTTATTTCTCAACGGATAAAGTAATTAGCACGTGTGCCATTTTTCATACTTGCCGTTGCTACTCTACAAACACAGGATAATAATTTTAATACTAATAGTACCAAATTACACGAAGAAAAATTAGAAAACATTAAACATGAAGAGACATTAAACAAAATTCATTCATTCATTCGGTCATGCAAAAAACAAACGAAAAATAAAAAGTACACGCAACGCGCGCACACTGACACATACACGCTCGCGCGCACACACAGACACGCGCTAATGATAACTTGACCTATATACGAAGCAAATCATTTGGATCATAGTGAAAATTCACTTCAGACAGCAAAATTATTTGGATTATAATAGAAAGTTGAATTATATAATTAGGCGATTATTATTAGTATGCACAAACCATACGGCAGCATGCACTGATTATACGATAAGCACATGTTTGATACGAATACTTGTGGTAGATTATGTATCAGCAGACAAGTACTTGAGGAGGCATTCCTTGAAAGAGGAGAGGGAGCTAGCGTGTGTTATACATGTTGGCAGTGTGTTCCAGAAAGATGCGCCTGAGAAAGATACACTGGTTTTAAATAGATCTATCCTGGGGCGAGGTGTAATAAAGTTTCGTCTTGAAGTAGAATAACCTGAACTTGCCTTGGTAAAGAGCTTACAAAGATATTTTTGGTGAATCTCATTCCAGATTTTATACATAACCACGCCCTTGTTTAAGAGGTGATGCTTGCTAAGAGGTAGCATTTTCAGTTTTTCAAGTCTTTCATCAGTTGTTAGGGCTGAATCAGGCAGGATATGTTTCGCTGCTCTCCGATGCAGGGAGTTAAGCCTCTTTAAGTGTATGTCACCGCTGCCATCCCATATCGTGGACGCATAATCGATGTGGGATTTGACATGCGCATTGTAAAATAACTTGCGGGCATCAACATCGATAAAGTACTTCAACTTTGAAAGCATAAAAACATTTCTAGCAACAGTTTTACATACAGCATTTATGTGTGATTGCCACTTCATCTGGTCATCAACAATTACACCAAGTAATCGGTGTTCCGTGACCTGATTAACGATGTCATTATGGATAGTCAGGCTGAGTGTAAGTGGCTTGAGCTGGTGCTTCTGACGGGTTGCTATCGTTGAGAGAGAGAGAGAGAGAGAGAGAGAGAGAGAGAGAGAGAGAGAGAGAGAGAGAGAGAGAGAGAGAGAGAGAGAGAGAGAGAGAGAGAGAGAGAACATAAATCGTAGTTCAGTTTCATCCGAAAGCGAACTTTTCATAGATTTAGCCGCGCCTGAAAAGTATCAAACCAATCACTTTGACTTAAACTCCAGTCACTCTCATGCCTCCCCCCTCCCTCCCCTTTCCCCGATCTCAATCTCTCCTTCCCTTCAGTGCGCCCCTGTTCTGACATCATCGCCCCTCTCGGCCAATAAATGGCTGGCCAGAGTTCCGGACCAGAACTTGGGCGAGGTTTGTCAGAACAGCGCACACGACCACACGCTCTATCACACCTCAGTCTCACGCTCAACTCCACACTACTTCCTCACGCTTATACACGCGGCGGCAACACTTTTCTGTCAGTTGGGCAAAAACAACGGAGGCGTTTTATTCCCGTGACTCTCACTTGTCAAACATGTAAGACAACATCTAACCCAACCAGTAGGTGTACTGGTTGTTTCCTGCCCAAACCTAACGGGAAAAACGCCAGTTTTTTTTTCCACCCAATTGAGAGAAAAGTCGAGTGTTCAAGGTGTCGGTATTTTCTGAATAAGTACACTTCTGTAGAAATCTTGAATATTTTGAGGTATTTGGTCCAAGTATGATAGGTATGCAGTGCTTTTCCAGTCCCCCAAACACTTCACCACCTCGCCGGGTACCCCACAAGCCAGGGCCCAGGTAGCCCCACCACGCCGCAAGCTGTGGCTTGTCATAATCCCTTCAGCAGCAGAGGTCAGTTCTCGCAACCGTTTGTTGAACTCTGATCCCCGAATGGGGAAGGCCGGTGCCTTAGGAGGCGCTGGGCATAGCGCTCTAAACATACTGATCACTGCCGTCACGGGGCACAGAGGGTGACGCAACATGACCGGTAACGCGATCACTAGAGTTTTTTCGCGTTTCTGAATTGTCTTACTCCACCTAACCAGTATCTTGACACTACTGATGTCATTCACAACAAAGCAGTCTCTAGTGAGTTGTTTCCCAGGATCGAATCCTGCACCATCTTGGAAAAGATTGGATCGCCGAAGCAGTCCGAAGAACATAACCACAATCGCTGCCCAGAAGACACAGTCCTTAGAGCTGCACAAATCAAGTTTTTGTTTAATCTGAAGAAGAAGTTGCGGGCTCATCGGCGTCTTGCGGTTAGGAGGGCAGCCTTTTGTTCGCTCAATTCCCCGCAATGTGCTTTTCACCATCCACGAATCCTGGTATGGGTGCGGTTCCCCGCATTCTAAATGCAATAGGCGAACAATGTTGAGGTATTGTGCCACGGAACTGGGCTGAAGTGTCCTGGCCAAAAAAGGCTGCGTACTGCGCCACTGTTCTCTCACACACCGGTACCGGCTGGATGTTCATTTGGTCGGCACAAAATCTGAGATAAGAGCGCAAGTGAGTCTGATAAGTTTTCTTGGTGTTGTCGGCAAAAACACTGGCACGATATCCCGCCACCTCCTGCAGTAGCTGGTGTCTGAGCCTAGACCCGGCACCTAGACAGCACAAAAGCAAGAGCTGACTGTGACATGTGATTCAGAAGGTAGGTGTCAGGCGGTCGGCCCCGGTGCCAATTCGTTAGCAATTGTCCTAGCATGGGCAGCCGTCCTTCGTGTAGGCGGGAAATAGTATCGGCAAACACATTCACACTGCCAGCCACGTGCATCGCTGACACGCTGGCGGCAATTCGTTCTCACACACTCCCATGCCATCTTCCTCAACAGACTATTGACATAGCTGTCTTTTGAGCGCCCTTTGTTAATGATAGCCTTTGTCACCGTGCTGTCCGTATGAATGACCACCTGTTTCCCTCGGAGGGGGCCCACCGGTTGACTGCCTGCATCACCGCGCACACCTCTTTATAATTAATATGCAAGTCCTTGGCTGCCGGCATGTCTGAAGAGAACAGTGTATAATTCCAATCTCCTTTCCAGAACGCGCCTGCCGCCAGGTTGCATGCATCAACATGGACATGTTCCTTGCTTTGTGAGTCATAATACACAGTGCCATTAAAAACATGCATGTAAGATAGCCACCACTGTAAGTCTGCGTGAAACTCTCGTGCGAGTCTCGCTTTATGCCTTTGCTGCTGAAGGGGTTTAATCGTATCAAGAATCCGCCTGAAAAAAAATTTTCCTCCCTTGACGGCTTGACACGCCCAGTTTAGGGACCCTGCTAGTGACTGCAAGCTTTGCTTTGTCGCGCGTGTTTTGCCTTGAAACTGCTGCAAGCGTTTGTGAAGTTGCTGTAACTTGTCGTCGCCCAATGACAAGGTGCTTGTGCTGGTGCAGATTTGGATCCCGAGAAAAGTAATGGTTTGTGTAGGCCCCACCACCTTAGGCCAGCTAATATTGAACCCTAATCTACGTAAAAGGGCAATGAGCGTCATCATCATTTGAGTGCATTCCTCTTTGGACTTAGCTGCTATGAAGAAATCGTCAATATACGCTACTATCCCTGTCATGCCGCGCCGTAACATACATCTGCGAACTGCCTGCGAGAGTCTGTGAAAGTGCGAAGGGCCCACATTACTACCAAAAGGGAGCCTACTATCGAACAGGTATAGTGTGGGCTTCTGCTCGCCCGTAAAAATCCATTTTAGGCCTGTGACTTGGTAATTATCTGGATGGATACACACAGATCGGTATGCCGCCTTAAGGTCAACTTTCGCGCACCAGTAGCCGGACTTGGCTAGTGCGCACGCGTCCGCTAGAGTCTGTAATTTTACTGTCTCAGGTACTGAGTAATCGTTCATTGCATGTCCTACAGGCTTGCTGCCGTCATGTATCAGGCGTATGCTATTGTCGTCCTTTGGGATCGCAGCCAAAGCGCTAATTACGGTTGGTTTTTGAGATGCTACGATATAATGACCTTTGTTTATCTGATCGATGAGCTCCTTTTCTACCGCTACTCTATTTTTTAAGGCAGAGGTGTGATTTTTCTGCTCTACAGATCTAACAGTCTGATGTTTGTCAGTGATATAAAACCCATGTTCGATCCCTTCAAGGAGAAACTCTTTGTCTTTATCAGAAGCTAATTCGTCTTGCCACACTAAAAGCTTTGAACTAATGGACGCTCCAGAACCTAACAATTGACAGTTGTATGGACTTAGTGCAGGATAAGGGCTATGATAAAAAGTGCTAGACTGGGTGGGGCCTACCTCGCCTTGTGCAGCCTGCTGCGCTGTGTCCTAGGCTGTCCCGTGTTTGACCCTGCCGCTGCTGCAGGTGTGTCACAATGTTCCCGCGCCGGATGATCTCTCCCGCAGGTGGCACACACATGGTCCAGCTGGCAGCGTGCGCCGTAGGTGCAGTACCCTCTGTTGTACTGCAGGCACACTTCCCTCCCAGAGGGGCCGATGGGGCGTTGTGGGCGCGGTCCGGCCGTCCCTCCTCCTGTTCTGCGAGCAGGTGAGCCAGCGGGCATCGCAGATTGCGCAGTACGGTTGCGCAGCACCACCGTGGACAGGTGTGGGGCGTCCGTGCCCCACTGGAATGCTTCGGCCGCTTGCCGCTGACGATACTCATCGTCGAACAGCAGGACACTTTGCCAGGTGTATCTGGCCGCCAGCTCCCCCACCATCGCCGAGTACTTGAGGTAGGCGTACGGCGTGAAACCCGGTGTGGGTTTGTCCATAAGGGCCGCCATAATACGGCTATTTGCCACTATCCAGTGTGCGGGGGAAACCTTGTCCAACTTCGGTTTGCTGTTCACCTTTATAGTGACACCACCCCCAAGTGCCACTTCTTCCTCTGCCACTGCTGCTGAAGACAGAAAGTCTACTATACGTAAGTGGGGCCCACCTTTTGCTGCCGCAATACCCCCGCTACTGTTGCCACTGACGCACAGGCCGTCGCGCAACAGTTCATCCAGTCCGGCCCCGCTGTGGTGTGTACTGTATAGGGCGTCCTGCAAGGTCTGTGGCGCCCTACTGCCGCTGTTGTCCGCTACTCCTCCCAGTCCGCCGCACAGTGGGCCACCGCCGTTGTCCACCTGGAATTTGGCCACCGCTGCACGGAGCACTGCTCTGTCCCCCCGTTTCAGCGCCAGAGCGTCAATGTCTTCGTCAGACATTAGCAGTAGTGCTTGCCTAGAGATGAATTTTTCCCTGATCATGGCACTCTGCACCTCTTCGTCGAGGCCCCAGTCACGGAAAATATGGTCCATCTCACTATTTTCTAGTAAAGCCTTCTTTCTCGCTGATTTGGGAGCCATTTCAATTTCTAGCTGTCGCCTGACTGCTGCTGCTGACTGGCGTTACGGTCGGGACCGTTCCCTTATCACTCCTGTAACCGCCCACGCATTCACCTCCCACACACATTTTTCTCGCCTCTCATACACGCCTACGCACTCACCCCCTACAGGCTTTCCCACCCTCTCTCTCTCTCTCTCTCTCTCTCTATCTCCATCTCTCATCATAGCATTCCACAGTCGGGAAATTCCCCCACCTACTCAGTACTTCCGCTACCGGACACCGCCCCCCACCCACGCATTCAGTCCTCTTTCCCTCCGTTTAAAATATGTTTATCACTCCTCCCTCGTCTAAACACCACAAC
>BTPG01000004.1:181618928-181658928 GCA_036245525.1 Semisulcospira habei
ACCTGAACTGAATTGTCGGCAAAAATATTACGAAATTATTGTCATTGAAGAAATAAATACCGTTGATAGAACTGAATTGTCCAGTAAAAACATTTTCATTCAGCCGCACTTCCTGCAACTAAGGTACTTTCTTCACAGTACACAAGTCAAACAAATTGCGAAAGGAAAAGCAATTAGTCCTTAAAATTTTGTCTACACAATGTCACCGATCACCATTACGACTTCAATCACTCAGTTAATAATGATATAGGGAATTTTCCGATTGCAAGTGCGACAACACTGACTACGAATTCCATCACAAATCTTCACATCCTCACACAGTTAGTCTCTGGCCGGCTGGGCGCAAGTGCTACACGGTCACAAATTGGATGGCCAGTGCCAAACAGAAGCTAATCAACTCAAGCCATCGTCCCTGCTCTCAAAGGGCGTCGACTGACTGACATGGATGAGTCGAGACGCCACAGGCAGATCTGCAAGACAGTCTTAACCTCCACCCCTCCCCTGTCGATGCATCCACCGGTACTGCCCTACAGCCCCGGTGTCTGCATATACAAGGAGGTTAAAATAAGAGCACAATGCTACTTACGCATTGGAAACACAGACGTAAATAAGGCCAAATGGGTCATCTGCAAGATTGCAACTCCGCAAAAGATATTGGATGGGCTTCAGCTGTTAGGCTCTGTGCCTCTTGGACATAGTGCCACTAGATGCAGGAGGGCTTGGTTCCATAAAACGATGAATCAGCTTGCTCTCTCCGAACACAAGAAAAATGAGTCTTCCCCCCCCCCCCCCCCCTCCCCCGCCCGCCCACCCACAAAAAAAAAATAATAATCTGGAAGTCACAGATCCTAGTGTGCACATGCATTCAAGCTGCAAGAGCTCATCTGAGTGTGAGCCGTCACTGACAGAAGCAAACTTAGCAGCATATGAATCTGTATCACATGAAAGAGATTCGGGCTTCAGTCTCCGACTCTCGGAGGCTTTGCTTTGTTTTCCAATTCATTTAGCCCCCAACGACTATAACTACTGACAATACTATGCTCACACTAATCAAAAATACTACTGCTCTCCTAACTCATCTCATCACAACACCCCCACCCCCATGGGTTCCTCATTCTCCAGTCGCTCCTTTAACCTTTTTCTATTCCAGAACCAAATGACTCACATTACGAATTGTTGGACAAACTCAGCTGAAGTCGATGGAGATGGATCGGCCATGACAGATTAGCATAAGGCTTTAAATGGAAGATGTAGGTCTACTGAAAAAATATGGACTAGCTCAAAGGAAGTGCCTGATTAGATTGGCGCCAGTCGCTAAACCAACCAGGCACTTTCCTTGAGCCTTAATGCTCAGTCCTTTTCAACCACCGCAGCTAGAATTGAAAGAAAAAAAAACCGAGATAAATAACCCGTCTTGCTCCCCCACCCTCTCCTACCCCTGTTTGTCTTGCTTGGCCTCTCCACGCCAAGACCTTGTCACCCTGTAGTCCCAAAAGCGCCATAACTAACCACTCGCTGTCACACGAGAAATCGATTGAACTCTTTAGCAACACACGTACTCTTGTAGACTCAAGTCTCATCTTAAGTTTAGCTGTATAATACGTGGACTCTCACAGAGTTTAATTTATGTTTAACAAAGATAAGAGGTCAGCCGGTATTCCCTTCCTGCAGAAACCACCTCAACTAAAAGCATTACCAAACGGATTTAGGTTCTGGAATTTAGTAAGCTTGAACACATTTGTTTACAGAAAGAGGCTCAACGATTTTCAGTTTTAAAGCCTTCTAAAGCCTTTCAAATTTCCTAATAAACTTCCACTTAAACCACGTTTAGCAAAGTATACTGTCTGCAGGATTCAGCAGCACATAAGTTATCCTACAATAATTTCTTACATGTTTCGAGAACCGATTGCTTCAGGATGTCAACGACGAAAATATCGGCCAAACCCTGAAAAGTGACAGAGAGATCCAAATGGAATCAGGAATCGATACCACAGCAGCATTGCTGGAGAAGGCGACGACCCCAGGCGCTACACTGTGACCTCACATTACCCCCCAAGTCTGGTCAAGTGCGGAACATTCCCCACATAATCCTTGGCTCATTTAACCCAAGGCCGTGTTCCCAAATTTTGGAAGTGTCACCAAACGATTGTGTACAAGTTGCAGGCGACGGACTGATCATGAGAATTCAAGGGTAGTGCCAGATTAGCTTGGCGCCCACAGGCGCCAAGCTAATCTGGCACTACCCTTGAATTCTCATGGTCGATCCATCGCCTGCTGAAGGGTGTCGGGGCTAAATGGGTTAGGCAAAGGCTTAATCCCTTGTGTATGCAGCCACCAGGATGGAGATTGTAAACAGTGTAGGTGGGTGCGTGCGCGGAGGGATTAAAGCCCGATGATTAAGTCCCTTTCGTGTGCAAAAATGTAAGCAATTAGCAGGATGTAATTTTCCCATAAAGCCAAGCGGCTGCAGCACTTGGCACGTGAGATTCAATTGCTAGTTGTTTGAAGTGCCTGCCTCTTGGAAGTGTCGTGTGAATGATGTCTACGATCAATAGTCGCTATTAATCCCTCCGGTTCCATACATAATTAATACTTCCTGACACAGCATATGACCCTCACGAGCCTACCCTGTCCAACAACAGTAAGCAAATGACCATCGGACCAGCGTTGGCAGCAGTCGACCCGATGACCTCTGCGTACTGACAGATCATAATCTGTTCTGCGGTGCACGGATCCACAGCACCCTGAAATAAACTTCTGTGTCTTAGCGGACAGCACAGATGCGATCTAACCTTGTCAAATTACATCACGCTGCCTCACACTTAACTCACTCAAGGTGTCCCGCATCAATAGCTTCCGAAGATTAGTATAGCGTTGCCGCCGACAAAGCTACACGACACTCATTTTCGTAGCTAATTATGCGGGGCGCCACGAACAAGTTAAAACAGACACCGATCCTAGTATACTGAAGAGCAAAAATTCGCATTTCTTTTGCTCGTCAGTATAAGTTAGTACGAGCAGTGATCGAGACATCTGACTCTACTGTGAACTGGTCAGCAAAGATGACTGTTCAAGGACTGTGCAGCTATTTTTGTGTGTGTGCTGCTGAGGCGTTCAACAGGGGGTAATTTTCCCACATACATCAGTGGCCAAATCTAGACAAGTATCATGCACCGGATAAAACCCGTTGGTCTTAGCGAAGATCCTTCCAGGCGCCACTACCTTTGCACTATTATGGTCGATCAATCTCCCACGGGCGGTACAATGTATTTATAGACACCTCTCAAAATTGGAAAATGTTAACTCATTGAGCCCGGACACACCACACCAATACGTGGATCGCGCATGTTCAAGAGTGGTGCCAGAATAGCTTGGCGCCCATAGGCGCCAAGCTATTCTGGCACCACCCTTGAACTATCATGCTCGATCTGTCTCTATAATTGTAATCAGAGGGCATCTTCAAAAGTTGGGGATTTCACCACTCAGTCCTCGTGTAGAACGTGTTAACCAATAGCTGCAACAGAACGCTTCACACGCGTGTACCCTGACGATTCTTTTTTCTTTTACTAGGCACAAAGCCAGTGATGTAAAAAAAGGGTGACGGCCCGTGCCAGCATCAGCCATAAATGGCATAAGTTCCTTTCTTTCATGAGCTCATGTGCATCTATGCCTCTTGAAGATCAGTGAGGTCTGGCTCAGCCACCACCGCCAGTGGCTAGGACACTGAGAAACTTATCAAGATGTATGGAGCCAGAGATGGTTTTATTACATTTGCTGACTGGAACATCCGAACAGTCCGACAAATAGGATGTACGGTGGTGCCGGAACGGCGTAGTCATTTTTACAGCAAGCACTACCCATCTACAGAGACACAGACCCTCAGAGCCTCCACAGTTCACAAGGGTTTCGATCGCTCCATGCCTCTGACAGGTCCTCTGGTTACATCGTGTTTCGATAATATGAGAATATATGGTATGCTGGTCTATGGTTTTGAACTTTGCGACTGTGTTCACTATGGTCCAAAATCACAGAGTAGCGCACAGACTGTGGACAAGAGTGCCAAGCTGCCGCTCCTCTCATCAGTACACTGACTCGTCAAAGCCTGCAACTAGCAAGAAGCACGGCAGATCCAACTAGAGCTTTTGCAACCAGCGCATCTCAAGGGAGTCTAGTCCTCCGCTGGTTAGAGTTCAGCACAGATTAACTCATTCGCGACCAGCCGCATCCGGATGCAGCTGTCCGCGAACGAGTTAATCCCTTCATTGCCCGTGAACACACAATATGAAAGCAGGCCAAATTCAATTCCTAGTTACCCGTCCATCCTAAAACACGGATATGAAGAGGGAAAACAAGAGGCAAAGAAACCCATGAGGTTCTTTGCCTCTTGCAGCTGGGTAGTATTCACATTGTTCGGACAGTGAAGGATATTAACGGATGTGATGGACTGTTCCAGCAGTAGACTATTTAGGGGAACACGGAAATCGAATTATAACTCCGTCTGACAGACAGTCAACAAGGATCAACGTCCGCAAGATCCCAAGGAGCAAATTGCCACCTGGCTGACGTTGGCCAGCGCACAGATCTCGAATGTGAGAGATGATTCCTCAGTGAAACGGAGGTAATCTGGTGACAGCTCATAGGTTTACAACGAAGGTTAACATATTATATCCACGTTCAGCAAAGAAGTTCGCACATCATTCATACTGCGCGGCTGTGGACTGCGGCCGGTTTTTTGTTTTTGTGTGTGTGTGTGTTTTAACGCCAAACAGCTGTTGCAAAATAAACTAAGTTAGTCCAATATAGAACGTATTTCCCATGCAAGTAATAATATTACTGAAAGCAAGTCACGATTAAACTGTTATTAAGTTTATTATCCACCTACACTATCCTTAATCTGGCATCTCCTTTAATGCACACACAAAACATCATTAAAATACGAATACACAGACGATCATTACGATAGTAATACAGTCTCTAGTTACAAACCTGAAAGACTATCAGTTCGAAGATCAATGTCAGTAAATGTACGGAGACTAATGTAATAGCCAGCGAGAGGCTTTGATTTTTATCAGTCCCTGCAGATGAGAATCCATGCCTCTTGCAGTTGGGAAGGTCTCGCATAAAATCTCTCGGCACGGAAAAAGGATTAGCAGTGATCTGTCTTGGCTCCTGCTTGTGTGGAAAAAGGACTCGTTAGTTCGACGAGAAAAAGCCTTTCACCAGGAAATCATGCCTGTAACATCAAAGCCACGGCTGCAAATAGCAAATGGAAGGTTATATTACGTCTAAGATCCCAGGTCCGATGCGAAGCAAAAATGTAAACCAGACAGCAAGTAGCACAGATCCGCAAGAAGAATTACCTCAATGAAGTAATGCTGGCGATAAACACTAAGATACTATAAAAGCAAAAGATAAGGCAACTGAATTTAGAAAAAGAAAGAAGCAAAAACAAAAACACAAAAGCGAAAGACCGTCACTGAGGCAGGGCCATTTTCGTGGCTGCCAACAACAAATGAAATGGTATAAAATCACCATTTTAAACATTCTTCTCACAGATGAGGATCTGAGGGAAATGGTCGGGTGGTGTTTTACTCCCTGTGCTTTTAAGCAGCTCACTGCCGAGAAAAACTTAACACAATCTGATCCAAATGCAAGAAACACAGATCCTCATACGTAAGGGTCTATGCCTCTTACTGAAACCAGTCTGTGTCCGTGTTCCTTGGACGGCTGGAGTTATTTGGCCTTGACTGAAGAAAGATTTCAGAGACAAAATATGCGTCCAGTGGCAGGGATGGGGCTACATCCCTTGTCTACAACAGACGAGGGCAAAAAGGGGGGGGGGGGTGGGGGAGGAGGAGGGCCAACACCAAAACGGGTACAACACAATCACGCATTCTTTTTCGCACAAAGATTGAAAATGGGCGAAGTCAGTCACTGACCGTTGCAGCAGCAGGAATTTCCAGAACTACGTAACCGTGCATGATTCATGGGGTTTTAGCCCTGCAGACAGCTGCACCCATGCATGCACAGTCTCTGGCGCTGATGCCAGCGTCGTTCCTCCTGTGAAGGACTACAGAGGATCAGTTGCACAAGCGAGCAAAACGCAAGGTATTCGATATAACAGAGCACTTTGCGCATGATTAAAGCTCACTCATGCAGTTATGGCCAGGCTCGACTAGGCCAAGCTGCAAGAAACAGACTGAAATCGAATCTCTCCTCAGCAGTCACGGAATAAACTTTGCCCTGGTCAGACCTCAATATTTTCATCGCTGCTCCTAGATAGATAGCTCTGATCCCCAGCAAGCAAGGCTCATGAGAATCCATGCTTATTGAGAGTATTACAGATATACGCGGTTCCGGGGTTGAGATTTTGAACAGCATCAAATTCGATTTCACTTGGTTTCGTATGAAAACAAACGTGACCGATTATTTTACAAGCAAATGAGCTGATTCTTTACAAAGCTATGCCTCTTGCCTGCAGGAAGATGAGGGGCGGCCGGTAGCATTCAGCTCTTCCAGCTTTTTGCCGACAATGTTTCTGCAGATAACAGGAACTGTCGTCTCCATTTGCAGCCAATTCCGAACAGGCCTAGCTGACCCACACAGAACGGTGGACAACCGCTTGCCTAAACGACGAATGTACGTAGTACTTTGTGTCTATTCAGTTATCTTTTTGATTCTTTAATCGCATAAAATTACCAGAGACGCTACCATTCGTGATGATTCATATCCGTGCTGGGGATTCACTATATTCCCATGAAGAAAGTCTCGGTTTCAGGGTTTTCTGTAAAATCTGCATTAAAGTGTGCGAGGCGTGAAGAATATCACAAGGTATACAAAGCGTCAAACGGTGCACACAGTGTCAAAAAGTTAGCAGTTAAAAGTAATTATTACATGGGTGACAGTGCAAAAAACTGAAAATGGTCCATGTCCCTGGCCAACAAGAGACACACATTTTCACAAGTGCCCCGTGGATGCAGGCGTTCATGAGAATTTATGCCTCTTGAAGATGGAACAGGCTGGCTGAAGGGCTGTTCTGTCTGAAGCCAAAAGCTGAAATTCAGCTCCCTGGTATTTCAGTGGAAAAAGCTGAGTCTGTCTCCAGGACTGTAATGCCACCCATGTTATTATTTACCTGTTGTTGGGTCACTGGAGAAGACATCGTATAACTCTGCTAGTGTTATTCACCGTTGCAGACGTTAAGAAATAGAAGAGATATTTTAAGACATGTATAGATAGAGCTTTGTACTCTGCAGCTAAAGCAAATATGCTTGAACACCCACTGAAGGCAAGATGACCGATCAGACAAGAAAACATAAAAATGGCCCCTAAAGGATTTTGTTCTCAACGAGCAAATAGGAACTGAAATATTTATCTCACCCCCCCCCCCCCCCCCATAAAACGGGAAGAAATGTGTAAATTGGAGGCGGGGTAAACGGGAGGCGCGTGAGTGCTAAGGCTTCTTCTTGTTGACTCCAGAATTCAGATGCAAATGTTGTTATTATGCTCTAATTTCAATTATTTAGTTCACGTGAAATTAGTAATTGAAATTACATAATTAAACCATACCGTTATGGACATGTCCGTCTTGTTCAAATCATACCTATGTTGGCTGTATGTGTGAAACATGTCAAGGAACAGAGCCAAGGACACCACAGTATCACTCGCTCTAGGCACTGGTGCGTAGGAAAACGACAAACCCCAGTGAAATTCCAATCAGACCAAGCTACCAACCAACAAAAAAACAAAACAAAACAACAACAAAACACCGACATACGGAATCTATCGCAATGTATAAAACCAGACTATCATTTGCGTACCACCGAAGCAGCTAAACAGACTTTTGAAAAGTGGGTGGAGAGCGTACTAGCATTTCAAAACGCAGTCATGGCATCTAGAACTAACTGAATGAAAGTGAACGAACATATGCTGACCACATAAGAGGCAATTGTGTAGGTGTAAATCTGTAGGAAACAATTCACAGTCAGTTCAGTGTCATATCTATTTCAGACCTGATCACAGTCCGAGTTGTGGCGGATGACTCGCTTGTTATTAAGTTTGCGTCTTATGACCCGTGGCTAAGTTGTTTCTAGCAATAATCTCACATCAATGTACAAAGGATTGCCTCAATAGAAGTTTTCAAGAAATCAGAAGTAGGTCAAAGTTGCACGCATTTCCACGAAAACGGTGGATATCGACCGCATATTTGTCCGGGCATTTCATCCACCGTTTTTGTCCAAATACGTTTAAGTTTTACGTGCAATTCACCGTTTTTGTCGAAACACGTGCAACTATGACTTATTGCTGATTTTCGAACAACGTCTATTCGACTGAACAAGAAACACACTAGTATCTGTGGAGAAACGTTATCATTTTCACAAACCACACGGACGTGAGTAAAGTTTTGAGGAAATTGCACTGGTTCCTCAAAGCCTCCCACCCCACGTGCGGTTTCACAAATGTAAAGTGTAATAAAGTAACATATCACTAATTAAATACTAACCATACGCGCATTCACCAACGTTCCTCTGCACATCTGCCCCAAAAGCAAGACAAAAACTTTACAATAATTTACAATAATGTTATTACCATGATGGGGATTGCCTATGAACAACAAACGCAGAATAGTTATGATAAATAGCATCCAGGAAGTGTATACACAGCTGTTACATCGTCCATTCATGAGTACAATACAACCGAAAACGCACAGAACGTAAACAATATAACGGGAACAGTACTGCTGGATTGTTAAAAGGGGGATTGTTTGGCCGCTGAAGAATGCCGCCCCGGACTCGCTGGTTTGATGATGTCACTGGCCGGGAGTGTACAACATGGAAGTCAGCCGGCTCCTTCCAAACGTACAACTTCTCATCCTTCCCTGCAGATGCACGGGCACATGAGAATCTATGCCTCTTGCAGGACCAGCAGAGATAGGCTACGTTTCCTCAAATATAGGAAGCTTTGTGGGTTTATTCAAAGAGAGGAGCCGCAATAACCTAATCCGCCAATTTTCACTGCAGCCGGGACTGAAACGTGACTGTTTCAATTTAGAGGATGTGATGACTTAAGATTAACTACTGTTACTAACAGTATACTAACGTCATTAACTTTTTGCACCCAATGAACCTACTGACTGAAATAGCAAGCTCAATTAATTTCTCAAGGTCGTTTGACATCCGAGCGCAAAACGTTTTTCACAAATATCTCCGCAAACACTTTTCTATACCAATCTTAGAACAAATAATACGATTTACTTTTTAAAAAGCTAGAACAATGTGTCATTTCAGCTGTACAGTCGTACAAATTCAGAATTTTTCATGAAATAACTGATTTTACATTCCTAAAGGTGCCCCAGATATATTAAGCCCAGCATAAGAAATATTCATTTCCACGTGAATTGGCAAATCTGAAACTGCGCAGACATACATGAAGTCTGCATGCTTGGCCTCAATACTAAAATCTGGGGCTATTGAAAATGCCTCGTTCTGTCTTTTCAACAATTTTTTACGGCTGTACAGCAAAATCGACAAATTATAGGAGTTCAGTAAAAAAAAAAAAATTATCCCATATTAGGTCAGTTGGCACTAAATGATATTTGTTCTTAAAGTGGTACAGAAAAGTGTTTCTGTGTGGAGATATTATTTTGGAAAAAAACAAAAAAAAACGTGCGCTCCGATGTCAAGTGGCCTATATCTTACATCATCCAAATACGGTACACCAGTTCTGCTGCCTGCTGATTTTCCTACGAGTCGGAAGTGAAGATTCAGAACGTTATTTTGGACTTCACTTTCTCATTGACGGCATTTGTATTGTACGAAGTCTGAAATAGTAGCAGGTTACTGAAATATAATAAGATCCGTCAATCCCGAGCCGAGGCCTACTGAAAATGTCCGTTCAAGGGAAGTAACAAGTAAACTCCTCCCCCATAAGACTGACTGAGTTCATCCCCCGTCATTTGATATATGTGACTGACCACTGAATTTGGCTAAAACACTAAACGCAGCAGCTGTTGATCCCCTGCACGGCTTTAATTAAAGAATACTTGTTTCTTTTACTGTTGAGTCACAAACGTATTATGAAACACATAAAAATCAAACTAATAGTATACCCAGCACAGCCTACACTGAGACAGATTGTGCCACTGAGCCGGCCATGCGGCATGGTAAACACACACGTTCTGTTAGAACACTAAAAACAAACTGCAACAAGATGAGGATCTCATCCCAAAGTCTACCGTATTGTTTGGAGCTCACATGCGTTTATCTTTTAGGAACATTCAGAGTTGTTCATATTTTTAGGCTTACTTATTCTGATCCTTTTCCCTTCTCTCGGCTAAGGCCCCTGATCATACTCAACACACGTCGGCGCACATAATAAAGATTTTTGACACACGGCGCTTCCCGCCATTAGTACGCTCTGTGGGCTCTTGTAGCGACAGCCAATCCATCTCAGGCTTCTACTCTAACCCACCCTCTGATCCACACACAGTGGCACACAGAAAATGATAAAGACTCAACTGACACACGGTGATTCCCGCCATTCGTAAGCTCCGTGGCCGTCTGGCGTAGCATACTATTCAAGCCTAAAGAAGAATATGATAGCACTGACGAGCAGCGAAATGACGTCACTTCAAGCTTCACAACATGGCATCATTAGTCCCACGAAGCTGTGTTCATAGTGACGACTCGATGTTATACGTGTCACTCATCGCAGTACTAACATTTGACGTATCAGAGAATCAACTTCGTACTTTTCTTGCTGATTTTCACGCCTAGGGCTTACAGGTCACAATTTGATCTAATCCTAAAATCATGCGGGTATTAATGAAAAGATAGGGGTTTTTTTTTTCGTAAAAGAAAAATTAAAGCGGCTATGTTAGCTGTTTTACAAATGACTCCTAAAAAGTGGTGCAGAACATTGTCTGATTTTCACACCTAGGGCATACGGGTCACAATGGACCTAATCGTACCCGACAGCCGAGACAAACTCTACGCTTATCTTCAGTGTAAATAACATACACGAAAAATCATGCGATTATCGTTAATGAGAAGATTGGGGGGGGGGGGGGTTCACAAAAAGATTCAATTGTTTTAGATTAACCCATATAATTCATGAAATTAATCCCCAAAACGTGAATTTTTTTTTAAATATTTAATTATCACTCAAAAGGTTACAAAGTAAAGTAGGTTATAGCACTGTCAGGGGAGAGAAATGTGCATGATCGACCAGTGATCATAGATCTACACTGGCAGTCTCCCCTTTTCTTTTCATTTATCACTCAAAAGCTTCTAGAGGTACAATACTGGTTATATAACGAACTCATTCAATATCTCCCTTTTATCTAGCTTTACGCAAAACATCTAGTAACAATAAGACAAATTACTGACTCCAGTGTGAATCAACCAGTTTTTGTGAAAACGGCCATTTTCTCGCCAGTGAGCATTTTAATTAAAAAAAAATCGGGGAAAAAAATCCCGAGATAATACGTTTAGGGACAATATCCTAAAATTTCACGCTTGTCCGTCCTCAAACGCGGGCTGTAGTCGCTGTCTCACACACACACACACACACACACACACACACACACACACACACACACACACACACACACACACACACGCGCGCGCGCGCGCGCGCGCGGCGTTTGGCGCCCAAAAGACGTTCTCTAGCAAGGTTTGCGTAGCTAGACGTGACGTCATTTTTATCGTGTTACTTCTTTACCAGAATTTCTGCCCCGCACGCCAAAAACGTCATGTGCATGCTCCGGAATACGCTCCGACCCAGCCCCATTTATGGTAGACAAAAGCAACTAAATTGGGAAAACTTTATTAGGAAAACTGGCAACCAAAGAAACGCCACCCTGATCACACACAAAACAGTGGTCTTTGCCCCAGGACCGAAATCCCAAAATTTTGAAGTTGTCCTCTGAAGGACTGTTTTACAATTCTAGAGACAGATCGAGCATGATAGTTAAAGGGTGGTGCCAGAATAACTTGGCTCCTATGGACGCCAAGTTATTCTGGCACCACCCTTGGATTAGCATGCTCGATCCATGTATTGCTGTGGTGTGTCGGGGCTGAATGACTGAGTGTTCTAACTCAAGACTCCGAAAAGCCTAATCATTTTGATTCGATGGAATGTGAGCTCGCGCTCTTCTCGGTTTCGGTCCCCTTTTTTCAGCCGAGCGGTTTGTTTATAATTGCTGTCATCGCGTCTAATACACTATGGAAGGCAGTCACTGAATCAGCTCGCGCAGCTTCTTGTATGTAAGGACCAGCATAATGATAGAGGCAGGCAAGAGGCAGGATTCTCATTTGCTTTCGCATCTGCGGGCGCCATGAGGATCTATGTTTATTCCAGACAGGAGGTGTTTATCATTGAGTGTATCTCGTAGTGGTCCTTTCTATAGAGGAGAAAAGGCATAGATCCTCAAGGGTTCGCCACGCAAGTTACAGGACCGTGACCCATGATAATCTGTGCCTAAGTTTTGCTTTTTCAGTTCACACAATTTTAATTTCCAGGCTGAGTGGGGGAAAGGGAGCGAGATGGGCTATTGTGGTTTGCAGTGAGTTTCAGTCGTTTCTTTTGTTTTTTAATAACCGTACATCAATGACCATATTATAAATGAACAGACTCCCCCCCCCCCCCCTACCCCCCCTCTTTTGTTCTGGTAAAGACAGTCGGGTTCACTACGGAATATACTTGAATCTGCTGACCGCCACATATAATTCTGAAAACTCAGAAATTTAAAAGCCAGGTTACAAATTTAAAATAATTATATACTGACACAGTTCTAGTTCAGACTCCAAAAAGCCTAATCATTTTCATTCGATTGGAATGTGCGCTCGAGTTATTCTGTTTCTGTCCCCTTTTTTTCAGCAGAGCGGTTTGTTTATAATTGCTGTCAACGCGTCTATTACACTATGGAAGGCAGTGAATCAGCTCGCGTAGCTTCTTGTAAGGACCAGCATAATGATAGAGCCAGGCAAGAGGCATGATTCTCATTAGCTTTCGCATCTGCGGGCGCCATGAGGATCTATGTTTATTCCAGACTGACAGAAGGTGCGTATCAGTGAGTGTATCTAATTCAGCGTGATAGTGGCCCTTTCTACTGATGAGAAAAGGCAAAGATCCTCAGAAGTCCGTCATGCAAGTTACAGGACCGTGACCCATGAGAATCTGTGCCAAAGTTTTGTTTTTTTCAGTTCACATAATTTTAATTTTCTGGCTGAGTGGGGGGGGGGGGGGAGGGAGATGCGCTTATTGTGGTTTGCAGTGAGTTTCACTCGTTTCTTTTGTTTTTCAGTAACCCTACATCAATGACCATAATATAAATTAACTCACTTTCCCGCCCGGCTCTATCGTTCTGTTAAAGACAGATTCGGGTTCACTACGGAATATACTTGGATCTGCTGAGGCGCATATACGGGCAGAAATTTAAAAGCCAGGTTACAAATTAAAAATATATACTAAAATGGACTTGGATAGGGCTATTATTTGGGTGAGGGCTGGGGACAGAACAGGGGGCTTTAGCCAGGTTCGAAGGCCGCTTTCATCGGAACTGCCGTCAGATGGTATGGCAGAAGATTCTCTGTTCCGTCTGATGTGCACAGAGACAAATAAACCTATCAAGAAACGTTCATTCCACCGTTACCGCATACTTTCACGAGGATAAATTTATTCTTGTTTTTACATCAGACGGATGGCATTCACTGCCTAGCAATTCGCCCATAACCAAAGACAAAACTCCCCAAGAGGCATAGATCTTCATGAGTTCCGCGCAGAGTGCGGGGGCTTGTGAGAAGCTAAATGTACTGTATGTATCTTGGTGGATCTATGCTGCTATGTTTACGCAGCCCGGATAAAATCGCGACCACCGAGCCCAAAACAAAACCCCCATCTTTAGTGGCTGTCAACACGTGCGATTCGACGACCGTCCCGGCACTGCGGCGTAGAACAGCCGTAGAATAGCGCGATGCTCATGCTCCCTTTAGGTTCACGGCAGTGCAAACTCGAGTTTGGAGACTAACTGAAACTTCCTCACCCTATGTTGCGACAAAAGCCTACCTCTTTCACTACCAGCGTCAACCGCGTGTGATGAATTGCTTGAGGTCCCTCAAGGTCAGTGTCTGATCAACTTAGAGCCAATCAGGCACTACTCTTCAGTTATCAAGATCGAGCAATCACCCGTG
The DNA here is from genome assembly GCA_036245525.1 of Semisulcospira habei. Lineage (NCBI taxonomy): Eukaryota > Metazoa > Mollusca > Gastropoda > Semisulcospiridae > Semisulcospira > Semisulcospira habei. The sequence continues at coordinate 181,633,121 of BTPG01000004.1, forward strand.
TTTAATAAGCTGTCAGTGGTTGCAGATGATATTGCAGCAAGAGCAGCTGGGACTTTGGATGTGAAAGGACAAACACAAACAGAAGGCGTGTGTTTACTTTGACCTTTTGTACTTCTCCAGATAACTTAGTAGGTGCTGTGGCCTGTGCACACCAGCACAGAGAAATTAAATACAGCGTATGACCGTGCACGTTGACAAACTGCTCATACGTTCAATGACCTGCGCTCTCTCTCTCTCTCTCTCTCTCTCTCTCTCTCTCTCTCTCTCTCTCTCTCACCCACACACAGGGGGGAGGGGTGGAGAGAGAGAGAGAGAGAGAGAGATGACAATGAGGAGAGAGAGAGAGATGACAATGAGGAGTCTTACATTGCAGGATAAAGCTCAACTCAATGCCTGTCTTACAGTTACAAGCTGTCCTGTAAACAAAACAGAACACAACAGGAAAACAAACGCAGCATACACAGAGAGAGAGAGAGAGAGAGAGAGAGAGAGAGAGAGAGAGAGAGAGAGAAGATAATCACAGCGCATGAGTACTAACTGTTATTTAACTTGCAGCCTTTTAAAGTCATACTACCTGTGATATACATACATGTGCGCAATTCCGCAGAAATTTAATCGTATCCAGGAGAAGAAGAACAAAGTTACACCACCTCGCGATCGACAATGAATGCCCCCAAGTCAAAGGCTTAAGGCCACTCATCTCCGTTTCACTTGCAAGTGGCACAGATTCTCATGAGCCCCTGCAGGCACAGCCGGGCTATGTCAATCTATTTCTCTTGATGTCACAAATAGGCCTCATTTACATTCTTTAATACAAGGCAAAAGCAGTCGCTGGGGTCCTATTATGACCGACAGGGTAAGGTACAGCTTTGGCATGTTGACTTAGCAAGGACAGTCTCAACTGAGTCACCTGTCTTCAGTAAACGCCTCCTCCGGAAGAATGAGGTCTTGAAGACCACATGGGTCTGATCAAAGGCAATGCCATCCAAAATAACCTTTCAGCGGAATTGTTTATCTCCGAAATCTCATTTTTTTAAAATCAGAAAGTAGAAGTCGAAAAAAACAAGAAACAGTCCATAGCATAATAGTGGAAAGATGACCTTATAATTTTATAAAATTTTGTGAAGACAAGTGCAGCAGGGGCTAACAAAAATCCACATTAACCCTCTTAACCCCACGGCCGCATTTCCAAACTTTTGGAGGCGTTTTATAACGACTATGTACCAGTTTTAGGAGATGAATTGATCATGATAATTCAAGGGTAGTGCCAAATGAGCTTGGTGCCTGAAGGCGCCAAGCTCATCTGGCACTACCCTTCAATTATCATGATCAATTCATCTCCTGCTGCAGGGTCCCGGGGCCAAATGGGTTAACAAAGACGGAAAATGTACAAAAGTACTAACTAAATATAATATAAGGTGTAATGTTGTTCATAGTCCGCAAGACAGCTGGCTTTCCATTGCAAAAGGCTCTCAGTTCCATGGTCACAACTGTTCACTATTAATTTCTGTAGCACTGAACATGCCAAGAAAGTCTACATCGTTTGAATGTCGCCTTAGAGAGGTGGAACTTATTTCTCCAGTACTTCTGTAGCCTGGAATCTGACTTATCCCTGCTTATCCCAGCAATTTGCGCCACCCTTTGTTGTTCAGGTAAGTCACTAGGCCACCCTGGGTTTTACCCGTTTACAGTACCGACCAGTACTGGACAAACAAAGTCCTGCCCTAAACCCATGCACAGTACCGGTAATTTCCTACAGTGTTTAACTTCCATTACAAAGTCTTTCAAGTGACATACTCACAAACCAGAATAGGTGAGGCTATTTCAAGTGACAGAATGAAGTCCAATTTGACTAGATGGCATTGATTAGTCTGACTTTGAATGTACAGGTGAAGCATGTCACGACTTGAGCATAGCCCTAAACTTGTACAGTGCTCAAGTTACTATATCGTTAAAACTCATCATGTTCACAAGACAAATGATCTAGCTACCTGACAATGATATAGCCTACCTGAGCAATATGGGACTTAAACCAGTGGTGGCCATACAGTGGGGCGTTCCGTGGCGCAGTGGTTAAGGCGCCTGCCACCAATGCTAAAGGTGCGAGGTTCGATTACGGGTTCCGGCGTCGGATTTTTCTCCTCTAGTAAGTGTCACCGTTAATTCGGACGGACCGTCGGGGGTTCTTTCTCCAGGTACTCCGGCTCTTCCTCCCCCACGACTTTGGTATCAATTTCAGCCCACTTAATCAAATTTCAAATACAAACGATTTTGAATTTCCAAAAACTACAGTAGCTCGCTTGAACTTGCCCTTAGCACCACGTGAATGTTCTGTGTTTATGTACAGTGTGTGAGTGAATGCGTGTGATTCACGTGAGCGTGCTTGTTGGGTTCAGTTCGCGGCGGCGCTTTGAGCCGATTTTCAATTGGGATAAAGCGCCTATTTAATGCGCTTATTATTATTATTATATTATTATTACTACGCAACAGTCACAAGATAAATTTATGTGGATTAACAATTAACATAATTTATAAGCGAAGCAAGTACTGTAAGCTGAATGTATTATATTGAAGTAGACAAAAGGAACAAAAGAAACAATGACATGTATATGTATCATTGTATGTACATCTAAGTATGTGTTGTCTCACATTTATTTTGACTGAAAGCGGCGTGGGAATTTAAAGGCCCTAAGCGCTTCTGCAGCATTCTCAACATTGCATAAATTGTTTGATGAATATCAACACCTGATATATAATGTGTTATAATGCCTCCTAACAAATGGCTAGAGTTGTAACTTGTTATTTCGTTCATAACTGAGGGGTCCTACTAAAACCCGGAATAACCCGGAATAACCTGTCCTAAGCTAAAATAACCATATCTATAACTATTATTGCGTACCTAAACACAAAATAATCATGTGTTAGAAGTTTGGTTTACATTAAAGTTGATTTAGTTGTACTAGTAAGCCGTTTTCCACAACCGTTGACACGTCGATTACTTCCCTTGCTACACGATCGCGCTGTCCGAAACCAGTCGAAATAACCTCTCCTAAGCCCAAATTACCACATAAACACATATTATTGAGTACTTAAAGTAGTAATATTCATATATTTGAGGTTGTAGGTGCCGTAAAAGTTGTTTATTTAGCGTTAGAAAGCTTCGAAGGACTTGTTCTTTGAGCCTCTTGTTTTCTACAGCGCGATCGTGTACCAAGGGAAGTAATCGACGTGTCAACGGTTGTGGAAAACGGCTTACTAGTACAACTAAATCAACTTTAATGTAAACCAAACTTCTAACACACGATTATTTTGAGTTTAGGTACGCAATAATAGTTATAGATATGGTTATTTTAGCTTAGGACAGGTTATTCCGGGTTATTCCGGGTTATTCCGGGTTATTCCGGGTTTTAGTAGGACCCATAACTGAGTGATTAAATCACTCTGTGCCCATTTTACCGTTGAAGCATAATTATGTGCCGTTCAACTCCACCAAGCATCAGAGCCGAGGAAAAAGCTTTTTATAGCATCAAACTCCACGTCCCGAGCAAAACAGAAAGTAGCTGGCGATCACATATAATGGCATTTGTAGTGTTATATTACCGTCAGGTGTCTTAATTAAATCTGTCTGTGAGTGAAACATGCATTTATGCTCGGAAATCAATACTCAAACCAAGGGGAATCACAGCGCTGGACAGACAACAGTTAGATCCCCTGCCCCTAGTCAGACTAATCAATGCCATCGGAAATCAATGTAACAGGTTTGTATGGTCACTCGGACATTTAGTTAATTTAAACTCTTTAAGCCCCGACATACTGCAGCTAGATATGGATTATTGAGCATGATAGTTCACAGGTGGAACCAGAAAAACTTGGCACAAGACTAGTATACTCTGGCATCCTTAAACTATCCAAGTATCATAATCAATCCATATCTAGCTAAAGCGAGAAAACAACCTGCAAATTAGACAACGTTGGTCTCAATCACCATATTATACATGTTCACACCACTGACCTGTACGATACTTATGAGACCAAACAATTATCTTCTTGTTCATTTTCATCTGCATTACTCGAGGGTCCACAATGGAGACTAATCCCACAATGGAGAACAATCCCACCATCCCTTCAGGACTAAAAACTATCTAGTAATCATTCTGGATCAATATGACACAATGTTATTACAACTGGCAGTGATTACTCACAGGGCTAGCGCTGATACTGATGGTCGTGCAAGATCTGCAAGGTATTGTAATAACCACACCCTGTTGTACATACCTGCTCATACCTGGCAGCTGTGTGACAAACATCTAACTAAAAAATAATCATTCATTCACCAGGTACTTTTTCTATGAACTCAAAATTAGTTATGTCGATTTTGGCCATCATGACAAGTGAAAGCCGGTAACATACTGCTGAAGGTTATAAATACAAACTGACATTATTACTGAGTTTTGTAATGAATCAATTTATATCAACAGACAATATGACCAACTATTTGTATGTTAGCTTGTATAAAATTTCTAGCAAGCAACAGTTAAAGCGCTGAACGCTTTCATGCACATGAAGGTACAATTAAAAATAGCATTCCTGGTGATAAAGATATATAAATCATCAAACGAGATGGACACTCTCACACAAAGCTCATGACTATCAAAGTGAATAGACTCAAGGTCGGCTCTGTCAACTTGGGAAAACGATACTGTCAAAGTCAAGGCATTGACACGTAATAACCAGGTCACAAATTCGAGGGTGCACATAATGCTACCTGTCAAAGGTGTGAAAAAGCGTGGCCCTCTTACCTGTACACAGTGCGGAACTGAGTCACAACGCAACACTCGATTGACCACTTCAGTCGATCTCTGCTGGTCATTGGCTACTTCACCGCCTTCCACACTCCCTCATATCGAATCGATCAGTTCACACATTAACACACGTAGTCCAAATCGCTTTGAAATCAAACGATCTCCAATATCCCGCCGTAATAAAGCTACGACAACCTGTTTATTGTGTCGTCTGTGCGGGCCGTTCGGCTTTGCTTGTGTTCCTCGATGCTAAACCGGACTCCGCGTCTGAAGAGTTCAGTTCAGTCACAGGCGCATATCCCGTTGACTGACTTCCTCCGGTCAAGTGAAAAGCGCTGAGATGCGTAAATAAAACTGATATAGCTGCCCAACCTGGACACGCAAGACTCTGGCACAGATTCTCATGAGCCCCTGCATCCGCAGCGGCTCATGAGAATCTCTGTATGCTGCAGACGTTTTTTAGATAGCTTGCGTGACTGCCGCCTGTGTCATGTGCGGGGGGAAATGTAATGACGCTTACAGGTATCTTATGCGGTTCAGTCGTGACGTTTCAATCCAGGGGGAAAAACGGATTTGCTCACTAGCATGTCCGTTGAAAGGTCCTGGTAAATCAAAGTGGCACAGTTGGAGTGCGCCTGAGTTGATCAGCGTTCAGGTCGTACTCCATAGGCAATAGATTTCCCTGTCCCCCATAACCCGCCCATCAGGGCCGTCCATGATCACCTCGGTGCTGTGGACGTTAAACCCGAACTAACCATCGTGACGTTTTCGAATTACAGTTACTGGACTCTGAAAGGGCCCCTAACTTTGCCTACGAAATAGACCACACACGCCTATACTGATGAAGAGTCAAATGACGAACCGAGGTCGGTTTTAGTTAGTTTAAAAGTGTCATCGTCGAGTCAGTCACTGACTCAGTGCCGAGGCCGCAGTCCGCACAGACGGCCAGTTAATGATGAGCAGTAGTACAGTATTTCTTACTGCTTCGGAATATGCTATAGTAGTCTGTATAGGCATGTTATATGCACGATAAGGTGTCAACTTTCACTTCAGCCGAGAGCCAAATGACTTAGTACAAAATGATCGTATAGATCTGGCTAAGCACTGACTACTTTGTAACACCCGTGTGATAAAACGAACGTGCATGCTCAGAAATCACCAGTGCGGCCTAATGCGCTTAGTGTCTCCTCTGCCTCGCTGGGTGTGCCACTGATCACTGACGCAAAACGATCGACGTCTTTTCTAGTTATATGAACACATAAAGCGCTAATAGTTAAACGGACTATTATGATCAACACGTTTCTTGGTGGATCTCAGTCTCAGGCAAAACCGCAAACACAGAAGGGCAACTTGCGTTAAAAGTCAAATTAGTAAGTAAACCGGCGTCAACTAACATCAGTGTCACTTGAGACCGACATCATAAGACACGCAAACATGTAAGCCTGTGCTGCGCGTGTCAGTAAATAAATTGTAAAAGGTAAGCACTAATAGGGTTATAGTAATAGTATAAATAGCATATACTACTTTGGCTCTACCGGCACAGCCATCTTAGTACATGTTCTTTACTGATTACTTACATGCTCTGTGACACAGGTTCTTTTTGTTGTCACGGTAAAAGAGACCCGTAAACAACCAATGGAATGCATAAACGGCTCCTCCAGCAGGTACCAAACCCGAAATTCAGTCAATTAATTCAAAAGATTAGCCTCGAAACAAAACAGTACAACAAAAACAGACCCAGTGGCCCTTCTCTGACAGAACAAAAAGACTAGCATGTTGATGCCGTTTTGGGAGAAGCAAAGACCGTTCCATGAATTTAGTTATTTATATATATATATATTTAATTACGCTATTTTGCGTACACATTTGCGCCAGCCAATGTGTACGCAAAAAGCGTAATTAAATATAAATAAACAAATAAATACATAAATAAATAAAAGGATTGATTGATTGATTGTACATTGCTTAACGTCCCGACAGCAACAAGGCTTTCTCAGGACGTGCCTGCACTGCTTGTGAAAAAAAAAAAAAAAAAACAGAACATTGAATGTATGTCGCCAGCCGGTCAAATACGTTAAATAAACCTAACACATGGGCCCTAAATAAAGCTAAGTCCATTTAGCAACACACATCCAATATCAAGAGCTACAGGCAGTGCAGACAGTAGGGAGAGTTTTAAAAAGGCAAACACAGGTGAATGGACAAAGGGTAGACGGAAACACATGCCCCAGAATAGAGAGAAAAAGCCACCCTGTGGGGATGACCAGGGTGACCCTGGGAACTAAAAAATACCTAACCCCACCCAAGTCCCCCAGGGCAGACCCGGGTGGGATTTAAATAAAAGGAACAGTGAACTCGAACGCGTCATGTCAGTACTGCAGTACTGAACGCACAGTAACTACATCGCTACATGGATGACCATAACAAACAACGCCATACGTTTCTCGAATAATATGAGTATCGTTTTATCAAAAGAGAACAGAGTATCAAGATTTTGTTGTTATCTTTAAAAAACCGAACACAGCCGGCATGAAAAATCACTGACTCAGACGGCACGCGCCAATGTTTACACTCTCTTCCATCGTGTCTGATAACTCTTTCACTTCAAGAGACAATAGTATTATTGAGAAAGACGGATCAGCCAGGGTAGCTAAAGGCCAAACCAAACACAGACGGTTTAAGTTTAAGTAAATAGGTTCTGCACCAGAGTTCAATTGAAACAGCGTTTTGGTGTGATAACATTTTCACTTCCAGTGACAACAGAGGGAGATGGATCGACCGTATCTCAAATATAGTGTCTGATTATCTTGGCGCCTAACCAAGTTTGCCCCCACGTAGTTACGATCACATTTTGCAAAATAACACTTTCGCTTTCCAATGTCAACTGAAGGACATAGAGTGCCCGTGATAGTTCAAGAGGAGTGCCTGAACTGTGTATGTGAATATGATGGAGCAAACATAATTTAGCAATTTAACCCACCTAACCCCAAGGCCGCATTTTCTAAATTTGGCAGGTACCGGTACCGGTCGATCCATCTTCTATAGCTGGTACAAAGCCTTTGTACCGGTTGCATGTGAGACGGATCGACCATGATAATTCAAGGGTTGTGCCAGATTAGCTTGGCGCCATCAGGCGCCAAGCTAATTTGGCACTACTCTTGAATTATCATGGTCGATCTGTCTCCTGTTGTAGGTGTTGGGGTTAAAAGCGCTGCCTGACACGATAAAAAGGTAGTGTTCATTGTAAGACAATTTCAACATAAGCTGACTTGGCTGCAAAAGTTGGCTGTAATGTGGCTCTGAAAGTGAAAGATATAAGGCAAGAGAGGCAGATGGTCGGGTACACAGTGGCCAATCAGCTTGGTGTTCGGGTGCAAGCTGGCCGGCTGGCCTACGTAACACACACAAACAAAAACAAGACAGCAAACAAAGGCACCTAAACAAAGTTTCACGGAGAAAAAATGGTTAGAACTTTCTCTGAGCCAAATTTTAACACCTTCCCTGCCGAGAAAAAAAAAAAAACAAACACGATCCACAGATTTTTATGAGCCCACGCGACTGCGGGGGCACATGAGGATCTATGCTTCTTGCTGGCAATATTTTTGTATCCACGTTCCGGCTACGATGGCTGGGGCTCCGTTTAACAATGACAAACGAAGTTTTCAGAGACACAATTTGCGGTCACTGTCAGTGGGTTAAACCGCACTCTGAGATTTAGCCCCGGCGCACTATAGCAAGAGATAGATCGACCATAATTCAAGGTTTGTGTCAGATCAGCTCGGCGCCATTAGGCGCCAAGCTAATCTGGCACTAACCTTGAATTATCATGGTCGATCCATCTTCTATAACTGGTACATAGTCGTTTAGGTGAAAACTCCAAAGCGGATATACGGCACTGAGGTTACTGCTCACTGTTATATATATATATATATATATATATGTGTGTGTGTGTGTGTGTGTGTGTGTGTGTGTGTGTGTGTGTGTGTGTGTGTGTGTGTGTGTGTGTGTGTGTGTGTGTGTGTGTGTATAATTCTGTATATTATGGATAGCAGTCATGAAAAACTATAAATCACAAAGCTGCACACGTTCTGAATTTTCCTGTGCGCGTATCATGCCACTGCAGTTTCGTTTAACTTTTTACTACTCAAACTGCTTTTTTTTTCTTCTTTTTCTTTTCAACTTTACTGGAGACCGTTTGATTTTCTTGATTTTTATCTCATGTATGTATCAATTTACCCACAGGCACCTGAGGCGAGCCCCTAGCTTTTATTATATTAAGTGTGCAGTGCCCGCGCGAAGGTGCTTGCTCGTAATTAGGCGCCTATGTTATTATCCAAATTGGCTGTGCACATCTGGCGGCCGTGGGGAAAATGGAATAACCACTTCAGTATTACTTTCAATATACTTTATCTGTCCCAATATAAGGAAATGTCTTTTTGCGTGTATACATCCGGCTAGGAAATGTGACTGATGTATTTCGACCTACAACGGGTTTTCCGTCCCATCCCCGGCCTTGTTTGTATCACCCCACGTCGGGAGCCTTGAAATAAAATATCGTTAGCCGCCCTTAGCACAAGGCAAAACACAGGTGCATGAATCCTACCAAAAAAATAAGTCCTCTGACAGCGGGTCTGCACGCAAGAGCCGCTGTCAGGGGACTTATTTCGTGTAGGATTCCTGGACCCGTGGGCAGAAATGAAGACAAACGAGGGAATTGATACCCGCACCCGTTTCATTGTCACTGCCTTTTTCACTTCCAGTGCAAACAATTGGAGACTTAACGATCGAGATAGGTCGCTGATAATACTCATTCGAGACGTGCCGCCTCCGCCTAAGCTGCTTATGCCGCATTTAGGCGGCACGTCTCGAATGAGTTAATAGACTAGTTCAGCGCCAGGGTAGATGGTTCTCCCAAACTGAATCCACCACTACAGCCGTAAGACGCCAAGCTCATCAGGCACCAACAATGTGCTGTCTGGCTGATTCACGGCCTCAGATCGACTTAACAGACGTCTGACAAAGAAGGGGCGACTTTTTCCATACTCCGTCACAGGCAGTGTTTTCATGTGTATCAATGTACGCTCTTTCTCACTTTTGTTTATTTTATCAGTGAACCGCAATCTGGCAGGGGTAGAGACGTGCGTTTTTAATGCATATGTGGGTTTTGTTTGTTTGTTTGTTTGTTTGTTTGTTTGTGTTTTTTGTTTTTTTCTAGGCCGGCGCTGTAAAACTCGTTCTATTGTACATTGACTAAGGGAAAATACGCTTAGACTTAGAACTACGCACAGTGGTACAATAGAGAACACGTATCTCTCTATCACAGCCTGTGGAACAGAAAATACAGATGCTGTACGTTGACACACATCGTCTATACGTTTCTTGATCAGCACCTGTGAATCGCCTAATCCCTTCTACGGTAATGTAAGTACATTTTTGTCTCTGAAACCTTTGTTCATTCAACGACCAAAAGCCTAAACCGCGGAGGCTCGTGAGGATCTATGCCTCTTGCAGTTATACCATGTTCTGGTTTTTCTCGGCAGTGAAGGGGTTAATGTGACAACACACTGGTACTGTGTCCAAGGTAATGTGGCAATTGCTTACACTGACTCACACTACCACCTGAAAAACAACGTTATCATGCCAAGCCCCCCCCCCCCCCCACCCCCCCCTTTAAAGTTATATTCCACAGGATCAAGCATCTCAACACAGTCAGAAAACTGTCTGCAACAGATATGTCAGTGTATGGGTCCTTTGTGTACTATCATAGAGCTTTATGATTGCAAAAGTGTATTGTCTTTGTACACGAGGTCATCGGTGTGGCACAGACAAAAACATGTTACGACCAGCGATGTGCAGCTTTGACACACACCCATAGTTTTCACTGGATCATTGCAGCATCAGTAAAATGTGAAAGCTCGTAACTATATGACAAAACAGGTTTAAAATCTTGCGAAATCAGGACGAGATAAATTCTACTGAAGATCATGAATCTGAAAATCACTAGCGCTCGCGGAACTATAGGAAGCTGATCGACTGAGCGGACCGTAGATTACTTACTGATTCAGCAGGACTGAAAGCCTCGACAAATTTCGGGTGGGCGGTCAAGCTAAGCTCTTGCTTTACGCTTTGGCACATGTCTATATTCCCTTGTCCGATGTCAATTCTACTTAGGGGTATCTTGTCTCTCTTCCTCTTTCTTCTCTTTAATTCCGAGTCTGTCATTGTCGGCCCGCGCGAGTCGATGATACTTTCTTTTTTTCTTCGCTGGTTCATCCGCCATCTTGTCTCTGATTGGTTATAATAAATGCAGATGACCTAAGGTCGTCAACAACTATAGAATAGTTATGACGTCAGCTAACATTGCCTGTCAGAAGCAATTTTGTTACGGGTCCCGTCAGAAATTTTCGCTTTGAACGGACGAAAGAAAGCGTTTGGTGGGACAATAGAGTACTCTCTTGGCTTGACTTCGCGAACGAAGATTTTATAGGAGTTGCCCACGACGTCTGCAGGCTTGTTCGTGGCTGCGGAGGCCAATCCGAGACAGGCAGGTTCGACCGCAGTGGCTGCAGGGGAAGGTATGGCCAGGGTTCTGAGCTGCGGCATCTCTGGTTTTTCTCCTGAGCCGCTTGTCCTTAAGGCTAGCTCTGTGAGAGTCCTCAAAGGAGACAGCTGCCTTGTAAATGGTGGAGCGCCAGGTGTCACGGTCTGCAGCAAGCGAAGACCACTGGTGGTGGTCGATTTGGCAGGCACTAAGTGACTTCTTGAGACAGTCTTTGTATCTCTTCTTTGGTGCCCCTCTGTCACGGTGTCCAGTAGCAAGATGGAGACATGCCCCGCCCAGCGGAGCTGTGTCCGCAGCAGCAAAGCCTCGATGCTCACAGTTTCAGCCTGTTCAAGGACCTCGACGTTGGTGACATAGTCACTCCAGTGAATGCCCAGGATGGTACGCAGGCAGCGCTGGTGGAAGCGTTCGAGGAGTCGTAGTTGGCTGCGGTAGAGGGCCCAGGACTCTGAACCATACAGCAGGGTGGTGAGGACCACAGCTCTGTACACGCTGATCTTGGTGCCTGTTTTCAGCTGTTGATTGTGCCACACCCGCTTGAAAAGTCGCCCGAAAGCGCTGTTCGACAATAGAGTGGACACTGTCTAAATGGGTATGTATACTTAAGCCCAGTAAAAGCTTTTTGCGAATTAAAGCCTTTTAAAAAGGTATGGCGTGCCCCTTTAAAACATAATGACAATAAAAAAACAAACCTTTCCTTACAGCGGCCCGGGATGCACACGATTGGATAAACGGACACCAAAAAAAAAAACGTTCCGGATCCGAAAACCTCTCGCCGCGAACCTGACAAATACCAAGTTATCACATTACAGTTCGACTGAAACCCCTCCCGCCAACTGCCACCAAAGTTATCACGTTACGCTTCCATAAACCTCCCAAGTGTGACAAGGGGGCAGTGCGACCGCACAAAGAAATGAATGACATGTAATTTCTACCTTTGGTGATGACTGAATTACGAAGCTGTTCAGTCAGTCGCCGCGAGGAATGGACATACAAGGAATCAGGTAAACGGCAACATAACTACAAACACGTATCCATTAGATCTATCAATGCGATTCGACGCAGAAAACCAGTGTGTGTACAGCTTTGGACAGAACGGATCACAATTGTTAAGTGTTGACTGACAATTAAATGTGCATTCCGAGAGGAAAATTCGGTCTGCGGTGACTGTTTTCGAAGATTTAACCCATGACATCCTGAAGCTGATCTTTAAAAATGTGTGCATTGTTCTGTGAAGGCTAAATTACAGATTAGGAGATAGATCAACCATTTAAGTTCAAGGGTGGTGCCAGAATAGCTTGGCGCCTGAGGCGCCAAGTTATTCTGGCACCACCCTTGAACTATCATATTCAAATTAATGTCAAACAGTAGTGTGTCAGGATGTAAAGGGTTAGAAGACAGTAGCTCAGTGTGCAAACTTTGTTCCCAGTCGCCTTGCAGTTAATTTCTGTAGGTTGTTGGTACCAATAATGCGCACGCAGCGTGTATGCTCGCACTTTAAAGAAAAGTGTGTTGTGAGCATGTTTACACACGAAAATGATTTCGTTTTATCAATCGCCAACACTGTTCGACTGAGACGGCTGAGTCTGTTAACGTCTAGTTAATACGATAACGAAATTATGAGTAGGTGAGAACAATGAGGTGAAACGTGTATAGGCCTTCCTGAGCCCATAGTCAGTCGCAACTTGACCAAACTGAAGTTTTGGTCTACTATCGCGATGATGACCCTCAGTGAAAAATCATTCAGGCATAAAATGCTGAAAGTCACTGGGCCGTACCAAGTAACACATTTTGCCACTAAGGTGCAAAACCCCATACATGACTGAGAAAGAAAACACGCTTAGAAAAGGCGGGTACAACACAATTTATTAAATTGTGTTGTACCCGCCTTTTCTAAGCGTGTATAATAGTCTACAAAAATTCGACTGCTAATTTCAGCCCAAAATCCTAGTGTGTAATGACGTCACACAACAGTATGCCAGACCGTTCACGACCTTTCATAACACGCAAAGAACGGCCGCTAATTTCACGCTCACAGAAAACAACTATGGCTAAAAATAGAGCAGCTCTACTACCGCTATCCACCGTTCGACTTTGCTAGAAGCTTCCGGACTAAACTTAGCGTATCATAACAAAACCAATTCCGCTATCTGCGCGAACAATAGAGAATCTCACTGAAAAGGTACGTGATACGTAACCATGATAGCTCAAATAAATATCGGATCGTTTCCTACGATTAATACATGCATGCTCTCACAGAACAACACAACCACAATCGTAACAAGATCTAATTAAAATGGAAAGGCAAAACAAGAACATCAAAAGGCTAATAAACACACACACACACACACACACACACACACACACACACACACACACACACACACACACACACACACACACTTAGAGCACAATCGTCGAACGCATCGAGAACCTGAAAAAATAAACTTGAACGTTGAGAGAGAGACAGACAGACTGAGTGATGCCAAAAGTTGCAGGCAGAAGACAACAGCCAATTATCAGCCTCCACCGATTGGTGTTACCCAACCAGACTTGCAAATCGCAGACACATTGTCGATTATCCTCCCTCCTCCGTCCCCCATGTCCCCACCCCCTCCGTCCCGCCGGTCTGGTACAAAACCACAACAATCAGTGAGGGTTTGTGATCATATTCCCATCTGACACATGTTCCCTCGTTGCCCCGTGAAACGCACAGAGGAACCCAATCAGTTATCGTTATTATTTATTAACGCCTTTACTGCCGTGTCAAGCTTAATGTAAACACCACCCAACTGCAGAGGCGAAGAACCTCGTGAGTCCCTGCAGACCATCTTTGATGCGGTGTTTATTTTGGGCAAACACCTAGCAAGCTATGTGGTTTGCGACAGACTTTCAGAAAAACATAGTCTCCGATCCCCCGCAGGGGGTGGGGGTGGGGGGTCTATACAGTGTGCAGATTTGTAATTATTTAGAGTTTACGGCTCTTAGTCTCCCCCTCCCACCCCCCCCCCCAAATAAATAATAAATAAATAAATAAATAAATAAATAAATAAAATAATTAAAACAATAAATAAAAATAAATATATTTTTTTAATTTAAAAGAATTTAATCTTTTTTATATATATAAAAATAAATAAATAAATAAATAAATAAATAAATCACAAACCAGAACACGTCAACCACCACAGACCAGAGCAAAAGATATATCCTAACATCAGAGCCGGAAAGGACGCGCGCATCTATCTGACCTGACTTCAGATATCACCGGCTCGGAACACTGTGTTATCCTCCCCCCCCCCCTCGCCCCCCACCCCCTCCCCCACTTCCCCCAAGATCGATACAGCCGAGGTCCACAGGGACTTCCTCCGCTTGAGAACGACAGCTGTACATATACAGGGGTGAAACCTCGCACACTGCCGTAACGCTTGAGGATCTAACGCCCCCCCCCCCCCCCCCCCCCAGACGGTGCTATCTGAACATTGTTAGAGTCTCCTACTCGTATGGACTATGGATATCCCTCCGTCAAGACTGTCCCCTCAACACAAACGCTGTCAGTGGTGCAACCGGCCACGCTGATTGTCTCCCTCGATTCGCTACCGCGGTACCGCGGTAGCGAATCGAGGGAGACAACCAGTGTGGAAGCCAACAAGAGGTACAGATCCTCATGAGCCCCCGCACCCTGCGGTATGAGATGGGTGACGTTCGCTTGGGGAGTCTCAAGTGTCAAGATCGATAGTGTTGTGGTTCACAGACGGCAGACTGACATTACGTCAGAAGCCCACACGTAACACGGTGCCAGTGACACACTGTGAGCCACCGCTGAACCCAGGTCAGCGCACACTTACGGGTCACTATACTGGCATATTAACCCATTTTCGCCCCAAGATCCCATTTCTCAAATTTTGGAGGTGTTGCCTACCAAGCTCATCTGGCACTGCCCTTGAATTATCATGATCACAATCCATCTCCTGCTGCAAGGTCCCGGGCTAAAAGGGTTAAGACCGAAAAGTAACCCGTCTTCAAGCGATCAAAATGCAGTAACGAACATACACTGTTGATAGACAATGAGGAAACACACAGATTTTCCAGCAACAACCTTGTTCCGACAACCTGCGTGGAGTTGCACGTAATTTTCGATAGCCAAGACCTGCTTTGCATAGTCTCAGCGGCTTTGCTTTGAGCCATTTTTAGCTGGCCTACGCAAACAAATCTCTCTGCCGTGGTGAGGGGCAGTTGGTTGGCAGTTAGTGGCTTAGAAAAATTCAGTCCGGCTGATGTTCCAAGCGGCCGACAATCCCAATACTCAGTGGGCGGTTCAAACATAATAGATCAACAACAACAAAATATAATAGATCAAAGGTTGCCTTTGATCTTTCAGGGTTGATCCACTCACTAAGACTGTCGACAAAGGAACATGTTAGTGTATAAACGAGCTAACCAAGTAAGCGAAATACCCTCCGGCCAGCGTCGGCCTTAGGTATCCTGAGCCGAGCGGCAGTAAACATTTTCTACGCACAAATAAAACACGAACAACCTGTTGCCTCATCAATACACGAGCATAATCGGTCAATAGAGGGGGAAAAAAAACACATTTATGAACAGGACGTAAAGAATAATAGAGCATAAAAAATATGGAATATCATGCTAACGCTGACACACAAAACATCGATCCATGCACCAAAGCCATGCACATCTAACTAGCCTGACACAATGTCATGCATGCCCGTACCGCAAGACACACTGGTTGTCTCTCTCGATTCGCTACCGCTGTACAGCGGTAGCGAATCGAGGGAGACAACCAGTGTGATCACAAAACTGACTATCACCATGCAGGTGACTGATCTAATCACAATCTTGAGTCGACAAAAACGTGTGTACACGATACGTATGGAACTATAGTCAAAATCTTCTGTCCAGCTACAAAGACTACTTTGTAACAAAGACTACTTTGTAGAGACTGAAACAAAAAATAATGATGTTACTGTCCCTTGAAGCAAATCGTGAAATATGCGTTTTTCGACCCAAGCCTGTGGTTAGACCGACTGTCACAAATTCTAGTATTCGGGGATATTATATATTCGTATATCAATATAGTCTGCCATTATACGGCGATAGAATCATACATCACTATATAGTTTGCCTGTACTGATACGCCAAGTGATACATCACTGCAGCTTGCCACTACACGGCGATATAGCCGCACACATCAATAGTTTGCCACTATACGGCGATAGAATCATACATCGCTATAGTTTGCCTGTATAGGCCGAGTCATACGTCACTGCAGCTTGCCACTATACGGCGATATATTGACACATCAAAACAGTTTGCCACTAGCGGCAATAGAATCATACATCACTATGGTTTGCCTGTATACGCCGAGTCATACATCACTGCAGCTTGCCACTATACGGCGATATATTCACACATCAATAAAGTTTGCCACTATGCGGTGATATATACGTACATAAATACTGTATGTCGATTCATACACATTAAACTCCGGATATTACAAATCACCGGGGGACCCAGTTTTTGTTCTGTTTTTGTTTTTTGTTTTATGTTTGTTATATCCAAAATTTTGTATTTAACTCATTCGAGACGTGCCGCCTCCGGATACGCGGCTTTCGAATGAGTTAAGCGAGTAAATTTACATAGAAAGAGTGCTGTGGAGACCTCTGAGAAAGTGTTGTTATATACGGCTTTTGTTATAGCCGGCCTTGTTATAAGCGGAGTAAACTGTAGTTTGCCACAATACCGTGATATATTCATAGAACACTACGCGGGTTCGCCACTTTACGATGGCAATAGTCATAAACCGCCATAGTGTGCCACTGTACGATGATACATCATAATGTGTCACTATAGGGCGATATTTATTCATACATCATTATAGCTTGCCGCTAAAAGGCGATATATTCACACATCACTATAGTTTACCACTAAACGGTGATATATGATTTATACATACATCAATATAGTTTGCCATTACACGGCGATATATTCATACATCAATACAGTTTACGCTGTATCGCATTCAGTCATACCATATTTATACGTGGAATTTTAAAAAAAAATTATAGTCAGCCGATGACAGTTTATGATCATTCTTGCTATGCTACACTCTAGGTGTGCTGGTCTGTGATTTTGGACCTAACGCCCGGAAGACCGTTAGGTCCAAACTCACAGACCAGCACACAACTTATAACCATGTCACTTCTTCTTACACGCAAGACAGACGATTCGGCCATGATGGCCCAAGGGTACTTACGGAAAAGGGATCTCAGAAATCGCAGCAGAATCATCGAACGTAATCCAAAGCCTGCTGCCGGCATCAACAATGCACCGACACAAGCGGCTGGCCCGCTCTGTCCAATGCTAGCCAACAAGTGTCCTTCAGCCAGAGTATGACCATCTGCAAGCGGCATAGATTCTCATGAGCCCCTGCGAATGCAGGACTCATGAGAATCTATGCCTCTTGTTGGCCGATTAAGGCGGGCATCCAGAGGTTAAGCCTTCGCGAGTGTGAGGATCCATGGGCGGATCTGTGTTAGGGTCTCGTACCAACATTATCGCTGGCAGGGAGGCTGGCCCGCTTTGACCTGGACACAAAATCCTGTCTGTGTATTCTGGGGCGGATCAAAAGGGGGAGGGAAGCAGCTCTGGGAGAGGGGCGGTGCTGACGGACTGATTTTGCACGTGGAATGCTGGAAGCAATTTGCTTCTGGTTGACAAAGTGTCGGTCAGGAAAAGCCGATGACTACCAGGCCCAAAACTGACCAATGGCAGGCAATGCTTTGAATTTAGTCCAAAAACTGACCAACGGCAGGAAATGGACTGAATCCATTTTTGTTTAAACCTGACCAGTGGCAGGAAATGAATTGAACAGTTCTAAAACTGACCAACAGCAGGCACTGGATTGACTTCACGTCAAAGACTGACCAATGGCAGGTGATCGATTTAATCCAGTTCAAACTCTGACCAATGGCAGGGCAATGGATTGAATCCAATTCAAAAGCTTACCAATGGCGGGCAAAGGATTTAATCTAGTTTAAAGCAAACCGATGGCGGGCAATGCATTTAATCTAGTCCATGGTGTAACCCATTCAGCACCCATAATCTACAACAGAAGATGAAAAAGCAATACAAGTTCAAGGGTAGTGCTTTAATATCAATATGACAAGGGTGGTTGCCTAATGGCTGTACGCACCCCTATTCATTCTGACACCATTGTGGCCAATCCTGGTCGCTCTATGTGGGCGATCTCAATGTCAGTTGCCAGTCATCTGGTAAGATAACTTCTTACATTTTTAAAGAAAGTAATCTTGTGTTATTATCACTAACTATAACCTAAATCGTACCAGAAGCCCTCAAGGATTTGTCCTATCAGCAAACGTGCTCGGGCTGGCGTCATCCGTGGTGGACCCGCTGCGCCCGTGGGTCCACCACGAATGACGGCGATCCGAGGACATTTTGCTCACCAATAGTCCCGTTGGAAGAGGTTGGGGGGGGGGGCGGGGGGGGGGGGGCAATATTATCATGTCCGTTGTGTCCGAAAGGTCTCAGTGGTAACTTGATCATCAAGGGATCAGCGCGATTGTACAATCAGTTATATGCCAGCAGGGCCAAGCCAAATACAATGTATTCCCAAATCCCAAAGGTCGCACACCTCCAAAACAGACAATTCATTGCTTGACTCTCTCCCTCTCTCTCTCTCTCTCTCTCTCTCTCTCTCTCTCTCTCTCTCTCTCTAGTACTTTTTAGTTCCCAGGGTCACCCTGGTCAGCCCCACAGGGTGAGTTTTTCTCTCTATTCTGGGGCATGTGTTTCTGTCTACCCTTTGTCCATTCACCTGTATTTGCCTTTTTAAAACTCTCCCTACTGTCTGCACTGCCTGTAGCTCTTGATATTGGATGTGTGTTGCTAAATGGTCTTAGCTTTATTTAGGCCCCATGTGTTAGGTTTATTTAACGTATTTGACCGGATGGCGACATACATTCAATGTTCTGTTTATTTTTTTTTTCACAAGCAGTGCAGGCACGTCCTGAGAAAGCCTTGTTGCTGTCGGGACGTTAAGCAATGTACAATCAATCAATCAATCTCTCTCTCTCTAGAGAGAGAGAGAGAGAGAGGGAGGGAGATTTTGTCTATGTTATCTTGTTGTTGTGTATTGTGTAGCAAGGACAATACAAGAACGGAAACAGGACTGAGTATACTCTCTCTCTCTCTCTCTCTCTCTCTCTCTCTCTCTCTCTCTCTCTCTCCGCTCTCTCTGAGAGTGAGTGTGTGTATGCGTACAGCGTGTGCGCCGATCCGTGCACTGATAGCATGAAAGGCAATCTCCGATAAGTATTGCCCAAACTGGAACCAGATCAATGCATTGCCTACCCAGCAGACGCGCAGACTAGCAGTTTGCACAGACAATACCAGTAAAAACCGTCAGTATTCCATGACTGTAGGTGTGCCACCAACGAAAATATACCATCATGGTACCTGTTTTGTCGCCATACTGCACGTCGTGTGAATTCAGCATCAACGACAGGCCAATGAAACACTGACTGAACACGAACCGTGAATGTGGACGTGGTGTGGATAAGGACTCATGAGAATCTATGCTCAGATGTCGGCGCATTCACACTGGTTGCCTTCCTCGATTCGCTACCGCTGCTGCGGTAGCGAATCGAGGAAGACAACCAGTGTGCCGCGCCGTTCGTATCGTCCGGCTGAAGCCGGTAAAGGTCACGTCTACGACTATGTATACTGACAAAGCACACGAAACGCGACTTTTGGAGAATCATCGGAAACACTAAAATGTTTCCGATGATTCCAAAAATGTCTCATTTCTTTTGCTCGTCAGTAAAGCTCGAAAGAAAGCATAGGCATGCGTTCAGGGTAACAAATTGTAAGCAGATCTGTCATTCTGGACATCACGGCCTCGATCCGTAAGGTCCAAAATTACAGACCGGCACACACATGAACACTGACTTTCACTGACCACAACACATTGTAACATCTACCAGATGTAAAAGTTGCTGTCTCGTTCATGCAGTCCGACTGATATGCATTGTAGATTCATTAATACACTCGCAAGCACATGCCCCACACGTCCACAGAAAGCTCTGAATATGCAGTCAGACATATAATGTCAATACACGTACCTCTCTCCGCTGGCTGCGCCAATGCGGGAGATGGATTGACGGCAATAGCTCAAAGTTTGTGCCTGATTGAACTTCCCGCCACTACATCGGCGCTATTGAAGTTAACCCCTTCACTGATAGTGGACCCTGAGTTTGTGTTTTTGAAGACACCGTAAATTCAACGTTAAATCAGTATCCACTAGCAGTCAACGAAACGTGAACACAGAGTGGCTTCAGCAAGATGCATTAATCCTCATGGGCCCCCGCAGTTGCGGGAGCCCATGATGATCTATACCTTTTGCAGCTGGGTGGTGGTCAATTATTCTCAGCAGTGAACGGGTTAAGCGCCTCTCAAAGTTGTTTTACACTTCATGTGCGTTTCATTTTTCAGCCGCAATGGCAGGTGCCCTTACTATTCTGTGAAACATTTGCACAGTTCTTGCAACCAGTTTCACCGATTCCTTCATTTCAGCTGCCAAGGGAACCAATCAATTAGGCACAGCTATGGAGCCATCACGCTCAAGCAGACTCACGCATCTGGTGCCGGACGTGAAAGAGGTCCAGTAATATGCGTTCTGGTCTGTGAGTTTACATCTCACGGCTATAGGCCGCAAGGTTCAAAATCACACACCAAACCAACAGTGCTGTGTTCGCTATATAAATTTTTTTCATATGCAAGCAGGCCTGAGTCTGGCGGACTGCAGTGATGAACCTTTAGGAAAAGATAAACACCCAAGACGCAAAAGGCTATCGGGACGACGTCGGCCGCCGTTGGCCCGCGCACACCTGTGCACGGGCCAACGGCGGCCGAAGCTGGCCCGAAGACCTTTTGCGACACAATAAGACTTCAGTTCCCAAATTACAACAAGAAAGGCAAAGCCATTATGGCTCACGTGCATGACCGATTTACATAATTATGTGTGACCTTTGTGACAAGGGCTGGCTTCTGCAGCAGCAAAATCCATGTTTTTTTGAAAATGTAAGCATTTTTCACACATCTGTCAACCTCCCGTGACCCTTGACCTGTGTGATCAGTTGACTAAATTAGTATGCATAGGAAGGTCTTGTCATCAGCTATCTTTGTGCCAAATTTGGTTGAAACATTTGCAAAAATGTTGATAATACCTACAATTTTATCAAAAATTGGCATTATACACACATGTGCCTGCCTCTTGTGACCTTTGACCTTTCTGAGGTCATGCAAATTAGTATGCATAGATAGATCTTACCATCAGGTATCTCTGTACCAAATTTGGGTTTGAAGTTGTGAATAGTATTTGAGAAAAAAACATCTTTTGTCACAATATGGCTATTTTTAACCCATTTCCTGAGCTCTCGTGACCCTTCTTAACCTTTCTGAGGGATCAACCAAAGTAGTGTGCATAGAAAGGTCTTCCCATCAGGTATCTCTGTAGCAAGTTTGGGTTTAAAGTTGTAAATAGTATTTGAGAAAAAAACATCTTTTGTCAAAGTATGGCTATTTTGGACCTATTTCCTGAGCCCTTGTGACCCTTGACCTCTCCGAGGGGTCATCCAAATTAGTATGCATACCATCAGGTATCTCTTAGCAAGTTTTAACAGTTACTTATTTTACTTACGCCTGTCACCCCTACCCGGGTATAGGCCGTCGACGAGAGACCTCCAGCAACTCCTGTCCTGTGCTTCTCCTTCGATTCTACTCCAGGTGGTTCCCAGTCTCTTGATGTCTGCTTGGAGGCCTCGACGCCAGGAGTTTCTCGGCCTACCTCTTTTCCTCTTTCCCTGGGGGTTTGGTACATGGTCTTGACGTTCCATGTGCCCATGGTTGTGTCCCTGGATAGAGAGAGGCGGCTCGGTCCTGTGGCTTCCGAAGACTTCCGGCTTTCACCACAGGATGTCATAAGTCTTCTGGTAGAAGAACCTTCCTCCTCCAGGAAAGGAATTACTGTTAGTCTTTTCGTCGGCGTTTTTGTAGCTATTTCCTTTTTTGCAGGGTGGGGAAGCTACCCCCACGCCCAACCCCCTTACTAGGAGGACCAGGGGTTTTCTGTCGGGGTCACCTTCCCTTAGACCATGTTGGTTCACGGCACCTTATTTCATTCGGTGCACCCCTCTCACGAGGGACCCCCTATCCACCACCCAGGGGACGCGCCTCAACGCCATATGGTCCCAGCGCGAGGAAGTTTTAACAGTATTTGAGAAAAAAACATCTTTTGTCAAAATATGGCTATTTTTCACCTATTTCCTGAGCCCTTGTGACCCTTGACCTCTCCGAGGGATCAACCAAATTAGTATGCATGAAAAGGTCTTACCACCTTTGTACCAAGTTTGGGTTTGAAGTTGTGAATAGTATTTGAGAAAAAAATAAATTATGTCAAAATATAGCTATTTCTGACATATTTCCTGATCTCCTGTGACCTTGACCTTTGTGAGAGGTCTTTCAAATTGGTATGTTTAGAAAGGTCTTGCCACAAAGTATCCTTGGGCCAAGCTTGAAGACTCTGTGGCTTAAATAGTCTCCGAGAAAATGCCAACGTTAAAGTTTACCACGGACGACGGCGGACGACGGCACTGGCCCAAAACATACTCACTTTTTCTTCGCACGTGAGCCAAAAACCAGCGGATCTAAGACGAAAGACATACACTGCACTTTACATACAAGACAAGCATATGGAGCAGGAATACACTATACACATCACTACAGGTACAGCCAATACGCAAGCAGAGATTTGTTGTGGACCTACTAATGAACATTTTGCGAAAGTAGAGCTGCTGCCCTTGGGTGGACCCCAAGTCCAGGCTGCGACTAAGGTCTGTGGAGAAACAAGCGGCACGCTGTCAAAGCTCGGAACACGTGTAGTTGTTACAAATGAAAAGCTGAGAACACGTATTTACAACTTGTAAAGAGACGGAACAGAGTCTAACACTTTGGAGAGAAAAACACCACACAAACGCTACAGACATAAACATAAATAATTAAATAAATAAATGGGATGGATGATGGATAGACGTACGGAAGGATTGATGTTGGAAAGTGATAAATGAATGAAATGATGAATGAATAAATGAATGAATGAATGAACGGACGGACGGACGGACGGACGGACGGACGAACGGACGAACGAACGAACGAACGAACGAACGAACGAACGAACGAACGAATGAATGAATGAATGAATGAATGCAATCGTGGTGAATTCACCGCAGAAATGTCGCAACTAGTCCGGGTCATCTTGTTAACAATCTGACCAACTAACAAATCACACAACACCTAAACAAGAAACTTAAGGGGACACCTTAATGTTAGTGACATTGTGTCCCTTTCCCTTATATATGAACAATGTGTGTCATCAGTCATCAGATCCACTCGGGTAGTACGCCACAATCACACTTCTATTCAAATGAGAGCCTCATACTGAGAACCACTCGGGGAGTGCGCCACAAGTACACTTCTTCTTGGGGAGTACGTCACAAGTACACTTCTATTCAAATGACATATGCATAGTAAGACCCATTCGGGGAGTACGCCACAAGCATCTCATTTGAACAGGTGTACTTGTGGGCTCCCCAAGTGGGTCTATCTGGTGAGTGCTCCCTCAAACGGTGAGCGATGTCATGTCAGTAAACATGTGTCGCTCTAAGTTTCTGGACCCGTAAGGTCCAAAACTTAATTCCTTGCCTTCGCGATGTTCGGTGGAAATATCGTCAGTAGCAGTCACGAGGTTAAAGGATGGCACAAGGAATAGACGAGCTTTCATTTGCGCTGCGACCTTTCTGTTCCCTCTGGTCTGGATGAGGTGTGACATTTATCAGCACATGACGACAAATCAGTGAGTCCACTGACATAACAAATCCTATACCACAGATATGTATAATAGATAACGGATATTTGGCGACATTATCACGACACAGCGGGGGAGTGACGGGACAAGACCCTTTATCGCCATTCCCCACACTGAAAGGTTACTAGGCCAGGGAGTCTTTTGCACGTGTGTGTGTGTGTGTGTGTGTGTGTGTGTGTGTGTGTGTGTGTGTGTGTGTGTGTGTGTGTGTGTGTGCGTGCGTATGTGCGTGCGTGCGTGCGTGCGTAGATTTGATACCTAAAGCGATGTGTTCGTGGTCAGGCTTTGCCTAGAGTGCTAAAATGCCTCGAAACACCTGGTTCTCAATGCAATCTTGACTGAGGAAATTTATAAGGGTGGTGTTTGTTTTTTTGGTATTTTTTTTTTCGCAACTCATATCAGTAGTCACAGTTAACTGAGTTTTCTGCTGCACTTGGTCTATTTCGATGGAAATCTCCCACGCACAAAGGGGAAGAAAAGTAAAAATGCCTTTCATTAAATGACATTCAAACTTCAAAAAGTCAAGTTAGCTCTTTTATGTAGGATTATCATTATAAGACACACTAAGATCATTTATAAAGGGCATATTGCGAACTGTTACCCTGTGTTGCCCAGTTAACCTGCGAACCGCCGCGTATCCGTAGGCGGCACGTCTCGAATGAGTTAACTGTTGAAGAAATATTTATATGACTCGAGTTGGTACAGGAAACCCCACAAATATTTTGACATTTAAGTTCCAAATCGCTTGGAATGCTGACAAAATGACGCCATCCATCTACTACTAATCTGCTACTAAAATACTTCGAATGAACAAACAAAGGATGGATGGATGGATGGATGGATGGATGGATGGATGGATGGATGGATGGATGGGTGGGTGGATGGATGGATGGATGGATGGATGGATGGATGGATGGGATAGATGGGATAGATGGATGGATGGATGGATGGATGGATGGATGGATGGATGGATGGTTAGTTATTGCGGTTTAACGCCGAGCAGGCGACTGAGGCCATCTGACGGCGGAGATGGAAGGATGGTGGATGGATGGATGGATGGATGGAGGAAATAAGAAACGAACGAACGAATGAATGAACAAACCAACAAACAAACCAACAAACAGACAGGCCAACAGAAAAGAGGAATACAAGTCCCGCCGCTTTAGCGGGAAAAGGCCAGAGTGTACGGGAAAGGGGTATCCAAACAAACTCCTCTAGAAAGCGTGGCTTACCCGGCAAGCTTTCATTGCGAACCTGGAACGTCCTCGTCTTGAAGAAACTCTCGGCGGACGCTGCAACACACACACAACAAACACACTTAGCCGTGCGCTAAACACGTCCTTAGCCGTGCGCTAAACACGTCCTAATTTGGGAGTTGTCCACTGAACACGGGACGGTCCGTGACAGTTCAAGGGTGGTGCCAGAATAGCTTGGCGCCTATGGCGCCAAGCTATTCTGGCACCACCCTTGAAATGTCATTTATTGC